>JAUPFV010000002.1:301416762-301958689 GCA_036936605.1 Limnanthes douglasii subsp. nivea | reverse complement strand
AAAAAATCTTGAACCTTTATGAAACCCTATTTTTTGTAAAAAATCAAGAAAAATAATTTTTTGCTTAAACTATGAAAATTCAAAAAATGAAAGTAGAAATTATTAGTTGCTCATTGTTAACAAAAAAAAGTAGTTATAATATCATGTAATATTATAAAAAAAATGTTTAAAACACTTATAAGAAAAAAAAACGTACGTTAGAGAATAATGGAAAAATATAATATTATATTATTACATTTCTGCAAAATATTGAACTTGATAAATAGTATTAAAAGAACAAAAAAATCTTTATCATGTTGAGGGAGAGGGGGCGAGGGCGAGGGCGAGGGCGAGGGGCGAGGGCGAGGGCGAGGGCGAGGGGCGCGGGCGCGGGCGAGGGCGCGGGCGCGGGCGAGGGCGAGGGGCGAGGGCGAGGGGCGCGGGCGAGGGCGAGGGGCGAGGGCGAGGGCGAGGGCGAGGGCGCGAGGGCGAGGGCGAGGGCGAGGGCGAGGGCGAGGGCGAGGGGCGAGGGCGAGGGCGAGGGCGAGGGCGAGGGCGAGGGCGAGGGCGAGGGCGAGGGCGAGGGCGAGGGCGAGGGGCGAGGGCGAGGGCGAGGGCGAGGGCGAGGGCGAGGGCGAGGGCGAGGGCGAGGGCGAGGGCGAGGGCGAGGGCGAGGGCGAGGGCGAGGGGCGAGGGCGAGGGCGAGGGCGAGGGCGAGGGGCGAGGGCGAGGGCGAGGGCGAGGACGAGAGCGAGTGCGAGAGCGAGTGCGAGAGCGAGGGCGAGGGAGAGAGAGAAATTTTTGATAGAATATGTAAACAAATGAGATAAATGAAATTTTTGATAATGGTAACATCGGATGCAGTCTGCTAAATATAAAAATTAAATATCTGCATTATACATAGTCACCGTAACAGTGACCAAAGTAATCTTAAGTCTATATATTATCTTTTATTTATTTTTCAAAATTACGTATCAGATTTTAAATAAAACAAATGTTATCTATTTGGATTATTAAATTCCTTTCAAATTTATATTACATTTTTTGTATTGATTTTGTTCTTATAATACAAATATGATTGCGTGATTTGAGATCTATTCTAATAAAATAAGTACAAATTGATCATAAGTTTTTTTATAAAAGATAGGAAAAGCTTATTATTTAGTAGATGAATCTTTGATATCAAGACTTAGATAAGATCTATCGAAATCTTATACATAGTTTGATCATGAAATGAATAATATAGATGAAATAACTATCTAAAAAATTGACTTCTCAAATAATATATAATAGAGATATGACATTATTAATGTGTTAAAAACTATTTCGAAATCATAGTCGAAGCTTACTAATGATCGATTTACATAGCCTACATTTTGAAATTTGTTAATTAAATATCTTAATTTGCAGTGGTACACTTAAAGAAAAGGAATTTATAGAAGAGAAAGTGAAAAAGTAATATATAAATATAATTTTATTATATTAGTAGATATTAGTATATAATTAAAAAAATCTTTGATACTTTTTAATTAAAAACTTGACCTTATAACCCTATTTTTGTAAAAAATCAAGAAAAATAATTTTTTGCTTAAACTATGAAAATTCAAAAAATGAAAGTAGAAATTATTAGTTGCTCATTGTTAACAAAAAAAGGTAGTTATAATATCATGTAATATTATAAAAAAAATGTTTTAAAACACTTATAAGAAAAAAAAACGTACGTTAGAGAATAATGGAAAAATATAATATTATATTATTACATTTCTGCAAAATATTGAACTTGATAAATAGTATTAAAAGAACAAAAAAATCTTTATCATGTTGAGGGAGAGGGGGGCGAGGGCGAGGGCGAGGGCGAGGGCGAGGGCGAGGGCGCGGGCGCGGGCGAGGGCGCGGGCGCGGGCGAGGGCGAGGGCGAGGGCGCGGGCGAGGGCGAGGGCGAGGGGCGAGGGCGAGGGCGCGGGCGAGGGCGAGGGCGAGGGCGAGGGGCGAGGGCGAGGGCGAGGGCGAGGGCGAGGGCGAGGGCGAGGGCGAGGGCGAGGGCGAGGGCGAGGGCGAGGGAGGGCGAGGGCGAGGGCGAGGGCGAGGGCGAGGGCGAGGGCGAGGCGAGGGCGAGGGCGAGGAGGGCGAGGGCGAGGGCGAGGGCGAGGGCGAGGACGAGAGCGAGTGCGAGAGCGAGTGCGAGAGCGAGGGCGAGGGAGAGAGAGAAATTTTTGATAGAATATGTAAACAAATGAGATAAATGAAATTTTTGATAATGGTAACATCGGATGCAGTCTGCTAAATATAAAAATTAAATATCTGCATTATACATAGTCACCGTAACAGTGACCAAAGTAATCTTAAGTCTATATATTATCTTTTATTTATTTTTCAAAATTACGTATCAGATTTTAAATAAAACAAATGTTATCTATTTGGATTATTAAATTCCTTTCAAATTTATATTACATTTTTTGTATTGATTTTGTTCTTATAATACAAATATGATTGCGTGATTTGAGATCTATTCTAATAAAATAAGTACAAATTGATCATAAGTTTTTTTATAAAAGATAGGAAAAGCTTATTATTTAGTAGATGAATCTTTGATATCAAGACTTAGATAAGATCTATCGAAATCTTATACATAGTTTGATCATGAAATGAATAATATAGATGAAATAACTATCTAAAAAATTGACTTCTCAAATAATATATAATAGAGATATGACATTATTAATGTGTTAAAAACTATTTCGAAATCATAGTCGAAGCTTACTAATGATCGACTTACATAGCCTACATTTTGAAATTTGTTAATTAAATATCTTAATTTGCAGTGGTACACTTAAAGAAAACGGAATTTATAGAGAAATAATGTCGCAAAAAAGTAATATATAAATATAATTTTTTTATTATTTTTGTTGATTTTCGTATTAATTAAAAAATCTTGAACCTTTATGAAACCCTATTTTTTGTAAAAAATCAAGAAAAATAATTTTTTGCTTAAACTATGAAAATTCAAAAAATGAAAGTAGAAATTATTAGTTGCTCATTGTTAACAAAAAAAAGTAGTTATAATATCATGTAATATTATAAAAAAAATGTTTAAAACACTTATAAGAAAAAAAAACGTACGTTAGAGAATAATGGAAAAATATAATATTATATTATTACATTTCTGCAAAATATTTAACTTGATAAATAGTATTAAAAGAACAAAAAAATCTTTATCATGTTGAGGGAGAGGGGGCGAGGGCGAGGGCGAGGGCGAGGGCGAGGGCGAGGGCGAGGGCGAGGGCGCGGGCGCGGGCGAGGGCGCGGGCGCGGGCGAGGGCGAGGGCGAGGGCGCGGGCGAGGGCGAGGGCGAGGGCGAGGGCGAGGGCGCGGGCGAGGGCGAGGGCGAGGGCGAGGGCGAGGGCGAGGGCGAGGGCGAGGGCGAGGGCGAGGGCGAGGGCGAGGGCGAGGGCGAGGGCGAGGACGAGAGCGAGTGCGAGAGCGAGGGCGAGGGAGAGAGAGAAATTTTTGATAGAATATGTAAACAAATGAGATAAATGAAATTTTTGATAATGGTAACATCGGATGCAGTCTGCTAAATATAAAAATTAAATATCTGCATTATACATAGTCACCGTAACAGTGACCAAAGTAATCTTAAGTCTATATATTATCTTTTATTTATTTTTCAAAATTACGTATCAGATTTTAAATAAAACAAATGTTATCTATTTGGATTATTAAATTCCTTTCAAATTTATATTACATTTTTTGTATTGATTTTGTTCTTATAATACAAATATGATTGCGTGATTTGAGATCTATTCTAATAAAATAAGTACAAATTGATCATAAGTTTTTTTATAAAAGATAGGAAAAGCTTATTATTTAGTAGATGAATCTTTGATATCAAGACTTAGATAAGATCTATCGAAATCTTATACATAGTTTGATCATGAAATGAATAATATAGATGAAATAACTATCTAAAAAATTGACTTCTCAAATAATATATAATAGAGATATGACATTATTAATGTGTTAAAAACTATTTCGAAATCATAGTCGAAGCTTACTAATGATCGATTTACATAGCCTACATTTTGAAATTTGTTAATTAAATATCTTAATTTGCAGTGGTACAGAGAAATAATGTCGCAAAAAAGTAATATATAAATATAATTTTTTTATTATTTTTGTTGATTTTCGTATTAATTAAAAAATCTTGAACCTTTATGAAACCCTATTTTTTGTAAAAAATCAAGAAAAATAATTTTTTGCTTAAACTATGAAAATTCAAAAAATGAAAGTAGAAATTATTAGTTGCTCATTGTTAACAAAAAAAAGTAGTTATAATATCATGTAATATTATAAAAAAAAAATGTTTAAAACACTTATAAGAAAAAAAAACGTACGTTAGAGAATAATGGAAAAATATAATATTATATTATTACATTTCTGCAAAATATTTAACTTGATAAATAGTATTAAAAGAACAAAAAAATCTTTATCATGTTGAGGGAGAGGGGGAGAGGGCGAGGGCGAGGGCGAGGGCGAGGGCGAGGGCGAGGGCGAGGGCGAGGGCGAGGGCGCGGGCGCGGGCGAGGGCGCGGGCACGGGCGAGGGCGAGGGCGAGGGCGCGGGCGCGGGCGAGGGCGCGGGCGAGGGCGAGGGCGAGGGCGAGGGCGAGGGCGCGGGCGAGGGCGCGGGCGAGGGCGAGGGCGAGGGCGAGGGCGAGGGCGAGGGCGAGGGCGAGGGCGAGGGCGAGGGCGAGGACGAGAGCGAGAGCGAGTGCGAGAGCGAGGGCGAGGGAGAGAGAGAAATTTTTGATAGAATATGTAAACAAATGAGATAAATGAAATTTTTGATAATGGTAACATCGGATGTAGTCTGCTAAATATAAAAATTAAATATCTGCATTATACATAGTCACCGTAACAGTGACCAAAGTAATCTTAAGTCTATATATTATCTTTTATTTATTTTTCAAAATTACGTATCAGATTTTAAATAAAACAAATGTTATCTATTTGGATTATTAAATTCCTTTCAAATTTATATTACATTTTTTGTATTGATTTTGTTCTTATAATACAAATATGATTGCGTGATTTGAGATCTATTCTAATAAAATAAGTACAAATTGATCATAAGTTTTTTTATAAAAGATATGAAAAGCTTATTATTTAGTAGATGAATCTTTGATATCAAGACTTAGATAAGATCTATCCAAATCTTATACATAGTTTGATCATGAAATGAATAATATAGATGAAATAACTATCTAAAAAATTGACTTCTCAAATAATATATAATAGAGATATGACATTATTAATGTGTTAAAAACTATTTCGAAATCATAGTCGAAGCTTACTAATGATCGATTTACATAGCCTACATTTTGAAATTTGTTAATTAAATATCTTAATTTGCAGTGGTACAGAGAAATAATGTCGCAAAAAAGTAATATATAAATATAATTTTTTTATTATTTTTGTTGATTTTCGTATTAATTAAAAAATCTTGAACCTTTATGAAACCCTATTTTTTGTAAAAAGTCAAGAAAAATAATTTTTTGCTTAAACTATAAAAATTCAAAAAATGAAAGTAGAAATTATTAGTTGCTCATTGTTAACAAAAAAAAGTAGTTATAATATCATGTAATATTATAAAAAAATGTTTAAAACACTTGTAAGAAAAAAAAAACGTAAGTTAGAGAATAATGGAAAAATATAATATTATATTATTACATTTCTGCAAAATATTTAACTTGATAAATAGTATTAAAAGAACAAAAAATCTTTATCATGTTGGGTTCTATACACATTCCAATATGTGCTTAGAGAATGAGAAATTAGTCATGTGTGTGAATAGAGCTTATTTTGACATCTCACATCGTTTACCTATAGATATTTGGTCTTCAAATATTATGATTACGTCTAAAATAAAATATGATTGTATATACAACGATTTGGTGAATTGGTGATTGGACGTCTAAGCACATGTCATACTCAGAATAGATCAGAGTCATAAATTTATTCATTTTACATGATAGGTTTATTGGAGCTTTATTTCTATCATTGCGGTTATGATAATTAAGAAGATGAACCAATATATTTGTAAATTTTTTTGTCTGATCATAAGGTAAATCATTGGATGTTAAAGTTGCATAAAATATTGTCACCTTGAATATATGCAACATGGATTTGAGATTCTAGATCCAATGGTATGAAACCATACAATTGTCCGTTAGAATATCTGAAACATTATAAATGGTTCATACAATTTCTTTTGCTATAACTAGATCAACTTAAAAATTATTAAACATATTATTTTTAAAATGTAAAAAACAGATTATTCTCTTTTTTATTTGTAGTAAACTTATAACCTACTATTATATTATCTATTCCTTTTTTAAACGGGTGATTGGTAACAAACAATCTAGGTTTGATAATTTATGTGTCTTTACGTATCTTGTGACTAAATATGGATATTAAATCACTTGTGAAGGTCGTACGGAAAATAATAATAAATTTTATAACATCGTTAGTAATTACGACTAATAATGGCCCACTCGATAAATATTTGGAAGTCACCGTTGTTGAAGATGTTTAGATGAGGTTAAAGTTTTTATAGTTGTCCTTCTTCTTTCCTCTACTTGGTAAATATGTCCCTTGTTGAATCCCTAATAATTGTTACAACTCTGTCTCAATTAAATATAGTTATGAGACTCTTCGTCCTAAACATTTGTGATATGTACAAACTTCATCAATCTTCGTGTTTTTGTATTTTGGTTGGTTGTTTAATGTTAACTATTAAAAAAACATTTTGGATGACATACGATACAAACACATGTCATGTCTTATACTAAAAATATAGTCAATATTTAGTTTGGTTGGTGTTAATATACAGTTAATATCCTTGTTTTATTTAGATTTTAAATGTAAAAAAACATAATAAATGTATTTAAATTTTTTTATATACATTTTATTTATTTGACCATTATGTATAAATGTTTGGTGATTATATGTTTGAATGACGGTAGCGTTTATTTTAATATGTTATCTAAAAAGATGAACAATATATTTTATTTTTTATTATAAATTTTAATATTTATAAAATATTTTTATTTTTTATAAATCAAATCATTTTGAAAAATATTTTTTATATCATAATACAAATCGGTTTTCCCACAATTGTAAAATGTAATATTATCAATTATATCTTATTAATTAGATTTTTTTATCCTTTATATTATTGAACAAAAGAAAATATTAATTAGTAGTAAATTTTTTTACTAAATATTAAAGTTTTTACTTAAAACTATATTATTATAGAAAAAAAAGATATATTAATTAGTGGTATTGTTTCTTCTAAAATATTAAAATTTATGCATAGAATTGATGAAATTATATAATTTTAGAGTAAATTTTATATTTAATACCTTCTCTTCGTACGATGAATAAAGTTCAATAATTTAATTTTACAATAGCTTTTAGATTACTTAAATACTCCTATAGAATAATGGATTCAGCAACAGAAGTTTGACCATTGAGTTTTTACCTGAAGTAGTAGTAAAAATGCCTTAGAATGACCCAATTCCCATGCAGTAAAATTAATGGGTGTTTGATCCCCAGCAAATTACCGAAGGTCAACTTTCTATATGAAATGCACGTGTATGTGAATGTGACTAATTACAACTCCCGATTGCTTCATACTCCAGTATCATTTCTGAATTCTCATGCCGCCATCGTCATGTAAGAAAATAACTCCTCCTCCTATTAAAAAAACTCAATAAATTTATTATATATCCTATTCCTCCTCCTAATTGCTTATTTATATTTTAGTCTATTGAGCAGATCTTAATGCAAGATTTAAGATGACCCATTTTCCAACCACCATATATACTTTTTGTTACGACTTAGGAGTTGAATATACGAATACCATACCAGAATAATCTTAATAATATATATATATATATATATATATATATATATATATATATATATATATATATATATATATACTCCTACGTACTACAAAATAAATAATGAATTATATAAATTTGATAATATCTTCATAAATAGACAAAGATGGTATGCCCCAACAGGAATTGTGCCACTTGTTTTATTATAACCATATATTACAGCTATTATTTATGTATTATGGGCCATGTAGGAGTATATATTTAATATTCTCTCAGTTTTTATTTTATAAAATACTCGCCTTTTAAATGAGGACAACAAAAATTTGTTCAAATTGTAATTTTTTTTTCTAAACAATTCAAGTTGTATGTCCGGCTAGAAACGGGTGCCAATTTATGTGACGGAGAATATAAAAGCATTTTTATATTCGAATTTTTTAAAAAAATATGTTCTTATTCGAATTAAAAAAATGTGTCTTTGAGGAAGGCAGTAAAAAAACAAACATGAGAATAAATTGACTAATGAAAATAATAATAATAATAATAATAATAATAATAATAATAATAATAATAATAATAAAACACTTGTCTTTTTATGGTTTTCGATTATGTTGCCTAGCATTTCCTTTTTTGGCTTTTTATATGTTATCATATGAAAGCTAAGACAGATATGACGGGATTATTGTAAATAATAGATATTTAATACACTAATTTAAATTTATAATATTTAATAAAAAATATAATATTATGTGATAGTTTTAATCATATATATATATATATATATATATATATATATAAATATAAATATATTGACAAGGTTATAGATTATAAATAAAATCATATATTAACTTTTTTGTTTATAAATAATTTTTTTGTGTAATTTGATTTATTGAAAAGTAAAATAAAAATATATAAAACATCAATTAGAGGTTTAAGTTTATGTAAGATACGTTATTATATATCTATATAAATTTATAATCCACTTTTGTATTTGAGATTCATGTTCTTGTTAATACAAATATCTAGCTTGAATTGTTAATTAGACCACATAAAAAAAGTTACACGACTAAGATAAGAATGATTTGTATTTGATGAATATCGGCTAAACACGTCGATAAACTCTATGTATGTCCCTAAGATAATGATATTTTCAGCATGTTCATGAAATGTTGGCATGATCTTTTCAGACATAAATTCGCTTATCGCTCACTACATTCAATGTAAAAAACTCCAATGAACACTTTGTTAGCGAACCCTTTAGTAAATTTGGAGAGCGTTGTTACCACCGAGATCATTCTCGCTGAAATGGGAGGAGCACGCCACTTTCTTTTTGTCATAATGAAGGGAAGACATGCATCTGAACTTCCCCGGTTAAGACAAAAGACAAATGTTGACCCAAACCATCATCTGATTCGCCCAACAGATTAGCCGAGCCATCAAAATTACCCTATGAATCTATCTATTAATCATTTTGATAATTATTCCAATATACCAACTAATTCATTATTGTGTAGGGCCAGCACCGCTGTCGTTCTCTGAAAAATATCGGCATGATATTAATCCCTTAAATTTATTAATGGCATTGACAGCCGCCACAAATGGAGCATCATTGTTTTGGATCACCCAACCAAAACTAGTTTAGATTTTTCTAGTGAATTAGGATTCATCGTTGGATCTTCCCAATTGGATCCTCAGATCTTGTATAGGAGGCCTTCTTCCGAAATTCAACTAGTATAAGATGGATAGATACGTTGACATCACGACATATGGTAGTGTAATAATGAAAGACTGGATTTCGGTGGAGATGATATGTTAATGTGCTGAGTATTCTCCATGACTTTTAGAGGCAACACTCTAACATGGTTCGGCCATCTCTCTTAAAGAATCACTTGAACCCTCAATATGTTATAGATTGTGCTCATGAACCAGTTCATCTGATTTAAGGTCCTCAAGGGAGATGATGACTATATTAGTCACTTCAAGCAGCGGCCGAATGAGATTCTCTAGAGTATATTGAGTGGTTTTTTAAAAGAAAAAATAGTTTAGAAGATTTTCACGGTTTGGTAGATTGTATATGACTTATGGTAGGAAGTACTATGAATAAGAAGGTCCTAAACTATGGGGATTTTTTAGCTCATAAGGAACGATACTATGAGAGTCACTCCCAGAGATTCTGAAGGCATACTATCCTTACCATCCCGTGGGAAATACAAATAAGCCCCTTAAATTGACACGGGTTATAAATAAAAAGGCTCATGCCCAAAGTTCACGCAACGCTGAAACATCATAACCAAAATCGAGGCTTTCGGGACAAGCTAAGAAGAAAATACCATGGTAACTATAACAGCAAATACAATAGCAGCCAAAAGTCAAAGATATTTAGCTAAGGACAATACACGAAACTTACCGAAAACCTGAAGATAATCCATGGTAACGTCAAATATGTGGTCCAATTTTTGAATGCCTAAAAAGATATGGACTCTGAGTTAGATGCGAGACAATGTCAAGTTTTGCAAGTTCTACAACAATGTGGGGCATTATACCCTGATAGTGTATTACTTTGAAGAATGAGGTGTATAACCCAAATGATGAAAATAAGCTTATAGAGTTGTCATAAAAAATCACGGGATGAGTTGAGACAAGCTGTGGCTGAATCTCCACAGCCAGCAAGGCAGGAACAAAAAAATATTGTAGCTATCGGCAAAACTATTAAGGGCCCTGATAATATGGTCATCCCAGACATATTAGAGGATAAATTGGATCTAAACTCGAACCGACTTGTCATGCTTACTATAGCATAAAATAACACACTATTAGGTACCACTGAATCTTCTAGAAACATATTATAGATAATTAGAAAGACATTATTAGGGTCAAACATCAACAAATCAATATAAAAACTCTTACCATGTGGTTAGTTTTGATGATCACGACCTTCGAGGATTCGTGGCACAACATGAAAATACGATAATAATTGTACCCAAGAATAATGAGAATAAAAGTTAGAAGGATTACAGAAGACACTTGAAGTTCGACCAATGTGTTGTTAAAAAATACTTATAATATGATGTATGGTATATCGATACTTACACTATGCAAAATGATATTAACTGGATTCATCCGGACGAAAACCCTGATAGTGGGAGAGCTGAAGATGAATGTGGTTTTAGGCCACAAATTATATAATAAGAAAGTTTTTTGAATATTCATGGTAGTAGATGTCTCTTATTCATATAATGCAATATTTGGCAGACTCTGGTTGGGTCAGAAGTACGTCACAGTTTTCTTAGTGCATCAATACCTTTTTTTACATAGTCAATAATAAGGTTGGTGTTATCTGGGGCAATCATAGAATGGCTAGGTTACCAAGGTCCTCGGCCATCTGGTGATTATATAAAATCACCAAGGGTCCCGATCATACTTGATGATATGGATGACCCATAAAGGCCCCTCACCCAGTCAAGTCAAGAAAAAGTGGAAGTCATCGTAGTAAAATAAAACAAAACCTTTGTCTAATTACTAATTTTTTTTGCCTGAAAGACATATTAACTAACTATAGAGCCTAATTACTAAATTTTTTGTCAAAAAACTTTGATATATTTACATGGACTGACCCTAACCTAACATGATTCCATTCAAAATTAATGTGCCACAAGCTATCCATAGATGGTAGGTTTCTATCTATCAAATATAAGAGAATGTCATTCTTCCAAAAGAAGGCCAAAGAGATAGTAACTAATGTTGATAGACTTAGTGAAGTATGCCACATTCGAGAGACATGTTACCTAGTATAGACAACCAACCCAACATTGGTCAATAAGTAGAATGGTAAGTGAAGGATGTGTGTTGACTTCACATGTATGAATTAAGTATGTACAAAATATCCATTTCCATTCCTCGTATTGATCAGTTTGTGCATGCAACTTTTGTGAATAGAATGTTATCTTTCATGGATGCATATTCGAGATACAATCAAATCATGATGCATAAAGTAAATTAAGAACACACTACCTTCATCAGAGAGTGAGGATTCCAGTTCTATCAGTTCATGATTTTCATCTTAATTACGTCGAGAATACAAATCATAAGTTGGTTAACAAAACTTTTTCCAACTGGTTAATACACAACCTATAAGCCTATATTGATGACATGTTGGTTAGAAGAAACCAAGATGCAAATTAGTTAGTAAACCTCACCGAGATTTTTCTAACCTCCAAATATTCAGCCTCAAAGTTAATCCAGATAAGTATTTTTAGCATGAGATTGGTTAGTGAATAAATGATACAAACATATCCAACACAAATTTCAAAACATTTTTTTAATAAAGCCACAATGAACATCAAACAATTTTCCCTCTCAAAATTATATCTTAAAAGCCTTACATATTTGGAAAATTTACAAAATTTACAGTAGAATTATGAGAATTTAACATCATTTTCGAGCTGAGAACAACACATAAAGCTCAAGTTTTAGAAGGTGTCCTAACCTAGTTCCAGTCCAAAAGACCTTTACCTTTGGCATACCATCCCAAACCAACTTGGAAAGTTCAGACTGATGAAAGAAGAAACAATATGATTTATGGCCCGTGCGTGCAACTAACATCCCTTTTGGGAAAAACAATGAACCAAACCATCAAGTTCATCTTTGCTGCCTCCAACAATGAGGCATAGTATAGAGTCGCAATAGCACAACTGAGACTTACTAATATATGTGAAGCTAGAAGGGTGAAGCTTTTAATATATTTCCAACTAGTAGTCAACCATGTTATGAACAAACAAAAACTAGAAAGGATAAATTAATCCACTATCTAAGGGAATTTTATCAACAAGCAGTACTATGTGATTAAGTTACTTTTGAGAAATTACTAAAGGTAGAAAATACACCATTCGATGGTCTTGCCTCTTCGGTTTGTGAATATTCGACACCAAAAGTGATCATTCAATAGAAGCCCTCTGTTACTTTGTAAATATACTCTTGCCAAGTACTTCAAAACTTGAATTAAGGATATTTAAGGAAGGTGATGACTGAAGTTCACCTATACAAGGATAGGTAGCAAAATTAAAACTATCAAAAGATAATGCATAAACTAGACACATTAAAATGATATTAGTAAGATATGTATGGGTGGCTGAAACTTTATACATACAAACCTAACCATACCTTTGATTTGATGTCTCAGACCTAAATAATCAGTATTTTTATGAAAGAACTCCAGGGTGGAAAAGAAAGTGCCTACTGAATCTATAAACTATTGCATAGAAGAATCATTTTTTCAAGGATATTATTGGTCCACCATCATGGCAGACATAAAGAAAATTGTTAAACGTTAAGACACATGTCATCGCTTTGTCAACTCAATCCAATTTTTTATTATTCTCATGTATACCATATCATAATCAATTAAATTTGAGAGAAAAGACTTTAACCTCGTAGGGTACCTACCGAAGGCCTTAAAAGGAAAATAGTACCTCATGATGGTTATAGACTATTTTAAAAAAAAATAGATATAGACAATCCTTTAGGAAGTATCATGGCAAAAGAAGTTATTAACTTATTGATGATTAACATTTATTGTAGATATGGGTTACGAGGATCCATTACAACTGACAACGGATTGTATTTCGAGAATGATTGATCATGGCCATGTATAAGTTATAAACATAATGATTATGGAATACATCAAATGAATATTAGAATATGCAGCTGAGAAGTGGCCTAACTTCAGGTACGAAGTTAGATGGTCATATTAGACTATCATTAAGATATCAGTCTCTCTTGTATATGGCATGAATACCTGCATTCAAAATATCAACATACAATTAATGAAGAAACGTCAAATCTAAAAGAGTTAATCTGGATGAAATTAAAAAAAAAGGATGAAAGCTCACTTAAGAGTAGTTCATTACAAAACAAAACACATAAAAAACAAATATAACTCCAAATTTATTTCTACAGCTTAACAGTAGAAGACAAATTTCTTTGACATGTAATCCTCCACACGGAAGACAGAGCTCGCAGAAATCTTGGGCCAAACTAGGAAGCATCGTACACATTAGAAGCAAATATTAAGCATGAGACATACACTTTTATGGAAAAATAAAGACACCATATTTAGAAACCCTATAAAATAAAGCAATCATTGTAGTTCATAAAGCATCACATAACTTCAGCTACTAATACTACTTGTACTTTCTTTTGCTTTTTCTTTTTTAGGTACATTATTTCCTACCCGGGGACGTGGAAAGGTTTCAATGTGGTAAATGCCATTAATAAAATCCTTTTATCATTTTTTATTTAAGTTTTTGATGGTTCTAAACATAGTCCTAAACACTGAAAAAACCTCAATAACAAGTACAAAAAGTACACGAACAGAGAATAAAAAAATCACTTTGAGAGATCAATTTTGTTTGAAAAATAAATAAATTTATCGGGATCAACATACCAGAGGAAGTTCATCAACACATTTAGTCTCGATTGTATAAAATGACCATTTCTCATTGTGGTTGTAGTTGGAGGATCATTTTTGGGCCTAACTCCCAAAGTGGAATTGTTTACACCTTCAATAATAGTTGCATGAAGAAGACTGAAAACATATTTAGTCTCTACTGAATTAATGACATTATTGATAACCTAAAATTCTAATTGAAAAGAACCAATGACTTTTTTGTTTCCACCTTCTCCACGACCTTTATTTTACCTTAATTACTCTAAATAATATATTCATATTTGTGATCAGCATAGACATAGTTCCAGAAATAATCCAGATACACCTTTTGTAAACTCTTCATGGAATTTAATTACTAGCTTGAGTTCAAAAAGCTTCGCCGTCCCTCAACGGTTTTTTCTAGCAATATTTCTCTCCTTTAGAAATTATTCATTACTCAGACATTCAAATTTCTTCAATTATGTCTTCTCTTCACAATTAGAATAAACTCTTCACCATTATTATGAAACTGTCGTTATAGACATAACATGAACATCGAGTGAGTTTTTTTAAGTTATTTGTCAAATTTTGAGACAATCCCAAACTCCTCTTCGTTTTAGCGAGAATCCCATTTATAGATTAAGACTCAACATTCAAACTTGTATAATCATCGATGTTAGTCTAAACCTCAACATTCAAACGTTTCCAAACACAAATTTTAATTATCATTTGTTTGCAAAAGGCTCTGGTACGGTGTTAAGCAAAAGCTGGAGATTGATTTAGAATTGGTGGAATAGAAGTTTAACATGTTTCATATGTTATAGAAAATTGATTGAGTGGCTGCAAACTACCAAACAAGAAAGATAACAAGAAAATTATATAAAATAACAGTATAGTTAAACATAGCATATAAAAACAACAAGATATTAGAAGAGAAATTTCAACGCATAAGTATCATATTAATACCCAACTTCATCTTCTTCTAGCCAAGAGAAGATTAATCTATAATACTGATGCGCATCCCAAAGAAATTAAGTATCTAAAAACCTATATCACTTGCTCTTTGAGAATAAATTTAGCCACTACAATAGTACCAGCCTGCATCAATTGACCTTCAACATTAGTTATATCTATAAAGTTCATGGATTTGCAGCTTCAAGTGTCGTTGAGGTATCATTTACATGTAGAGGAACATCAGTAATAATCTCTTCAAACTTAATTTTTAAAGATAATGAAATTTTTATAGTTGTGGTATCAACCAAAATATATGGTGTTTGTTCATACCCAATTGGCTCAATGTTTTGCCTTATTTAAGTTGGACCCTTCAGTAGAATCATATTGTCATTGTTTGAACATGTTTGCCTCTTCTTTCTCATGATATTTTTTCAGTCTTTCATCTTCGGCTAGCCGATCTAAGTAGGCATAAGTTTAACATTTTTTATTTTCATGATTGTCTGACGTAATACAAGTCTGAAGAAGTTTCCCTTTCTATTTTTCAACAAGAGAATATATTTTCTCATCAATATGAGGAACAATTTTGGTAATAATAGTCACATTTTAAGAATTTAGATAATAATCATGGTCAAATCAATGGCCTCACTTTTACACTCATCTCTAACAACCAAAAATTAGAGAAAGAGACCCAGATATGAATGACCTTGCTTTTCGGGTCAAGAACTTTGGCATCTAGGATATTCGAATATAAAAGTTCTACAACATATACATTAGCCTAAGAAATAGTTACTTTGCTCTTTAGATTGAACGACTTACCCTTCAGGTTTGCTACTTCATACACTACAATTTTGGTAGAACGATTATCAACAACCTTTTCATTTGCCTTACATTTATGTCGCCAAATTCTTTTGAAGAGGTAGGATATAAATCTTGATATTCGGGTCATAAAATTTGACCCTAATAGTTTTCAATGGAGAATCTCAAACATTAGCATCTCTCGATTTTGGATAGCCTCCCCCTCCTTGGATTGTGAAGATTGTGAAAGAACAAAAACAACGACTTTTGTTTTAGTTATTAAGGTATTGATTGAGAGATATCGCACCTCATCTGCAGTTTTGGCTGGCACAACCAAGATATTTGCATCCACAAATTGAGTAAGATTTAGCCAAAACACATAAGACCAGAAGTTTTTCAGAGTCATAATTCACTGGTGCAGATGTAGCCATTACTAATTGTCAAAATCTACAAGATCATCATACTTACCCTTAGCTTGACGAAATCACTCGAAAATAATATATTCATATTCTAAAAAATCTGTAGGAGTTCTCCTTTTAATATCACTGGAACAAAATTAAACCCTAAAAATCGCAAAAAGATCAAATAAATCAAAAGAAATAAAATTAAAAGGAATGTACTTATTTAATGTTGTATGACGTCGAGACAACAATGGTTTGAGTCTTTCCCTGTCGTTTTCCAATAAATCAAAAAAAATTATTGATATTTTAAGACCCCTTGACTTTAACCTTAGATTATAATAAGATTCAACATCTGCATTCACTGTGTAATTACCCTAATTATTATCATTTCTAACAAGTGAACTAAACAGTCTATGAGTAAAAGTACTTGTATTATCTGCACCAAACTGGTCGGTATAATGGCAACGCTTGTAAATATTTAATATCAATAGAAAGAGTACTAAGATCTTTGTTAGACTCTCTTATCTCTAAATTGAGGATGTCACTTTATTGCAAATGATTTCCAAAAGCCTCCCCAACTAACCCACCAATGCTCTTGTTCTAATAGTCTTCTCAGTCGTAAAAATACAAAGCCATTGTTTTGGTTATTTTTATATGTAAGAAATAAGATGGTCTTTAAAATATAAATATAAATCTTAACTTTAAAGAGAAAATCTGAGAGAGCAAGAACCATAAAAAAGGTTTAGGAAATTAAAATGGAAAAGAGGATAAATAAAGAAGAAATATTTTATTTGAACAAAAACTAAACAAATAATAATTATGTATTCAATTATTTAATGAAAGCTTCATATTTGTTTTGCATACGTGTGACTTAGATTAAACCACACTTAATGGTTATACTAACTAAATCTCAATAGGCAATAGTACGCTTGACGGATTGAATAGAATTTTTAATGTCTATGATATGTGTCAAACAACGTATCCATTTTCTTATACGTTGTAAATTTTATTTTAATTATCATTCTCAACTCAATGGATCACATTATTGATCACATCAAATGACTAAAGTTTTGCATAAATATAGTCCACGAACATACAATTTTTTGCTGTTAAATTTAAATAATAAAAGAAGTTTTGGCTTGACCGAAATAAGAAGTATCATATAACCTGCTTATGGAATATACTTTCAAAAATAGTTTTTCCTTCATACTTTAAAAAGACGAGGGGCCTACTCTCATAGCTTCACATGTACATTGAGGTATTTTTCAAAATGAAAATTTCAATTGTAAATCTCAAACATGTTGAAGACGCTGCTTAAGAGATAACCGACTACCATTAATAAAAAACATAAAAATATTATATTTATTTTTACTTTTACTTTTTTTAGAAAAAATCTTCAAAAGAGGTTTGGGTCGATGAAATATTTTTAATGAAGCAAGTATAAGTCTAACAAACCTCAAGACTCTCCTAAGTACAACCATAATTAGTTCGGCAGTTCAACTCGATATATAGCCATTTAACAAAAAACAATATGCTTTAAGATTGCAAGTCATAAAAGTTTCGACAAACAAAATCAATCATGAACAATAAATGTCTCGACCAATGAAAAGAAACTCAAAACTATAGTATTCGCTTTATAAACTTTCAAGGGGTTAGCCCATTAATTTATCACATATAAGAGAAGGTTTTAGGTCTATTTAGGCCTTGAGAATGACTAAAATAGGGTTTAAGTCAAATATATAAACAAGAATTATGTTGGATCAGAACATAAATTTATATGATTTAAAGTCGTATAACAAAATTTCAAAAATTAGAGAACTAAATATATAAGCCCATAACACTTCGTACCCTAAGTTTATGCATATATATATACAACATGAATCCTCGATATTCCGTAGTTTGTAATTTTTATTTTTTGCAATTTATTATGAATATTACCTATTTATTTTTTTTATCGAACAATTAGCTCGATATATAAATTTTTTATCTTTTAACCAATCAACTCCAATCTTTCTAATATCTGTGCTCATTTCTTTTTACAATATTTCATCATTTTATCTACACTTCGTACACTATTTTTTCATTGGACAAACTCTAACTAATCGTCTTAAATCTCATATCAAACTTTTGGTCATCCTATTTCACTTCACTTTCCGACGATTATCTATTATCCGATCATTTTTCTTCACTGAAAAATATTCATAAAAAAACCATCCTTATATATAATATATAAATAAATACTCATAATTTATCATTTATAGAATAAAATTTTAAATTTCATTTAAAAAAATCCGAAATAGGTTCAAAATTAATGATCCCTAATTTATGATTCAAACTTAAAATTTGTGACTAAACTTTATAGTTTAAATGGCTTATAATATTTTTAAATAAATAAAAATTGTTTATTCATAATAAAAGAAAATGAATATAATGACTATTTGAAAAGGAAAAAAAGTTTCCATATCCATAAAAACAAATACAAAATTAACAATTGTGTAGTAACATTTAGGGTAAATAAACAAAATTGTGTAGTATTCGGTTCATAAACTTTCAGGGGGTTAGCCCATTAATTTATCACATATAAGACAAAGTTTTAGGAACAGAACATGAATTTATATGATTTAAAGTCATATAAAAAAAATTTAAAATATAGATAACTAAATATATAAACTCATAACACTTCATACCCTAAGTTTATACTTATATATACAACATGAGTACTCATTATTCTATGGGTTGTAATTTGTATTTTTTATAATTTATTATGAATCTTACCTATATTTTTTGCTATCCGATAGTTAGCTCACTATCTAAATTCTTTACTTATTAGCCAATCAATTTCAATTTTTCTAATATCTCGTGTTCATTTCTTTTTATAATATTTCATTATTTTATCTGCACTTCGTATACTATTTTTTTAATTGGACAAACTCTACCTAATCGTCTTAAATCCCATCAAACTTTTGGCCATCCTATTTCACTTCACTTTCCGATAATTATCTATTATCCGATCATTTTTCTTCACTGAAAAATATTCATAAAAAAACTCATCCTTATATATAATATATATAAATAAATACTCAGGATTTATCATTTATAGCGTATGATTTTAAATTTCAAATTTTTTTTTTTTTATTTTTTGTAAATCCGAAATAGGTTTAGGCTCAAAATTAATGATCCCTAATTTATGATTCAAACTTAAAATTTCCGACTAAAATTTATAGTTTAAATGGCTTATAATATTTTTAAATAAATATAAAAAAAATATTCATAATAAAAGAAAATTAATATAATGACCATTTGAAAAGGAAAAAAAGTTTCCCTATGAATAAAAACAAATACAAAATTAACAATTGTGTAGTAACATTTAGGGTAAATAAACACAATGGTGAGAATGAGTTATACATAGTTTTTGTCACCAAATGTGTTTCCAACCGTTTGAAATGTGGATATAACATAGATCAGTTAAAGTATCACAAATTGGTACAAGATGATATTAAATGTATGGATGATATTATAAAAATATTACTATAAAGATGAAGAGAGCACTAGATGAAAATGCGAATGTCAAAGCCTTTCTTTTAGAAGCTACAACAGAGAAGATACTATAATAGTGAAGGGTTGGAGTAGGTGTAGGTGCCAACTTATAATGTCCATATAGGAAGAAGAAGAAGAAACTGATACAACATTAACTCATTCAATTCAATTAAAATTATATAGTAAGTTGAAAAATAATAGTAGTAGCCAGTAGGAGTAATATGTTTAATGCAGAAGATACATGTGAGGACACAAAATGGGCAGCATAAATGGTGGTTGTAATGCCCCTATCACTTGGACAACTATCTATAATCAATATCAATTATTATTACTCACCAAAAATAGATTTTTGTCTTACTAGTACTACCATATGCATATGCTGATATGCATATGCTCCTCGTGATTCGGTAAATGGAGTATATTGCTATTACCAATCCATCGCCCCTCATGCGTAAAATTGTCAATTTGACTGATATTATTTCATTTAGATTTTAATCTAATTTAATTATATTTTCATGGGTGATAGATAAATTCTTACATTGATATTATACAATTTTATATAAATGAAAGCTAAATATTTATGTGTAAATGATGGTTAAATCTTTAAACTAATAGTTAAGCTATTGGCAACCAACTATTTTTTTTGGTATTATACCAAGTATTTTTCTAAAAATTTGGTTTAAAATGTGATTTGTAGTAGAATTTATTATTACTGATTTTTTATATTTCGCTTTTGTATTGACTTAGTCAATTTGGTTCATGTTTATTTTTGGTATTTTTTTTAAATTTTTTTATATATTTAGTCATTTACACGTGAAACATTTTCAAAGTTACCATGTATCATTCAAATAATAAACTTTTGTCTTATAATTGGTTTTCCATTTTTTTCTAATAATACCTTTCAAATTTTTTATTAATAATATATAAATTTAAAATGTATATATTATTGGCAAAAGATTAGAGTACCAAATATAAATGAAAATGTCGAAGGTTTGACCAGCACGTAACAATTTCTAAAATAATAAAAATAACTAGTTTGAAACAAGCACCAATTATAAAAGATTGGTGATTTAGCACGATTCCAACTATTATTATTATATATATATATATATATATATATATATAAAAAAATAAAAGAATCATTTAAAATATTTTGTGAAGCTTTTGGAAGCTATAAATTTTTTAATAAATTAATCTCTGAACTTCTAGATTTAGACGAAGTTAATTCATGAATTTTTAAATTTTAATAAATTTAGTTTTATTTTTTTATGTATTAAAAAATAATTTTATTAAAAGATAATTTTATTAAAATCCGTAAATTTATAAATTTTTACCGAACATTTTGAAATCAATAATATATATATATATATATATATATATATATATATATATATTATAACGATTTTTTATATTTTTTTTTATTTTAAAATATTCTTTAACTGATGAATTTAGTTATTTTATTGTAAAATGCCGGATGAACATCTTTTAATAAATTTAGTATTTAATTTTTTTTTATAGACAACTAAATTTATCGAAACCGTCGAAACATGTGTGCCTGATATTTTAAAATCAAATAATTATATAAAAAAAATATCATAGTAAAAAAAAACCTTACTTGACCCTTTAAAAAAAAAAAAAAAAAAAAACCGGTAATAATTGAAAAAATGTGTTATGAATCTAAACCTATATAAAGTTGTGATAGTGTAGAGAAAAATCATTACTATCTCCCTTGTCTCCTATTAAAACAATCTCCTATGAGGACGGATCTAACACAAATGTGCCAAACTTGAAAACAAAGACATAAACATCTGGACAAGGCATATATGATAATAGTAGTATTAGATTAGTAGGTAGTATTGAACATTAAGAAGTCTTGTAGGTTTGACTATAATAAAGTTGCCATTTTCTAGACTATATAAGAGACAAAGATGAAAGGAACACTCAAATAGAAGTTACCTTAAAAAAGTAAAATAGAAGAACTACCAAGCAAGCAAGGGATTTCCTTCCACCTCTTTAATCAATCAATTTGCCAAAAAGGGACCTTACAATATCAATATCATTATTATTACTTAATATTTTAAATAAAATCAAACTACAAAAAAGAAAAAAATGAAAAAAAATGAAAAAGATACTTCTTCACTGAGATGAGACAGCAATAGTAGTAGTAGTTCTTGTGTTTGTGTTGTGCTTTTTGTAATTAATATTCCCACAAAAGAGAACTAAATCCAGTTGGATCATCACCAAAATACCCACACCAATCATAATTATTATGACAACCATAATCCCACATCTGACTCACTGAGTCAACAAATACGAACTCGTTCCTTGTCCCCCCCGACCCCGACTCGTAATAATAATTCGTTTCTAAGCTCGGCAGCTCCACTATCTCACTCAGTTCCTCCGCCGTCGATGTCACGTTGTTCTCGCTTACCGACGCGGTTCTAACTGAAGAAAGTGAAGAGGATGAGGAGGAGTGCGACATCGTTTCGGATTCAGTCGTTGTTGTTGTCGGAAAATCCATCAACGCTGCTTTGGTGGCGGCGGCTTGGACATCTCGAGGGGAGTTTGATTCGGGTCGAGGCATTGATCCGGCGAGTTCGGGAAAATTAAGAATGGCGGATTTTCCTTTGATGGTTAACGCTGCCACGTCATGTGCACGCGCCGCCATTTCGGCGGTGGAGAAAGTGCCGAGCCAGATCCGGTTTTTTTTACGAGGCTCTCGGATTTCGGATACCCATTTGCCCCATGCTCTCATTCGGACTCCACGGTAGACCGGGTGTTTGCTATTGTCTCTGGGTCTTTTTTTATCGGATCCTTTCGGGTTCGGGTTGTCGGACTCCGGTGGGTTTGTTATGATCCGGGTCGAAGTCGGATTTTGTTGAGATGACCCGGATGAGTGTGGAGAAGAAGATGTGAATGACGATGAGTTGGTGTTAGTGGTGGTGGTGGTACTTGACTCGGGAAGCGAGTTGAGTGAGTCAGCCATTGATAGTGATGAAAGAGTATGAGGTGGTTTGATTTGGTTGAAAGTGATTATATAGATTCCATGAAATATGGGAGATTTTTGAAGCTCTGAATAAGTGGAGAACGATAATGGAGTTTTGTTTTGTTTTGTTTTTTTTAGTGAGAGACTGTGGCCTTCCCTCACTTTTATACGAAAGAGAGAGAAACGTGGAGACCCAAATGCACGACTGACTTAGACTTTTTAACCCTTCTCTAATTGGTCATGTAAATATTGTTTTTAAATTTAATAAAAAGAAAAATTAGTAAGATACACATCCGTAGGTGCGTGTATAAACATACACGATTTACTATACCTAGTTTAACGGTACAGGCGTACAGCTTAAAATGTATTCAAAATGCTTCAAAGTATATTATTTTATCTAACTAGTTTTAAATAGAATAAAAATATTATTTTAGTACAACTAAACTCTAATTAAAGTTAAAATTGACTGAATAAAGCCCAATTTAAGTCTAAGTACAAAAAATGCTGGATTCATATTCTTTTGGATTAAACTGAAATTTGAGAGCCAATAGAGATATTGGTTTCTCTCGATCCCAACAACCAAAAAACAAAAACGATTACTCTTTTAAATTTTATATGTAATAAAAGATAAGTTAAAAATGGAGTATAATTCAATCAGCTCATTTGATTAAAAACGAGAAATGTTTTGTTTTAAATGAGATTAAAATAATATCATTTGTAACAAAAAATCATCAATAAAAAAAATCATAACTTTAATTTAAGATGCAGATAAGAATCAAATTATTAAAATGGCATTTGAATGAATTTGATGTGAAGTATACGTTTAAATATTTGACCATTTTAGATTTTTTTTAACAAGCATGTATTTGATGTGAAGCATTTAGATTTGCTTGAGCTATTGTTGTTGTTCAAGAATATAATAGTTGATTTATTGTCACGATGGATCGTCATGAGTCTTTCAATTCTCTCCGATTTATATAGTCTCATAAAACAAATTATGAGATAGTGCACGATTTAAGGCCTCAAACATGTCACATACTAAGTCGATATTGTAAGGTCGTAACAAGAATTTGTTTCACACTTTTCCACGAGATGGCGCCTCCAGCCAAAATAATTATGTAAATGAATTTAGATTGTTTGTTGTGTACATAACAAGTAAAATCCGCATTTAAATAACCTATGATTCCCAAGTATACGATCTGCTATATGTCAACTTGTAATGTTTAATATCTTTCAAATATCATAAGAATTTCTTGAATGTTATCCAATGATCACTTTCGGGATTGCTCAAGTACCTCTCTAACGATATATCTGGTATGGTATACACACGAGCTTGTATGGATATGTGGTGTAGTTGCACAAGCACATAGCTATATGTTCATATTGGACAAATGGAAATGAGCTTTATTTGGGGTTCAGTTATCCAAATTAGGCGATGCGACCACTCAAATCAAACACGTTAAGAAGCCCAAAGACTTTTGAAAGCATCATGAACCTGGTGATGAATTTTTGGGCCGGAAATCCACAGTTTAGGCCATCTTTTTGCTGTTTTCATAAATTTCCTACATTTTTCTATTTTTTATTAGATTTAATTAAAATACTTAACCAGCTCCAATCACTTTGAAATTGGGTTGGGCTTTATTTTATTTCATATGGAACAATTTTAATTTTGGCGTAGGGTTTCGAAAACTTCCATAAAAGGCTCTCAAACCCTACTTTTGTCGTCAGAGTTTTTGAATAAAATTTTGAGATTGTTTTTTCTCTAAGTCTCTTTATCTATATTAGAGATCATATCCACTATTTTGTTTTCTCTTTCTTGATTTTTTTATAGTCGTGGACTCTGTTCGACAATCAGTTCGCTATCAGTATGTCTTCATTATCTGAATGTCTGAATCTATCGTATGACACTATCTTGGTGATAACTTATCACTTTTTGCTATGAGGATACCAATATGTTTGGTATCTTCTAAGCCATAATGTTGCATCATGCTTTAATGTGTGTTTTTTGTGACATACCCAGAATACCCATAAGGCGATTCCGTATTATTTAAATCATTAACACATAAGACATTTCACCAAGATATTTTATCTCGGATTTATCTCGCATATAAGCCTTAATAACATGTAATAAATCTAACTAGTTTGTAGCAAAGAGTATGTCATCAACATAAAAAAACTAGCTGTATTATCTTACTTTCCCTGAACTTTTTAATACACACATTCTTCGATGAAGTTCATTTGAAAACCTAGTAAAATGATGATTTAGAGGAATTTATAATACCATTGACAAGATGTTAGCTTCAACCCATAAATGGATTTCTATACTCTACACACCATTGACTTTGAATCTAAGAAGATAAAATTATTTGATTACTTCATGTAAATTGATTTCTTCTTATCTTCATGTAGAAATATTTTTTAAACATCCATGAGATGAAGCTCCAAATCAAAATGAACAACTAGAGTCATGATTATCCTAAATAACTTATTTGATAAAATGACGAAATATCTTAGCATAATAAATGATTCATGTTGAGTGGTTGTTACAAAACACACTTTATATCATTCTAATTTTCCTAAAGCATCACAATTAGTTATTAATATATATATATATATTAAACCAATCACGATTTTCATTTGGAGTAATATGGAAATATCTCATACTATTTTTTCTCCGATAAACTTATAAAAACGTTTGAAGTAATATGGAACAACATTGATATTTTCTTCTTAAGGTATTAAATTATCAAGCATATTGTAGATGATCGATAAACTAACTCTAATAGGGGCATTGATGTCAGAGGCTAAATGGGTTGGTTCAATTTTTCATAAAAA
The DNA here is from genome assembly GCA_036936605.1 of Limnanthes douglasii subsp. nivea. NCBI lineage: Eukaryota > Viridiplantae > Streptophyta > Magnoliopsida > Brassicales > Limnanthaceae > Limnanthes > Limnanthes douglasii. The sequence goes on along the minus strand of JAUPFV010000002.1, from coordinate 301,932,875 downwards.
ATATATTATTATATGAATATTTCTTTTCAAATTATTTATTACAGTTCTCGCCTAAAACATTGAACGCTTAATGGAAATAAAACTTTTAGCCTCGTAAATGGTCTAAATAGTCATTGAAAATGACATCTGACTATTTTGGATTCCACCTGGACACCTTCATATGTGTAAGTGATTTAAGTTGGGATTTCTCCCAATAAATAGCTCGTTTAACATATTTGTTGCTACTGTAGTATGTATTAAATTAAGGATGTTTTTTCTCACTTAATGACTTCCTCTCATAGTGAAATGAGTATTCATGTATGAGTGACCATGCTCATAACCATGTAAGGTGCGGTTATTTTGCTAGGATTTATAATTCATAGTGAAGGAACCCAACATGGTGTATTGAGGAAGAATGAAACACTCGTCTAGGTATAAATCAAATAAGGTAGGAAGTTGTTCACCATAACCATAATATATACCATATTATTCACCATGATTGTCAGATTTGATGGTTTAATCCTCTTACCTAGTTGTAACTCAACCTTGGACTTAAAATAATTTGAACTTATCTATGGTCTCACATGTATTATGAATCAAATAAAAGTATTTATATCGTGAATAGTCATCTATAAAGATAAAAGTATATTTGAACATTCCTTAAAATTGTAGGTAAAGGCGACATATATATGTATGTATTAACTTCAAGATGTTTGTTGCAAGAAAACCTTTAAATTTTAATTTTATATACTTAGTCGGTTTCCCTTTGATAAACCCATCACATGTCTCAAATATGATGTACTCATGAGGGTATAAATGACCAGTAGCGACAAGTTTGTCAAATCTATTTTTAGTGATATGACCTAAACACATATGCCATAAATATGCGAAATTTTTAAAATTAAGTTTTTGAGATACATACACTGTTGTATGATAACTGATAACATTATTAATTCTATATAAATTATCAATATTATCAACAATATTTGTACCAACACATCGATGTTCATAATATAATTGAACTTTTTTGTTTCCAAATGAACAAACATATCACATTTTCTAACAAAGAAAATGAAATGAAATTAATTCTAAGAGAATGTACAAATACATCCAAACACCAACAAATCAAGTACCAAAACCAATTTAACACTATATATTTCCTTTATAAGGCACACAAATCCCACAACATTATAAATTAAAATCTCTTCATCACTGAGATTTCGTGTTTCACAAATATGAGTTTAGGCTGTTGTATTAACCCACTAAGTGTCACTTGACACTAAACCAAATTAACCATTGAACTTATAACGGAATTAAGTTTATCTTTCTTGGCCATCAAGGATCCATACCTAACGATTCTTCTTTATGTGATCCAAACTCTTGCAATAAAAATAAGTCTAACCTTAACTTTGTCCTCAGCCTTCATAAGGTCATCGCTCTATGATCTGAAACTAGAACATGCATCTTATGCAAATATAAATAAAGTAATTTTAAGTTTATTCTTAATACCAAAACATAAACATGAAGATTAATATTTTTCGTGTTAGCCTTTTTGCTCCCATTATCATGTGTTTTTCTTCATCTACAAGGTTGGTAATTAAGGCATTAATGTCCTTATTTTACATCTTAGAAGTTATTGGTTATACCAAAAATACTAAATCAGTCAGGGATGTATAACACAAATAATACTTATGGGAGTTATATTTACTTAACTTACTATAAATAAAGGTCATTTCCACGTTATTATCTTTGACTTTCCCATGTTTTATATACTTCATTGTTGAGAAATTCTCTATCAGAGCCTTAATTTAAACTAATATAGACTTCATAAAAAATTCTCAAGGTAGGCTAAGACGTCTTTAGAAAAGTCCATATTAGTGGGCTAAGAACCTAAAAATACATGTGGTACTCTTTTATGTAACACATAAAGACTAAAATGATTGGAATATTCTCGCATCTCAAAGCACATTCTCTCATTATAAGCAGGACGAGTTTCTCCTATATAGTCGAATGTTCTATGTAATGTAATATCCGAACGAGCACGATTTTCCATCTCCACTTCTTAAAAGTTCCCCCTGTTGGATGGGGAACCTGAACGATATTTCTTAATTGAGTATCAATAACTTAATAATCAAAGAAAAATAAAATTATATTAATGAAATATTTTAAATAATTCCAAAAATTTATTGACGTATAAACTGAATTTTTATCTCAAATTCTAAATTCTAATATCAATTAATTCGAAATTACTTGTCGTGATCTTTAACAAATACCTTGGGCTAGTAAGCCATACGTTACTTTTAGAGAAAACAATTTTTGAAGGGTAAAAATGTTTGTTCATGACCAAATCTGTAAACAACCAAGCTTTCTTTTAGACAGATGACGAGTGTTTCCACTCAACGGATTTGTAACTTGAACCGCCAATTGCATATGTGCGGTCGCTAACAAAAATCGTTTGTAATAAAAAAGCAATTGCAACTTGAATTCGTTGCAAATTTGACCCGAATGAAATGGATCATGCCGCTGCAAACTCCGTTATAAATTTATGTAAAATAGCATACCAATAATTAGGTCATGTGACTTAAATGTCGTTTTTAATATATTAGATTCAATTGCAACTAATATGAAATTTCATTGCAACTCTATTGTTAAGTTCAACAAAAGTGTAAAAAAAATTCATAGTTATGCGGCCCTTACATAGCCATGCAACTCTGTTTCATAATTTGAAAATATAAAATATAGGATTGTATAAATTTTGGTTCAATATTATATAATTGTAACACTTGCAAATTACACATGAGTACAAAACACTAAAACAAAAAACTATTAAAGTTCCAACAGCTTGCCTTCTCAATTTTGAAAATGGTTAATTGTAAAAAAACAAGCTAAAATGCTCATGTCAGAAGTACTTTATCTTTATTGTTGTAATTTATCAAGAAAAAATCATCATGATGTTATTGTTTTACAAAATAGATCTATTAAAGAAATAAGTCATAAAAAATCTTGCAGATAAGTGTACTTTTAACCAAGACAGTCATATGGGCAACTTAAATTCACAGACTGAAATTATGGTATAAGTATAGACATATGCTTAAAAAGTTTCATCGTTTGATCTATTAAGAGACCCTAAACAAGCTACGGCAAGAAATAAGATCATATAATCAACTACTTGTAATTTTTCCTCTCTTAATTGCACCTTATCAATCCTAAAGATTATGAAACATTTTGTAAGTTTGAGAGATAATAATAAAAAAATACATAAATGTTAGTCGATACCGTTTAATCACATAAAAAATCCCTAGATCAATATTCATGGCTAGAAGTAGTATACTTTATCATGAGTTCACTATAAAAGTTTAGATATACTCGATAAAACTGCATTACCTCAAAGCAGACAACTTTCTTAAAAGTTTGACAAAGTGTAAGTACTTGGCTTATGAATCCATTATAGTTTGAATAATAGGATAGGTTTTTATATAATATTTTTCAAAAAAATTGTTTGCGAGAGAACTTGCACTCAAGTCACATATATTTGATGAATACCTATATCAAAGCTATCTAATCTAGCTTGAAGATCCAATAGTAATTTATTTTTGATAAAATGCATACCTCCCAATGTAGTATCTATACTGTTAGAATAGGCCATGAGTTTTTCGACTGGATAAGTCATTGGACTTCAAAATTTTGTGTCGTATTTTGTCCTAACGCACCTACACGTTAGTCTTCACATCTTGTCACAACTCCCCAGAAAATGATTGTTTAACATTAGCAATGTTTGTTTCAATCGTATGGTTTGTATGCGGATCAATATTCTGCTTTATATCATGAAGTATCATGTATCCATTATGAAACATCCATCTTAAAATAAATTAATGGGTACTCACACCACATTCGCCACCAGGGACTACAATACCCTCTAGAATGTCGATATAGTAATCTGGATTATTAATACGGTATAAGTATAGATGCAAAGGGTAGTAACACCACATTTTGCTAGAAGTATCAAATCATTAAATTTTTGAACAAGGTCTAACTATATATCAAAATAATTTGAGTTAAGAATCTGTTAACACAGGTCTCATATTTGTGGTTTCTTATGGGCTTATGTTAAAACATTCGCACTAGTTTTCTACCAATATTGTAGGATACATTAAACAAGAATATTATCGCCCACAATAAACAAATGTCAAAATATCAAATTTAATAAGGAGGACTTATGATAATACACCAAGCTAATACATCAAAATCTGTGGAGAGAAAAAAAGTTACTTCGAATGTCACAATTTGACAACATTATATTACTGAAACTAATACGACTGCTCATTTCTTCACTTGTAATTATCACACCGTGACTTGTTAAAGTACTCACTTTTGTCTTCTAATTACCAATTCGCATGCTAATGCAAATATTATCTTTCAAATTTATGTAGATTCTGAAAATTCAAATGAAGTAAAAAAAACTCAAACTATCAATCGATATGTGAGAAAATGTTTTCTTAGGAAGCAATTTTATAAGTGATTACGATTCAGGCGAGAACAAAATAAAAGTATCAATCAGAGAGAAGACCAACATCGACATAAGTCAAAGTTTAATAAATTAGACAATAGATGTATGATATATGTATAAACTATGAAAGAAGTATTTTAAATCCAAGAATATCAGAGTATGCAATAATCCTAAGATTTGTTTTTGCAAGAGTACCTTTAGGGATATATAATTTAGATTCCACGAGTAGTGTGAAGAAGATCCACCCCGAGTTGAGAATACACTAAATCATGAGAAAGATGGTGAAAAGAATAATAAAACATACATGCTAAATAGTGGCAACTACACTTACTTGCTAAGGTAATACACTCAGTCCAAAATCTGAAATCTTTAAGTACCCATACGAATCAAAAATAATGTTTACAGGTTGTAAGTTAGAAAGAAAATAATGGAATTAGTAAGAAGTATAACACAATATCATAGAACTACAAGAAGAAGCTGAAAGTATATATACATATAATGTGCACCTTTAGATCTGTATGGTACACACCATTACTATGACAATGAGCAACAACATTTATTAGTTGTTGAAAGCATTACCTATTTTTATTTTCAGACAATATTCCCTGATAATTCTAATTACATAAAATTAAAATTATATTTACTCACATATAATAGATTCGTCAATGTAAACTAGTTAACTAAGTAAAATCACTTTTACAAAATTTTATGTATTCGAAGACTGATAAAAGCTTACAATTCTGTCATAGTGTTCTTCTTCTATCACGAACTCAAGCATATTATATATATATATATATATATATATATATATATATATATATATATATATATATATATATTTGTATAGTTCGCTAACACAGAAAACGAAAATACCAACCGCGCTTGTACTTCCTAACCTCCTGCAACCTTCTTATGCTATGATGTCTTACAATTTTTATTATGGAAATCGATTTTAATCTCATAGCCAAACGGTTTAAGGAACCAACATCCAAATATCTAGCCATCCAAAACTTAAACTAAGAATCCTAACATATAAAAGTACTTGATTAACCATTTTATGTTCGAGTGTAATATTCTTGGTCATAACTTGCATGACCATACTCTATCTTACTTTCATGTCTTGGGAAAATTTAACTTCAGCAAATGTCCATTTCCCGAGTGTTCAACCGCGCTTGTACTTCCTGACTTTTCTTATTTTCTTTGTCATCATTCTTCAAAGGTCATTTTCCTAGAAAACTACCCTAAACTATACACATAGACTTGAAACAAAAAGTTCAATTGATTAACAAAAGTTAAATCGGTGCAATATTATTGTGAAAACATAAAACTAACAATATTTTTACAAAAAACTGGAAGCTAATAGAAAAAAAACACTAAATCAATTTTGATTCCGTCGAGGAGAGAGAAAGCATAAATTATAGTGATAGTGATGATATAAACATAAATATTCCAATAAATATACTAACGAGATACTTACCAAAGACGATTTTTGGATGATAGGTCGATCAAAAAATCACTAGGTGAGACAAGAGTTGATTACCCGAGATAATCAATAGTTTCTTGCATGAGATACATGATAAAAGTTGAATCGTGCTACGTATATGCATGCTTTCAACACCTTTTTTATGTTCGGCACGACCTAAATGTTGGGCCGGGAGTACTAACGATTTTTGTGTTGGATGTTTTATCTATGGTAGATATTATTTTTTTCGTTCATGGCTTAAGAGAAGAAAAACCTAAAATAATTCTACGAGAATTGTTTGGGAGTGAAAGAATAGAGAAAGAGTAAGAGAAAAGTCGGTATCGTTGATTTGATATTTGTGAAGACGACGAGAAAGAACATAAAATAAATGACGATAGAGTTGTGGAAGACGAAAATTTATTGAAAAAAGGGAAAATGAAGAGAAAAAATATGAATATATTAGAAAAAATAAAGGAAAGAAGAGGTAAAATGAAAATATAATTTAGTTGTTACTAATCTGTTGTAACATGACACATTTTATAGTAAAATATTTTGTCCGTTACAAATTTGTTGTAACAACCGTCTATTGGATATTTTAAATCTGTATATAAATGTAAGATTAAATTTTGATTTTATATGATATTTTGTTTGAATATGAAAAGTAAAACTCTTTCATTCTCGATTTCATATTCAAAATATTTATACTAATATAGATGTATTTATTTTACATATTCTCGATTTCATATTCAAAATATTTATACTAATATAGATGTATTTATTTTACATATGTTGACTTTTTTATGTTTAATTTAATTATACTCCTAACATGTTAAGCGGTAGTTATATTATATACATAATAAACACCAAATGATAGTTAATTTTTAGTCGGAGTTTAACTTGTATATACCATTTAATGAATTTGTTTTTCTGATTATATGTTGATTATATGTTAAATTTGTAAGATAAATCGAGTCCATAGAAATAGACATAACTATTTAAAAAATTTCCTTTTTAGATTTGGAGGAGAATTTTATGTTTTAGGCATTTTGCTATTAGATTATTCACGATGGTGATCGACAGTGAGGAAAAAACATCATTCTGGTATAATTTATGGTTATTCAATTTTTCTTTTATTATCCATTACGGGCAGGATATCATACGTGACTTAAGACTGGGCAAGAACTTAACACTTTCAGATATTATCAACGATGGCGCTGGCCAGCTCATATTAGAATGACAAGTGGTAGAAACCGGAGTAACCTTCAGGAGATCCACAATCTCATCATTTACATTCCTCCTCCCAGCGTCCACCTCAACGACGTCCACCACTGGATTGCTAAGATAGAATCCCCCAAAATTAACTATCATGGAAATTCATAATGCTATTTGTATGTCCATCCTTTGTGTTGTATAAACTAGGTTAGTACGTCACAAATTTTATATTTCTCACCACTCTTTCATCATTTGGATTGCTATCCACGATAAACTGACCACCTGCGACAAGCTTGTGAGTTGGGGTTTTTCCGAGTTGTATTTTATGCAACTTTGAATCTGAATCCATCAATCATATCCTATATGACTATAATTTCTCCCAAAGCATCTGGGGTTTCACAACTTTAAAGTTTAGGTTATCTTTAAGTAACATTAACAATTGAGATTCTTAGCTTCAAAAGGTTTCCAACTATCCCCTCCAGTTTTTACCATCTGTGGCGCTTCTACTTTGGCACGACAATCTACCATACGTGAGGGAGAGAAATGATAGATTTTTTGGCACATCTTCTTCTCTCGACTCTGCGATATCGTATCATATGCTTTTTTGACATTCGACTAAAGAACTAAAATTATATGGCCTATTTAATACATATAATCTCTTATTTAAAATTGTTTTATGTTGTGCCTTTGCATATTACACTCATCCATCTCTAACTAAATTTCTGTTTATACTTTCTTATTTTTCGACTACGTTGTTTTGTTATATTTGACATCATTGAATTTTCGTTTTTTCGATTATTTTTAAACAAAGTTCGCGTAATATTCTGTCAATCTTATACCACTCTTCGAAATACGATTTATAAATTTATAAAAACTAATATTATTTTATTTAATATATTTTTCAATCAAAACAACAATAACGTATAGTCTTAAATTTTTTAACATGATATAATAAACTCATCATTTTGAAATCTTTTGTTTCATCTGAGTTTGGATGGACCAACTTTGCTTCAAATACAAATATTTGAACTACATATTTAAATATGCATGGGAGACAGAGTAATTGGGATAGTTAATAGCCATGCTTTATATATTAGGTTATTGTTCACTTCGGAGATTCCGGCCGGTGACTCTGCATGAGAAATAGTCAACGGTCCACAATAAGTAGAAATTCTTAAAAGAATATTTTATAAATTAATTTCCTGATAAGCAGGAATTCACGAGTTCTGTTATTATAATTATGTCCTTGTATATCTCTATAATATAAATTATTATATTGATATATTCTATCGCGAATTCACGATGAAAATTTAGATATAAAAAGTTATGGGACACTGGTAGTGTGAACATGTTCTATTTCTACTCCCTAGAAAAAAGAAAAAGAAATAAAGAAATAAATGACTTCATTTCTACTCTTGTTGGTCAATCTCATTTATTTATTTATTTATTGCCACTACGGATTCTCTTACTACCATTTATTTATAATTTTCATCCACTACCAAAATATTTATATTGTACTTTTTTTCAACAATTGAATTGTATAATCCCTTTGGAGATTTAATGAATTTCAACCTTCAAAATTAATTTTGAAGATGATAATTTTCCAAACATAAATTGATTCATATTAGACCTTTTGACTTTGAAAATATATTGAGGATTTTGGTCTCATAGTCATATGTTATATATACTCAAGTGCGTCGGGGATCGGGAATACCCACTGGTAGAAATTTCGATAGTAAATTGTTGTATGGATTTAGGAATTCAATAATAATTTAAACTCTAAGCTTAGTGAAGAACTTTTTTCCAAAATAGAAATTTGTGAATTCAATTGGAAGTACTCAAGGGATTTTAGTCAAAAATTTGTTGCGAGAATTAAAAATCTATTCGTTAAGGGTAATGCTCAAAACTATACATTAAAGATACGTTTGCGAACTGAATTTTATTTATTTATTGAATACTGTCAATGAGAATAAGTTTCAGATGGATTATGTCTTTTTTCTAAAGACTTATTTTTTTGTCATTATTGTGGTAATTATACTAAAAAAACTTAGCTTTAGGAGTTGTTTTAGAACATGATGTATATAGTTTTGTCCCTGCTAATTCAGAGTTGATTTTAATTTGAACTCATCAAAATAGCCATCAAGATGAGAAGTTTTGCGATCGTGGAAATAAAGGTTGTCATATGCGAGGAAAAAAAAATATGAACGTGGATAAAACATATCATGTTGTTAAAAAAATAATTTTATTATTTTTTCGATGTGTTTTGAGATAAAAAAAAAATGTCATTGGATGAAATATCATTGTATTTACAAACCAAAAACAATCTACGCGAAAAATCATTAAAGTTTAAACATTTTAGTCGCAATTCTTTAGATCCGTGATGGTTTCACCGTCTTTGGGATAGTATACAAAGCCGTTTTTCAGTACTTATCATACTTGTCAGTGTTAGAATTATGTCAGTTTTCGTCTCCCTTTCCGGGAAGGAGTCAGAGTCGGGTTTTCTTTTGCCACACTTTCTCTCTAAGCAATCCTAAACAAACTTTTATTTTTTAGATTTCATGCACTCTTCTTGTTATCCGGTCTCTTCTTCCAATTCATATAATAGGTATGAACATTTTTAGTGCTCATACCCATAATGTAAATTCAGAGGAGCCATCTTTCTGGCTACTTGGTTGTCATCTCGATGTCATGCTTCTGTCTATAGTTTATTAAAACATTGTATATTTTCCATGCACAACATGTAGTATATATCATAAAAAATATATGAGAAATGATATAAGTGAAATTTCCTCACTTATATTGTTATATCAGTGAAAAATAAAACTAATTCTATCGATAATGCACTGAAAAATTATTTTTGAAAATTCGAACCGCAAATTTATTGGTTTTGTTATCACTCATTTGTTGTTTTGTGTCGTGGTATCATGATTTAAGTTAAATATTTACTTTAGAGGCTTGTTCTTGTCATTTTCTAACTTAGACTTACATATGGAATATATGTTAATGCTCGTGAAATCTAATATAATATACATATGCAACTTTGTATATTTCATATTCAAAACGTACAAAAGGAGAAATAACATATGTAAAACATGTTTTACTTATTCCACAACATCCATGACAAATGAAAATAACTATATTGCTAGTGCAACGATGAATAATTTTGGATTATTCTAATCACGAATCTATTAGTTTTGTTATGAGACATATTTTATATTCATATCTTAGTAGTAAGATTTACGTAAAATACTGAGTTTGATGCTTGTTCTTATCGTCCTCAAACCTAGAACATGAATACGAAATCTATCTTAATGGTTGCAAAATCTTTATATATTATATTCAAATTCTTGCAAATATTATAGCGAAACATATACTATGTATAATGCGAAATGTATGCACCTCCTTGCTATTATGGATGAGGCCGAGGTATTGCAAACCTTAACATCTTTGTGTATTTTGGAACTCAGTTGGTTATATATATATATATATAAGATTATGGATGAGGTTGATGTATCACCTACAAGATAGGTCAAACAAAGGAACTCGAAGAGAGAACATGTTAGTACTTCTACATAGTCGGAATTGATGGACAACATAAATCATGATCTGCCCATGGTATCATATTTTGCTCAACACCAAGATAAAAATGCTCAGACTTTTGATGCTAAACACTCGAATAATTACAAAAAAGGGCTCTCCCTCCTACCTAGGAATCATAATGATTTTCGAGTTTAAACAAATGTGGCCTACAAAGTATGGATGTGCAATATAATAGTAAAGTTAAATTTTAAATTTATAAAACATAGTACATTACGCTTGCCAACCATAAAATCTTATATGTTAAACCTATTAATTTTATTCTAACAAATGTAATTTTTATTTTATTTTCCCGCTGGAAGGTTAAATAAGGAATTCAAATGAGAATGCAAATAACAGATTAGAGCGCTTATATCTTAGGAGATAATAACTATAGGATTATACAATTATTATACTTGATGATACAAATTTTAGTTAGTTGAGATTCGAAGATTAAAGATGAGATAATAAAAAATTAAATAAATATGAGTAAGTAAATATAATAATGGAAATTATAGGATGGGAGGATAGCAAATCTTTTATTTGTAATAATGAATATCCTATTTATTGTGATACATTATTATCTCTCAATAAATTAGAAGACTTAATTACACGTATTTAATAGCTCGCACATGATACAAAAATGGCTTCTATGCATGGTATCGCAATATTTTTATTCTGATTTTGTTATATATTTCATAAGCTTAAGCCCAATAGACTTTATCCTCAAGTAGAATGAGTAATTTACATTGAACATATTTCACTCATATTAGTAACCCCCGTAGTCTTTGCGAGCGTGTTGATGAAAGACTACTACTTTTGTGATGATTATGATGGTATGCCAAAATCCGTTGTTTGTGTTGAGCGGACGAACTGAGGTTCAATCTGTTAGGGATCTTTTTTGCGGATGAACCGAGACAACAGTGTTTGAAGATATTTTTGACTTAGAGTATCCCTCCCAATTTATTTCAAAAGCTATAAGTAAGAGTTAGAAAATTTAAAAAAATATGAGAAGTTAAGTTAGGAGCGTGAGTATTCCCCAAGTTTTTCGTAATATTGAAGGAATGACTTAAGAGACAATGTTACTGCTCAGAATTAAAAGATGAAACATCTAGGAAATCCTTGATTTTATATTATTGTTATATTAATTTAATTGTTAGTTTTAATTAGTTATGAATAAAAGTACTCTTATGTTATTGTTTTTTATTTATTAGTAAAATTGGAATAAAAAGAAGCAAATGAGTTAGGATTGCAAATAGAATCTACAACTAAATAAAAAAAAGAGTCGAGGACTTGAAAGTAATTAAAGCAAGAAGAAAGATAAAACAGAGAGAATTAATTGAAGATGAAGACCTAAATATTGTAATCTCTAAATAATAAATACTTATTGTTCAATTTAAAAAAATAAGTTAATTCTTTTATTTTATTTAATGGCGATTATAATTTTATTTTCATACATATGAGTTTTACTTGTACGAGATTAGGATTCAGTATTTCTCATGACTCTTTCTTTAAATAAAACCCTAACACATCAAACAAATGGAGATCCATGCGATAGAATCAAACAAGAATAGTTTCAAAATAACTTAGTTGTAAGTCAGTTGTTGTTCCATATGGCGGACATGCATCTGCCATAATGTTGAAGTGATACAATAAATCATTTTAGTTTATAATCGTTCCTTAATATAGAATAGATATAGCTAGTTTATCTCGTTCAAATCTTTATAATGCCTCGATACAACTAGAATTTCTTAGCCATAGCCTTAGAATGGTTCAATGGAACATGCATGTCTCGGTTAGAGCCTTGCAATAGATTGATACCACTAGAATGTCTCAGATATATCCTTATAGTGGCTCGATGGAGTTGGTATATGTAAATCAGAGCTTTACAATGGCTCGATGTTGCTCGAATATCTTTCTCATAAGCTTAGAGTGGTTCGATGGAGCTGTTATGTGTCAGCCATATCCATAGAATGTATCAATGAAGCTGGTATATGTCAACCATAGCCATAAAATATATAAATGGAGCTGATATGCCTCCAAAATAGTTGTCAAATGTCTTAATGAAGCTTTGAATTGTAACATCTATGTACCATAACTTTGTAATATTTGGATTGGAGGTGCCCTTTACCTTATTTTCTTTGATTATGTTAAGCTCTGCTTTTCTGGCTACAAAGTTACTCGGTTCGTCATACATGACTATCATATAGGATTTTATTTGAAATTCGACCATAACTTTAATGTCGTATACTAGTGATAACGGTGTTTCTTCTATTTGATGATCTTTGGGTAGTTTTTTATGACAACAAAACTTCTTCCAAAAACTATAACTACTTTTCGATTGATCCATCCATATTATTTTTGATACATTCCAAAATAGTACGGTCCGTAAACTTCCAATTTAGTGTTCATTCAAAAGTGAAATATAGAGGAAAGTTTTTGTTTGATACCTTTATCCATTCACAACCTTGTATCATGCTGCTGTTAAAATTTACGCAATGTTTGGCCTTCATCTTTGTATCATGCTGCTGTTCTGGGCCAATAATATCCTTGTAATAAGATTCTTTTTTGCAATACCTTGTGCTTGTAATATGTGCTTCCTTATCCATTTTTGAGTTCGTAATAAGTTTCCAAAAAATATTTTTTATTTTTTTTCCAAAAAAAATACACAAAACATTCAAAAGTATTACCTAAATCTATACTAAGTTTTTACTTGTTTGCTTTGTTGGGTTAGTTTCCATTAACCGCTTAAGGTTGTAGTTGTTGATAATATTTTTCTCCAAATCTATGATAACTGAAGCTCAGTGATTCCTTCCATCTTTGTCTTTAGATTCTGTAAAACTTAGAACAATGAAAAAATTTATTTATGGATTCATCGTGTTGAAGGATTTTTTAATCATTTGATCTACATCCATGATTTGGTAAATCAACGTCTACAATAAGAGAAAACCTTAGAAAATTATTTGTTTCAAAATCTAAATCATTATTTTTAACATAAAATTAATTAACATACAATTGTATGACTCAACATATGGATTTTCTGGGGAGGGTTTATGGTTTGAGGGTCTTTTAGATAAATGGGAGTGTGTGCATCAATGACCTATATTCAGAATAAATTTTCAAATTAAATGTATATGCTTGCGAAACATTAATAATTACATGTGTCGAACCGCAAAAAATATACGTGTAAAACCTAATACAATGATATTTTACGAAACCTCCAACATAGTTACACGATAAGTTGTTGTAAATAATTGTTGATACTCATTACTTGCAATTTAAAATAAATGTTTAACCCTTGTAGTATACTAACCACAAGCATTGGTACGCAACCAACCATCTATTCGAGAATAGTCGTGCATACTTTCTCACTGAGTTCGTTAGCTTTTCTATGATTCCATCTACCCAATCATAGTCATGAATTTTTTAGAAGTCTTCGATGTAATTTATTTGTAGATGCAACCACGACCACTCCAAATGTAGTTAAAATTAGCTTTTTGTAGATAATATAGAATTATGAGTACAACTACATTCTTCATATATTGTTCTTCATCTATTAATATTGCTAACTCAATTTCATCATATAATAAATAATATAGTAATTAATTTTCATTTAAATTTATTAGTGTGCAAGATGTCTTACACGTAAAACTAATACATTTATCTTTTTACGATTGAAAATATTTTGCAAAATATAGGGTTGTATGTTTACAAAACCGATAAATTTTTACTTGTAAAACCTACGCAATATTATATCAATTTTATTTGTCCTTATCTGGGGAAGCTCTTTTCTTCCTTTTGTTATTTACAAAGTATATGAAAATAGTTTCGAACAATTCTATATTTTTCTCGTTCGTTTGAACTAAGGTTAGACCATTTTTGTGTGGAAGTTGGTCTTTGTTCTTTCGGATGTAATTCCTAAAATAAGCATTGCATCTTTGGATGTAAGTATAATATAGGGTCTGTCGAAATTAAAATATGGTTTGTTGGGAGCATAAATTTTTCTTATGTCAGCTATTAGTTTCTTACAGCGTGGAAGTGTAAAAGTAACATCATTACATATACGATCATATACATATTCGGGGAAAATAAAGAGATGAGTGTTTTTTACACCTTTTATGTGTGGTTGTATTAATTATTTCCGCTATAAGGTTGAATTCGGAACGGAAGTTTAGTTAACCACTGACCAGTATTCTTTATATGTATTAGAGACTCAAATACATTTAATACATTTAATAACAAACACGTAATTTAACAATCACAAAAAGGTTTTAGCCAAGAGTGCAAGATTCTACAGGACTGTTTAAAGACAACACACACACAAACAACAACACGTTATGGTTTATACATGATATGTATTGAGAAACAAAGTTGAAAACCGTGTACTAGAACACAAATAAAATACTATAGACATCAAAATGCAAACATAAACAAAACATAAGTACTGCATGCCATCATATGTATTAGTAGTTAAAAATTAATCTATTTAATGAAATTATTGAGAATATAAAATATAAAAAACTATATTTAGAGTTTAAAATAACAAACTTATTATACTGAATCTACTACAAACCCGTAATTTATGAAATTGGTATAAACAAACGAAGAAACATTTCAGTGGAGAGAGAGAGAGAGAGTAAAATTAAAAAAATAAAATGATGCAAAGTCTTATGTATTTAAACTAGGAAATAAAGAAATCAGAATGAAGCAAACTACTGTTTATTTAAACTATAGAGGTTTTGGGAATTCAACGTCATACATAACCTTTAACTGTTTATGATATTTGTTGCGAAATAATATTTTGAATATATTGGCCAAGATGCATACAAAACACGAGTTAAGTGATTCAACTAAAATGCTAATGCGTTGTGAGAGAGTGTCATGCGAAAGTGTTTGAATTATGTGTAAAACTATTTATGAACTTACAAAATATTGAAATAAATGTTAACCAGTGAGAAGTTATCTAGAAACACACTTAAGCATTAAACATAAAAAACTTTTCACATTTTAGTTTTAAGTGATTCAACTAAAATGCTAATGCGTTGTGAGAGAGTGTCATGCGAAAGTGTTTGAATTATGTGTAAAACTATTTATGAACTTACAAAATATTGAAATAAATGTTAACCAGTGAGAAGTTATCTAGAAACACACTTACGCATTAAACATAAAAAACTTTTCACATTTTAGTTTTAAATATAAAGACTCCTCCAAACCCACAGATAAACTACAACAAAAATGCCTTAAATTGAGAGAAAAAAAGCTAAGAGAGAAGCCTTTCTAGAAGACGAAAAAACATTTATACTTGGGATATAAAAGAGTGTGAATATTATAGACAAACCATAGAGAAATATTCATCATCCAATTCACATTTCAATAAACCTGAGAATGAAGGTAGTGACGAAGTTTACTCTTAATATGCATCACATGATGAATCATCCGATTCATCCAAATATGACACTTACATCTTCAATATGTTCAACCCGTCGGACTCTGAATCTTCTAAGGATGAGTTTGAGGTCAAAGAGTTTTTCATCGATGAAGGCCGGTAGGGGCCGCATCGTGTGGTTGTTGTTTTATTTCGGTTGGTTTTATTAATTTTCTCTGAATACTATATGTTTTTTTTGCAAACCATGTTTTTTGGTTGTGCATGTTCTTGTTGCACATGTTCTTGATATTATTAAATGTTTTTTAATTTTCCTCTTGTGCAACTGCTATATATTTTAAAACTTAGAAAAATGGAGCTAATTCCTTTATACTAGCCTAATATTTCCTAAACATGTATATGTGAAACCGTCCCAAATATATCTTATGAAAAATATACTTTCTAAATATACAATTTAATATTGAGTATTTTTAATATCCTAAATTTTCCCAGTTACTATATAAGGCTACTTTTTGGGATTCTTTTTTATTATTGCTAATCAAAATATTAAATACAATTTTATAGTGGATTCATTCCTTAAAAGTCAATATTTTGGATTGAATGTGACCATTAACACAAATTACTGAAGATTATTAGAACTGAGAATTTTTCATAATGGATTTTGTAGAAGTCGGTGATACCATTATACTCATCTATGATATTTTTAGTAACGTGTATCGATGCTCCCATTCAATCCAAATTGTGGCTTTTAAGAAACGAGATGTAAAAGGATTTTCAAATTAATTTTTGATTTGAAGAGAAATATAATATGATATTAAAAATGAAAATTCTTAATGACTTCAATTTAGGGTTCTGATTTGAAGAGAATATATAAAATATGTGTTTAGTGCTTCGTTAAGATACGCATTTGGTTTGGAACAAAAAAATTCATTTAAGCAACAACGAAATCCATGGTTTTTTCTTGTTTGTTTTACCTCCTGGTTATTAAAAGCATTGATTTCTACTGGTAATTCTTCATTTTGCTATGTTTCTACATTAATTTAGCAGTTATTGTCTGACAAATTGGAATAAAAAATTGAAAAACTTTCAGGTGTATGTTACTATAATTGTGACATTAAAAAAAGATAATCGTCGCGAGGGCAATGCATATGAATTAACATGATATGGATAACGTATATACTTGAAATAATATTTACGTTAGTTGTAATTATAACTTCAAATTTTGATTTTTTTTGTAGTTGTGAAATGTAAACTTATCCATTAAGTGTGGAATATGATTTTTTTGTACTTGCAAATGTAAACTACTTATACTTTTGAAACATCAACATATCCATCCACATGTGAAATCCATACATTACCTGAATTTTTTTTCATCGTTATCAATGGAGGTAATGCACTTTAATTTGTTATCTGCAAAATAGTTGAGAAATAGCTTGGAACGATTCTACATTATTCTTTGTTCGAGCCGAGCTCAAAAATATTTATGTGGAAATTGATATTTGTTCTTCCGGATTTGACGCCTAAAATAACACTATTACATCATTGAATGTTAAGTGTAATATTTGCTCCGCCAAAATTGAAAAGTAGTTTTATGGGATCATAACTTTTGATTATTTCCTCTATTAGTTCTCGGTTTTCCCTTGCAGCCTCAAAATTATTATAAACATACCTACGATCATATGCACCTTTAGGAAGGATGAATAAATGTGTAGTTTGTGCTACATTTATATGCTTCCTTATTACATCAAATGTATACATTATTGTAGTGTATGGTCGAATCCAAATCTGAATTATATTGAACCACTTGCCATTATTTTTCATCTACATCAATGAATGAGAATTTTAAGAATTATATGCACTAGAGTTACCTAGTCTATTTTAACAAATAATGTATTCAAACTAAGTACCCGCGCTAACTAGTGATGGCGACTAGTGTCGAAAAAGAGTCGTCGACTGTAAGAAATCAAGAAGAAATAAGTGAAATAACAGATATATAAACCATAACCCTAGGTCAGAGTATAAGAGACTTAGAGAAAAAAATAATCTCAAATTTGATTCAAAAAGTCTGACGGCAAAAGTATGGTTTGAGGGCCTTTTATAGAAATTCTCGATACCTTACGCCAAAATTATAGATTATTTCTCACGAAATAATACAGAAAATTAACAAAAACAATAAAAAAAGGGCCTAATAGTAGATTTTTGTGCCTGAACTTCATCACTTTTATGGTGCTTTCGAAATTCATTGGGTTTCACGACGCATTCAATTTGAGTGTTCGCATCACCTAATTAGATAACTGAGTCCAGAATAAATTCTGTTTTTGTTTATCCAAAAGGGTCATATAATCATGGGTTGGTGCAACTACATCATCCTCTCCTTCTTGGAAAGAATTCGCCAAGGAATTCTCAGCTTCATCATCCTCAACGGCATTGGTAAACGATACCAGGTGCTTCACGTTGAATATATCATGGGTCTTCATGTGGTTGGGTAGCTTTAACTTGTATGCATTGAGATTAATCTTCTCAATGATTTCAAACAGACCTACCTTCCTTGCAGCTAGTTTGTCATATTCATGTGCACGATAACAATATCTAGTAAAAACTTCACATACAAAATCCCCTACTACAAAATCCATCAGGCGACGCTTCTTATTAGTGGTACTCTCATGGATCTCCAATAGATCAGTGATGACGATCTCCATCATGGCTGGAACCTTGTAAAGAGTTGGAAAAACCAAATCGATATGACCCTGTGGGTTATAGCCATATACTACCATGAAGGGACTATACCAGTACTTTGCTTGTGGTGCCTGGTGTAGGAAAACTCAACTTGATTAATGTGGGAATCCCATGCTTTCAAGTTCTCGGAGACCTCTATACGTAACATGTTGTCTAACGTTCGATTAGTTACCTCGGTTTGGTCGTCTGTCTGCAGGTGATACGCGTTGCTAAAACTCAGCTTTGTGTTTGTAAGACGCCACAAACTCCTCCAAAAGTACCCGACAAACCATGTATCGCGATCAATAATGATATTCAGGGGTAGGCCATGTAAGTGCTAGACCTCTTCAAAGTATAAATTAGAAATATTTATAGCACATGTGGTTTTCTTGTGGGCAATAAAGTGGGTCACCTTAGAAAACCTGTCAACCTCCACAAAAGTATCATCATTACCTCTTTGCGTTCTCGATATTCCAGAGACGAAATTCATGCTGACAATTCGCCATGGTCCCTCTGGTATTGGGAGTGGTAAGTATAGACATGCGTTGGAGGACGTGCCTTTTTTCATCTGGAAAACCCGACAGCCAGCTAAAAAAACAGATAATATCTCTCCTCAAATACGGCCAAAAGAACTTACTAAATATAGAGAGTGAAGGGTTTGATCTCTACCACCATGCCTCTCATTGTGTCTTTCATGTAAAATTAGTAATCTCAAGATACCCTGAGTAATAAAGAGTAAGTTACATTTGAAGAGGTAGTCGTTGCTCACTACAAAATCTGTTCTCAAACCTGCCATTATGTCCTCCAGAATGGAACCAAAATATGGATGGGTAGCTAGGAGATTCTTCTATTGTCTCGAATCCCAGAACCTCTCTTAACCATATGAATCATCATAATGTGTTGGCTCAGTGCATCAGCTACGCGGTTAACTGCCCATGAAGTGTGTTTGATAGAAAAGTTAAATTATTGAGTAAATGTTTCCCAACACGCATGTTATGAAGAGAGCTTATCTTGACTCTACAGATGTTTCAACCCATCATAGTCGGTGTACAGTACAAATTTGTTATTGGCCAAGTAGGAACTTCAGTGCTTCAAAGCTCACACCACTGCATAAAACTCTTTGTCATAAGTGATGTAATTGATTTTTGCTCCGCTTAACTTTATACCAAAGTAGGCTACAAGTTGGCCTCGTTGGCTGAGTACAACTCCAATTCCAAGTTCAGACGCATCACAATGCAGTTCAAACCATGTAGAAAAATCAGGTAGAAGCAGAATATGTGCAGTGGTCAGTCTTACCTTAATCTCTTCAAATGCAGTAGTTGCCTCAGGGGTCCAGCAAAACGTCTTTTTCTTCATACAATCTATAATATGAGACATGACAGTATTGAAGTTATAGATGAACCTTAGATAGATTGAAACCAACCCATGAAAAGAATAGACTTTTGCGATAGAAGTAGGTATAGAACAATGACGCACTTTTGCGACCTTTGATTTATCCTCTGAAAACCCATCCTTTAAAACATCATACCCAAAGAATAAAATTGAATCAGTCATAAAGGAACACTTATCGAATCCCCTATAAAACTCATTTTACCTCAAAACAATTAATACTTTCCATAAATGTTGGAGGTGCAACTCATCCGTAGTACTATATATCATAATATCGTCAAAATACACAACTAAAAAACTTCCAATGAAGGGAAGAAATACATGGTTCACAACCCTCATAAATGTGTTGGGAGCATTGGAAAGCTGAATGACATGACCATCCACTCAAATAGACCTTCTCTGGTCTTAAAGGCTATCTTCCAATCATCTCACATGCGAATATGAATCTGATGGTATCCCCTGTATGTTAAGTTCCTCATGCTCCTTTGGACTTATCCGATAGTATGGTCGGTTTGACAGACTAGCACCCGGTAATAGGTCAATCTGGTGTTGGATGTCTCTTAATGGAGGAAGACTTGTAGGAAGATTATCAGGATCACAACAACAAATTCTGCTAATAGTAGGCAAACACACTCAAGTATCCTAACAAACAGATCATCATTACATTCTTTAACCAACAATCGATAAACAATTAATGTATTACTAGCATGCTCTATAAACTACGAGTTAAAAATTTCTTACTTGACTCATGTGATACAATAAGTGCTAGTTTTGGAGATACCTCATTAAATGGTGTTAATATGAATCTAATGTTATTCTATATGAAACTATAACGGGTTTTTTCTACCATCATACATGACACTTCTATCGTATTGCCATGGTCGGCTTACCAATAAGTGGCAAGAATCCATATCGATAATATCACACCATACTTAATCCTTATAGTTACCGACATAGAAAGAGATTAGACATATTTTAGAGATGGTTACCTCGATACCTTTCTTTAAACAGATGAGTTATTAAGGGTTGGGATGGTCTTCTGTTTTCGAGGCCAGCTTCTGCACAGTTTCTTCGAAAATTATGTTATCGCAGCTCCCTGAATTAATAAAGAATTTACAAACCTTTTCCCCGATAGTACAAGTCGACTGGAAAATATTATTTCGCAGCCAATCATCCCCTTCACTATTGCCTTAGGCGTGAAATAAACACGTCTTAAAACAATGCATGTCCAACATCTCCTCCACTAATCTGGTCCATTTGAACCTCATAAACAACATCCTCCGGTTCCTCATCAAACTGTGGTTCACTTCCCAGATCAAAATCAGCAGCTCCGGTGAATAAACCTCTCAATTGTTATGGCTGTTGTCACAATTTTGGACACTACAAAGCCACGTGCCCTAGTTCGTGACACTGGTAGAACCTTACATGTTAGGAAGTACTTGTGCATCTAGGCACCTGTGAGTTAGCATCTGCACGAATAGTGCCGGTAGGTGTCATTACTGAGCTAGGACATGGAACTGTCCTTTTTAGAAACGCCATTAGTGTTGTCCTAACAATATCTCCTCAATATGGTCTTTGTAAAAGGGATTTCTTTAGATACAATGTGTTTTAATGTGCTCCATTCACATTTACAGCGTCGAACATATTCAGAAATTCCTAAAAGTGTTGTCCCATCCCTCCCATGTAGCGATATATATTAAATATCTGCTAAATTAGCAATATCCACACAGTGTTGTAGGTTGAAAAAATTGTTAGTGTATTCATCAACAGTCATCGACCCTTGTTTAAGGTTTTGGAACTGCTGGTACATTATACGTGCATAATTGTAAGAGAATAAGTGCTTCACAAATTTAGCCCATGTTGTTATTTTTGGCTTACCTTGCCTAGACCTGGTCTATTTAAACTGATGCCACCAAGATACAGCTCCACCTCAGAACTTAGTTGCTACTAACTGTACTCATTTTTCATCCGGAACCTTCTTGATATCAACCAATTCTTCAACTGAGGTGATCCAATCTAAAAAATCCTTCGGTTTGAGACTCAACTAAGCCTCTGGGATCTCAAGTATGAATCTTAATTCCCACTAGTTGTTGTCGTTCTTATCAAAATCTCTTGCTGGTGGTTGCTCAAAGACCTGTTCACGACAGTCTTGGGGTTAATATTGACCACTACCTTGTTCCCTCCAAGGAGAAAACAGATTATGCTCGCAACCGGTCTCTCTTTCAGATCCGGACGGTTCGTTGCTCAAATCTGAAGCTCAAAATCCAATAGTTTAGTTGTTCACCAACCTGCGTATAGCCTCTTTGTACGCCTCTTATCTGGTCTCCCAGAAAATTCACATGTTCACCCATCTGGTTAAATCAGTGCTATATCTCCTCCCAATCGACCAGTTCTACGATTGGAAGAGTGGTATTCCCATGCATGGATCTTTTTGGCGGCATATCTTCTTAACCCACGTCGTTTGAGCTTTGTCGCTCTGGTAGCAAAAAAGGACTTAAACAATAGATTTTTGGGTCTGAACTTCATCAGCAAGCTTCATCCTCATGATACTTTCGAAAGTCGTTAGGCTTCTCGACGCGTTCGATTTGAGTGGTCGCAGCACCTAATTCGGATAACTGAGCCCCAAATAAATCATGTTTCCGTTTGTCCAAAAGGGTCATACAGTCACAGGCTTGCGCAACTGCATTGACTAGTTAACAATATTTTGCTAACACATAATTTAAAGATCACAAACATAAACAAAAACAAGTTATTTGATCTACAAGAAATATACTTGCGAAAAATATTTATAAACTAATTTCTGGAACACAATCAAACTAAAAAAAAAGACAAAACACAAACAAGACTTGGGTATTACATGCAATGTAATAATAGTAAAAATTAACTGTTTTAAATATGGATGAGTCAAACAATACTTAGTGTTTAAACAATAAATTTTTATACTAAATTTACATCAATCAACTTATTTACGAAATTGATAGCGGCAAAGGAATAAATATTTAATTCGAATAAGGCGTGACTTGTGAGGAGAGATGGATAGATATAACGTGTAAATATTGAGAAAATAAAAAACTAGAACGATAGAAAAGACTATGTATTTAAACTAGATGGGTATTTTGGAAGTTAATATGTTACAATGTATCTAACTATTTATGTCATTTTGTTGGTAATCAATTTTTTTTGAAGTTGTATTAAAAAATCAACGTTTGACGCATGAGTAGTACTTGAGTTACAATTGTTGCAAAATTAGTTTTCTTGTATTTTACAATGCACTTCGCAAATATTAACATAAAGTTAAAGTTAGTAAAATATTTTTCACATATATCATTTGTCTTTTATTTCGCATTATAAGTACTAAATATTTCGCATATAATTTGTATATGGATTTGGAGATGTTTCTTTGTTTGCTCATATGGTACCATTACCTCTTACAACAGCCCATTATTCCATTAACTCCGGTAACCTCGACTTTGTTTATTTAACCCACCCAACCTCTTCCTCTTCTTTTTCTTCTTTATTTATTTTATTTACTTTTTTGTTTTTAAATCTCTAATATGTTCTTCAAATTATTATTCTTATATTTATTCCAATTCCATCATGTTTTATAATTAGTAACAAATACGTCTAGTAATGGTTACACATTTTTCAGCGAAACACAAAATCAAAATATTTTTATGAAAATCGGTATCGTTCTCCTTTCCGATATAGGTTCGAATCAAGGTACGAGTTTTTTTGGATGTGGAAACTATTGGGTTATTATTCTTGAACCTACAATTTCTTTTAGTTATTTTGTTTAAATAAATGTTATATTTTATCCTTTTAATCAAACCATTAAAAGGTCTTATGATTATTTTAAGTTGTTTGATTCTCTAATGACGGTTTGAAAGAAATTTACGTAAAGTAAAAGTTCAAAATTGAAAAGTGTAGGTTATCGTTTGATTTGTTTCAGTTGTATATATTGATTATGTATTTGTTCCTTATTGTTCCTTATTGGTTAGGTTATCGTTTGGAATTATAATTTTATTATTAATATGAAATTAGAGTTTTAATCCATTGTTAATTGATTCTCAAATTCTGATTACATTTTTGTGATGAATCTAACGGTTGGGTTTGAATCTATTGTTTGCTGGTTATGAAATTTACATGTACAAGAAGATCGTGCTCGCAAAACCGTAAATATTGTATATGTGAAACCCCATTTAATATATATGCGAAACCTGATGTTTGTATGATGCAAATGGTGAGAATGTAAATATTTATGACCTATTTTGCTACACTGATTACACAAAAAACTAACTATGTCTCTAATGAAATGCCGAATTATTGTTTGGCATTCCAACCACGAATATATTGGTTTTGTACGGACTTTTTTTGTCGTGGTAGGAATATTTATGTGACATACTAAATTTAAATGTTTGGTCTTATCATGTTCTCATCTAGATTATGAATATTCTGATGATATAACTTATCTAAAATAATTTTCTAAATTATATTATCATGCTTGGAAAATTTCTTGTACTTCGCATGTGAAACTAATACATAATTTGTATGCAATATTGTTACTATTTATGTTGCGTCATTAGGGTGATATGTGTTTAATTAGAGTTATGTTTCTTTCAAAATATTGGCACTCATTTGATGTGAATTGCTTATATCTCCAAAAGTGAAAAATAAACCAAAATATCACTATAATATAACATTCGATTCTACCAGTATGAAATGTTAGTGTTTGCATCATTCAAAAGAAGTCGAAATAAATCTGTTATTTTAACGGCCGCCTAATGTTTCAGTGTTGTTACCTTAGTGTATTTAACCAAGTCTGGCACCCTATGCACACCACAACCCCATAATAAATATACTTCGCCCTTGCTGTCGAGTTTCTCCTTAAGATATCATTTGAAAACTTTATTTTAGTGACAGTAATATTTTTTTAATAACTACAAAATATTTGTAAAATTAGTTTTCAAAACTGGAGTAAAGTTATAATAATACGAAAAGTACAATCTAAAAATTGTGCAATTAAAGTAGTATAACTTAATAAAACTTGTCATCTCATTACATATCTTCAGATATGAGATTTTATTTGTTATATATGTTGAAAAAAACGAGTTGAGGTGGTATACTAACTTCTTCTCGATGTTAATAATTATTAACGTCCAATGGTTTATTTCATTTAATATTAATGTGGTAAATAATAGAATGATGATCCAAATAGTTTACTTATCTACATTCCTTAAGACCTTGACCATCAATCAGATATTCTAAATATTTTAGTTGTTAAATGCTTACATGATAATAAATATTTCCTTATAATAATATTGTTATTTTAAAGACATGTAAGCTTATATTTGTATGAGTAGAGATGTTGATTCCCTTTTTAGTTTTATCTTCCACTTCTCGAATCTTTACTTATAAATTATTATAATAGAGAATAATATATATGTAAGCATCAATTACGTGCATATTAAACCAGCATATCAAATATTATAATATTGAGAAACAATTAGAATTATATTTGTGAATTTACGTAGTTACATATTTACCATATAACCGTTGGTCATGTTTCATTATTCCAACCATGTTGTCCACCAAAATATAAAAGCTTGATTTTGGGTGTGTGCATGCAAATGGGTTTTCACTTTCTCCACATATATTTACCAACTCCAGTTTTCAGACATCCTCTTCCAATATTAATAATTTAATATTACTGTTCGTTTATAATCCGACAATCAAGTTTTTGTGGTGGTTTATCATATGCAGCCACGTTATATTATTGTTAGTTTGGATTGAGGGTGTAGACATTAACATGTTGTATTGAAAACATCAAAAATAGTATTCACATGAAAATTATTCAATAATTTAATTACATACAAAAATGAAATACTACCCATTACAAAAACGATGAAAAACATATTACATGTGAAATCATCAAATATTATGTACCGCAAAATATAATAAAATACCACGTGTGAAATATCTATTATAATGCACTTCGAATAAATAAAATTTGGGTATATGTCTAATCAGATATTATGAGTGACATCATCATCTACATTCATTATCCTGTGTTTGCCAGTATTTACAAGAAGATCATCATTCTTTAGCCCCAATATTTTTTTGAGAGACTACTATATATATGCCAAGTTCATCTTTGTACATAGTAACATCAGTAGTTTTCCCTTCTTCCTATTCTATGGTTGTCTTTCTTGTTTCTATCTCTATACTAATATATACCATATGTTCAAGTTCCTATTCCTCTATAATTAGAGTATGAGTTGTTTCCTCGGTCTGTTCTAATGTGTGTTGTCTTTTGGGTGAATAAGGTAAAGTGTCATCAATATTATTTCTCGTGTAGTCAGTGTTATTTTTTCATATGTCTACAATATAGGTAGCGACATAATTGAATATAGTTGAAAGTCCTCTTGCTCTATAAACTCTGATAGACTTAAGATTTTTTTGTTCAATATTTTGATCTCTTCATTCAGGTGGTTGACATTTTCTTTAAGTTATAAATTCTTCTTTAAAAGCTTCTCATTTTCACTTTTTAGAATTTTGCATATTTTATTGAGCAAACGAGTGTCATAGAATTCATCCTTTATAGTAATCACGTCTTGTGAGGTAGATGTCTCTTTTTCTAATGCATGAATCACTTTACATGGCTGCATACTTCTTCCTACTTGTTCCTTTCATGTCTTACCCACGAACTCATATGATCCATCGTCATTGGCCTCACTATCTTATGCTTTATACGCCTCGCCCTCTTGATTTAGTTGCACTGTGGAACTATATTTAAATATCTTGCGAGACTACATTTAAGTTGTTTGTGAAATTAATCATGTTACATTTAATGTGAAACTAATGTTAAATTGCATGCAAAACTATTGTTAAGTTGCTTGCAAAAGTATTATAACCTTTTTTTGCAAGCATTTTGTACGTTGTTTGTAAAACATGGGTTATAAGATACCTGCAACCTTTTGATATTTTTTTAATAATTCAATTAAGTTTTATTTTAGTAATCACGTCTTGTGAGGTAGATGTCTCTTTTTCTAATGCATGAATCACTTTTCATGGTTGCATACTTCTTCCTACTTGTTCCGTTCATGTCTTACCCACGAACTCATATGATCCATCGTCATTAGCCTCACTATCTTATGCTTTATACGCCTCGCCCTCTTGATTTAGTTGCACTGTGGAACTATATTTAAATATCTTGCGAGACTACATTTAAGTTGTTTGTGAAATTAATCATGTTATATTTAATGTGAAACTAATGTTAAATTGCATGCAAAACTATTGTTAAGTTGCTTGCAAAAGTATTATAACCTTTTTTCGCAAGCATTTTGTACGTTGTTTGTAAAACATGGGTTATAAGATACCTGCAACCTTTTGATATTTTTTTAATAATTCAATTAAGTTTTATTTTAGTTTTTTTTAGTGCAGCCGCTTTCAAACAATATGACAGTAAGGGTCTGCGAATTGAAGTTGTACCTATCATTGTGTGGTTTAGAAGAAATGATTGTACCCAAATGTTAGAAACAATCAATAACATAATTTTTTTTATTATAAAGTTTTAAATGAATGGAAAGGATTAGTTCCTAACCACTAACATAACTATATATCCTAGGATTTTCTTTGGATTATTAGATAAACTATTGTTAATTGAATTTACTAATTTCTTCATAATCGCTTTAACCCAATCCTGGTCGTTGATTTTATCCTATTTTCTAGGATAATGAACCATAGTTGAAGCCATCACGTCTCTTAAAGTAGAGAAAAATAAGTTATAGCATGTTTATAGTATGAGGAGTAAAATTACATCATATATAATTTTGGTATCATCTCCTACTGTTGCTTCTTTCATCAGTACCTAAGTTGGATTTATTACCTAAATATTCTTGTTTTTTTTATCTAGGGGGCATCTCTTTTACTTATTCTTTTTCCAACGCATCCTAAACATATATGGTAATAATATGCGGTTTCTCGTCTTCTTCATCTATCATCTGAACCTCAAAACGTTTTTTTCGAAATGGCATTCTTCATATCTCACAATTTATATAAAAAAATTACTTTAACATCTTTTGTTATTTAGGCTCATATATTTTTCACCAAACTTAAATGTTGTTTGCCCAACGTCGTACGTCTTTATAAATTCTATATTATCTTATATTATTTATTTTGGAAATTTTACAATCGGCTCTCTTATCAAAAACTTTGTTAACGAGAGAGTAGAAGGGTGTGTTCCTTGAAAACTCAATATGTTGTTCCTTTATTGTAGAATTAAAAATATCGTTCTCCAAAGTATTGTAGAACATTCAATATCTTCATGCTTCATGCATAAAGATGTTGTATTATGAACAAAAGCAAGAGTGTTTATTATGAGCGAAACCAATAATATTGTATTGTGTGTGGAAATAAAAATTTCTGATATACGTGAAACCAATAGTTTTTTATTGTATGTAAAATGTTGGTGTTTATGATATGCAATCCGATAGTGTTTATTACTACATAATCAATAGTTATATGAATTCGTTTTGTTTTATTGTGTAAAAATATGTATTGATGTAAACGTGCCAAACATCAAACTTTATGAAAGGTTACACAATACTAATTCGGATATCATTAAACTTGTGAGATATTAATCAACATATACATGTGAAACATTCATACATGAAATATTGGATGCAAAATACAACAACTTGCATACATAATCGGTTTAAAAACTTACGTTAAAAGGGTTTTAAAAATAAAGGGTTTACAACACGGTTGTATGAGTAAACTATAATTGGAAAACTAATATTATATAAATTAAGGTATATAAAATGATGACATACATGAAAAAGGAAAACACATGAATTTAATAAACAAAACCTTATTGATAATACTAAACTGAAAAACAAAAAAAGAACTAAGAGGGGAAATGAGAGAAAAAGTTTGATCTTTAAGAATGGTTCGCTATTGAGAGAGAGATGGATATATATACTATGAATCGTCTCGGTATAAAAAGAAACCATCAGATTTCTAGTTCATATTATATTAATATTTTGTAAAATTTTATTTAAAAAACATAAATATTATATTAAAATTTAGAGTCATGATCTCGTAGTGAGTATACCTTGATTTTTTGAACATTTTTCCTAATTCTGATTGGAAAGTAATTTTATTTAAATTTATGGTTTTGCATGCAATGTACAATTAGTTTTCACACACGATATTTCAAATCTCTCTAATCATGTTTCAGAACGTGAAAAAAACGGTTTCACATATATTATATGCATATAAGATAGTAATTATTAGTTTCACTGAACGATATAACAAAAGGTTTAACAAATGGTTAGTGCTCACAGAAATGAAGTAAGAAAAGGTTTTGTAAAATCAAAATAAACAATAGTCATCTTTTGTTAAATCTTTGAGTTGTGGCAAACAATCGATTGCTGATGGAGGTAAAAGTTGTTGGTACATCGCAATACTTATGTACAATGGTAATGACCAATCGGATGATTTATTTTAATGATATTCATACCATCTCGTATATATATATTTGGTAAAAGTATACCATGACACATTTCGACATATAAAACAGTTGATGGCTAAAAGATAAATAATAATTACGAGATAAAGTAAAAAAAAATATCAAATAACCAATATAAAGACGTAAATGAACGAAATGATTTCTCATCATGTATGCACATGAGATCTCTTTTTGATTGTCCATCGAGAGAGGGTGTCCTTTTGAACGATAGATATGTTGCACACCCTAAACATGGGGTGATACAATAAAATATGTATTGGAATGTGGTCGCAATATGTAGCCTACTAGCCGACAAACTCATCCAATATTTTGGCCGAACATGTACTCGATAATGTCTCAATCATGTTAATTAATTATCATTTCTGAATTCCATATGATAAGCCTCTAAATAAAACTCTCTACTTTTTGTGAAGTTTTGATATAAGTTTCTCTCTGACACTACTCGAGCTATGTTTTTTTCCAAACTAACCAACTAATAAATATCTAAATTTATGATATAGGTCGTATTTAATGTCGGCCACCTTGGCAATATAAGGATGCATGTATGATGGTATAAAATTTAGAAATAATATTTTTGGCATTTGGAAGTCGATAATGGTAGCGATGAACTGCGAGATGGAACAGACAGCGGCAAACACAAAGTAAAGAAAGACGAAAACATAAAATTGATTATCTCTAACCCTAGGCCATAATATAGGGGACTTAGAAAAAACTCAAAATTATATTCCAAAAAGTCTAACGGTAAAAATAGGGTTTGAGAGCCTTTTATAGAAGTGCTCGAAACCTACGCCAAAATTATAACTTGTTCCTTACGAGATAAAATAAAGCACAGTCCAATTTCAAAGTGATTGGAGTTGGTTAAGTACTTTAATTAAATCCGATAAAAATAAAAAAATGTAAAAAATTCACTAACAACAAAAATAGGACTTAAATTATGGAATTTTGGGTCTGAACATCATCACCAGATCGTGATACTTTCGAAAATCGTTGGGCTTATTGACGCATTCGATTTGAGTGGTCGCAACGCCTAATTCGGATACATGGGAATAAAGCCCGATTCTGTTTGTCCAAAAGACCATATAGCCATAAGCTCGTACAACTACATCATCCTCTCCTTCTTCGGAAGAATTCGCCCACGAATTCTCAACTTCATCATCCTTAGCAACATTGGTAAACGGTACCAGGTGCTTCACTTTGAAAACATTATGGGTCTTCATGTGACTGGGTAGGTTTAACCTGTATGCATTAGGATTAATCTTTTCAATAATTTCAAACGGACGCACCTTCCTTGCAGCTAACTTACGGTACGATCACTATATCTTTTCTTTTTTTCTATGGAAAGAGGGGATGATACGTGGCATGGTATACCTAATCGTTTGGTCAACGAGACGTAAGTCGACATATCTCCATGTATATGTTCTTTGGAGCTAGAATCCAAAAATATAATAAAATAATAATGAGCCTAGGGCGACGAATATGGCTCAAGGGTGTCTATACAAAGTGTTCTCTTCATTTAAAGAGGCAATGCACTCTTTTGAATGGTACTTGTGATTCATAAAGAATGAATCTTTTTGTTAGAAGTTATACAGATTCTAGAAAAGGAAATGCCACTTGGAGCGTGTCATTGAAATAACAAAAGATGTGCTCCAAGTCCTTGGGCTGTTGAACAGAATCCAACTACACCGGAATGGATGGTACAAAGTCCTCCAGCTTCTCATACTTTTGGAGAACTTCCAGGTATCAAGGAGACGACAGGGGAAGCGGAAACCTACCCATCCATGAATATCTTAGATATTCTAGTGTATCTGAGAATCTTATGGGAAAAGAAGAGAGGAGGCTTTTATATATCTAAATTCAGGATCAGCTGGCTGGGCTGGAATATGGTGACAAGAATACAAAGTTCAGTTCTTCCATGCTGCTCCTAAGGTCAGATCCGTCAGAAATACCACTTCCCATTTGTTGGATGAGATGGGACTTCCTTTGTCTAGTTCTAAGGTGGGGACTGAGGGAGTAAAGTAATTTAAAACATTTCACTCCTGAGGATGCTGCTCCTACTACAGAGGAAGTTGAACAGTTTATGATCAAGGATGAAAGAGAGATAATTGTGGAAGAGAATGAAACTCTACTAGCTATCCCTACTCAGGAATAAGTTTGGAATACAGTTAAAAACATGAGAAAAATCAAATTTTGTTTGTATTCCATGTGGATAAAAGATCTTCCTATGTTATACTATATAATTATTGATGATAAATCTATTTTCTAACACAAATCAAATATTGTTATTCACGACTCAGATAAAATATGTTTTTGAAGAACGCGGAATATTTCATTTTGAGTTAATTTTTTTAAATTCCGAACTAAATCAATGGAAAAACTGGCTAAGAAGTAATTATCAATATGATATACTTCCGTTCTATGGCATAGAGTAGTATCCGAAAAATATAAAAAAGAATTGTACTCGTGCGCATGATAACGATCTCTGGTCAAAACTGCCCATACAAAGTCCCCTACTACGAACTCCACCAGTCGGCGCTTCTTATTTGCGGCAACCATGTACTTTTGTGTTGTTTCCTCTAGGCTTTTGCGTGTGTTCTCATGGATCTCCCATAGATCAGCAATGGCGTTCTCGACCCTAGCTGGAACCTTCTCAAGTGTTGGGAAATCCAAATCCATAGGACCCCGTGGGTTATTACCATAGACTACCATGAAGGGATTATACCCAGTACTACGCTTGTAGTGCCTGTTTTAGGCGAACTCAACGTGATAAAGGAGGGAATCCCATGCTTTCAAGTTCCCGGAGACCTTTGTGCGTAACATGTTTCCTAACGTTCGATTAGTTACCTCGGTTTGGACGTCTGTCTGCGGCTGATACACGCTGCTAAAACTCAGCTTTGTGTTTGTGAGGTGCCACAAACTCCTCCCAAAATTCTCGACAAACCGCGTATTGCAATCAGAAACGATATTCGGGGGTAGGCCATGTAAGCGGTAGACCTCACGAAAGTATAAAGTAGAAACATTCACAACATCTGTGCTTTTCTTGCAGACAATAAAGTGGGCCATCTTAGAAAACCTGTCAACAACCACAAAAATAGAATCATTACCTCTATGTGTTCTTGGCAGTCCAGAGACGAAATCCGTGTTGACGTTTCGCCACGGTCCCTCCGGTGTTGGGAGTGGTAGGTATAGACCTCCGTTGGAGGATGTACCTTTTTCCACCTGGAAAACCCGAATACCAGCTACAAAACATATAACATCTTGCCTCAAATACGGCCAGAATAACTGACTGGATACAGAGTGAAGGGTTTTATCTCTAGCATCATGCCCCGTTGTGTCTCTCCTATACAACCAGTAACCTCAAACTGCCCTCAGGAATACATAGTAAATTACCTTTGAAGAGGTAACCGTTGCTCACTTCAAAATCGTTTCTCAAACCTGCGTTGACAAAATCATGATCGGTGTATAAGACAAAATCATTATAGGCCAAGTAGGAACTCCAGTGCTTCAAAGCTCGTACAACTGCACAAAACTCCTTGTCATATGTGTTGTAGTTGAGTTTAGCTTCACTCAACTTCTCACTGAAGTAGGCTACAGGTTGGCCTTGTTGGCTGAGTACAGCTCCAATGCCCAATCCGGACGCATCAAAATGCAGTTCAAACCTTTTTAAAAAGTCACGTAAAACCAGAATCGATGCAATAGTCAGTCTTACCTTGATCTCTTCAGACGCGGTAGTTGCTTCAGGGGTCCAGCAGAACGTCTTGTCTTTCATACAATCTGTAATATGAGCCATGACAGTGCTGAAGTTATGTATGAACCTCCTGTAAAAGGAGACCAATCCGTGAAAAGAGCAGACTTTGGTGATAGAAGTAGGTAACAGCCAGTCACGCACTGCTTCCATTTTTGACTTATCCACTGACAAACCATCCTTTGACACAACATACCCTAGGAAGAGAACTGAATCTGTCATAAAGCAACACTTGTCGAGTCCCCCATAAAACTCTTCTCGTTTCAAAACAACCAACGTTTCTTGTAAGTGGTGGAGGTGCAGCTCCTCCGTAGTACTATATATGAGAATATCTTCAAAGTACACAACTAAAAAATTTCCAATGAACGGGCAAAATACCTGGTTCATAACCCGCATGAACGTGATAAGAGCGTTGTAAAGGCCGAATGGCATGACCATCCACTCAAACAGACCTTCTCGGGTTTGAAAGTCTAGTTTTCCACTCATCTCTCATTGCCAATACGAATCTGGTGATATCCGCTCTTCAAATCCAGTTTCATATATACGGTAGCCCCACTCAACTGATCCCGTAAATCATCAAGGAGAGGAATAGGAAACCGATACATGACTGTAATGTTGTTGATAGCTCTGTTATCCACACACATCCTCATTGAGCCATCCTTCTTTGGTGTTAACAATGCAAGAACCACAGAAGGACTAAGACTCTCATGTATGTGGTATTTTGTCAACAGTTCTTCCACATGTCTGCGGAGCTCTTCATTCTCTTTTGGACTCATCCGGTAATGCGGCCGGTTTCGTAGGCTAACCCCCGATACTAGGTCAATCTGGTGTTGGATGTCTCTTAATGGAGGAAGACCTGTAGGTAGATTATCGGGAAAAACAACAGAAAATTCTGCTAATAGCGGTCGAATGCGCTAAGGTATCTCAGCAAACAGATCAACATTAAATTCTTTAACCACCAAAAGATAAACAATCTTTGTATCACTAGCATGCTCTATAAATGCTTTTCGACCTATAAAGTTCTTACCCGACTCATATGATACAACAAGTGCCGGTTTTGGGGATACCTCCTTAGTTGGTGTTAATTTAAATCTAACGTTATTTCATATGAAAGTATAATGGTTTTTCCTACCATCATATGTGAAACTTCTATCATATTTTCATGGTCGGCCTAGCAATAAGTGACAAGAATCCATATCAAGGACATTGTACCATGCCTTATCCTTATAGTTACCAACAAAAAAAGATAACAAACATATTTTAGAGCTTGTTACCTCACTACCTTTCTTTAACCATGCGAGCTTGTAGGGGTTTGGGTGGTCTTCTATTTTCAGGGCCAGAGTCTGCACAACTTCTTCAGAGATAAATTTTTTGCAGCTCCCTGAATCAATAACGAATTTGCATACCTTTCCCCCGATAGTACAAGTCAACTGTAAAATATTGTTTCGTAGCCAATCATCCCCTTCACTTCTTGCTTTGGGCTCAAAGCAGAGACGTCTTAAAACCAATTCTTGTCTAACATCTCCTCCTGTAACCTGGTCATCCTCAACCTCATCAACAGCATCCTCTAGTTCCTTATCAAACCGTGGATTACCTTCCAGGTCAAAATCAACAGCTTCAGTGAACAAACGCCACAATTGTTATGGCTGTTGTCGTAATTTTGGACATTGTAAAGCAACATGCCCTAGTTCATAACAATGGTAGTACCTGACCTGCAAGGAAGTACATGCGCGACTAAGGATATGCGAATTAGCACCTGTACACATAGGAGTGATAGTTGGTACTCATGGGCTAGGACCTGGAACCGTCCTTTTCGGAAACACCATTGGAGTTATTTTGTCAGTATCTCCTCCATAAGGCCTTCGTGAAAGGTTTTTTTTTCCAAATGTAGTGCGTGCTGATGTGCTTCAGACATATTCACAGGATCGAACATGTTCAGCTGGTCCTAAAAGTGTTGTCTCATCCCACCTATGTAGCGAGATACTAATTGATCTCTTAATTCAACAATATCGACACGGTTTTGTAGCTTGAAAAAATCGTTAGTGTATTCATCAACAGTCCTTGACCCTTGTTGAAGGTTTTGGAACTGCTAATACATTATGCGTGCATAGTCATAAGGCAAAAACGCAGCCCTCAAGTTCTTCACAAATGTAGCATAAGTTGTTATTTTTGTCTTACCTAGCCTTGATCTGGTCTATTTGAGCTGCTGCCACCAAGATGCAG
Source organism: Limnanthes douglasii subsp. nivea (assembly GCA_036936605.1). NCBI lineage: Eukaryota > Viridiplantae > Streptophyta > Magnoliopsida > Brassicales > Limnanthaceae > Limnanthes > Limnanthes douglasii. The sequence continues at coordinate 301,897,158 of JAUPFV010000002.1, read as the reverse complement.
CTCAGCCATCGGAACTTAGTTGCAGCCAACTGTACCCATTTTGCATATAGAACCTCCTTGAAATCAAGGCTTCCTTCAACTGAGGCGATCCAATCTCAAAGCTCCTAATGTCTAAGACCCCGTTGGAACTCTGGGATCTCAAGTCTGAATCTAGATTCCCACCGGTTGTTGGCACTCTGATCAGAATCTCTCGTTGGCGGCTACTCAAAGACTTGTTCACGACAGTCTTGTGGGTAATATTGACCCTTGCCTTGGTCTTTCCGAGGAGTAAACGGATTCTGCTCATGGCCGGTATCTCTCTCATACCGCGATGGCTGGTTGCTCAAACCTGGAGCTCGAAATCCATTAGTTTGGTTTTTCAACAGCCTGTGTAGTGCTCCATGTACGTGTCTCATCTGGTTTCCCAACGAGTGCATTTGTTCTCCAACATGGCCGAATCAGTTTCTGAATTTATCACGGTCGACCGATTCTGTGATTGGAAGAGTGGACTTCCCACGCAAGGATCTCTTTGGCGGCATACCTTCCTAACCTACGCCGTAGGAGCTCTGTCGCTCTAATACCAATATGGTAGCGCTGAACTACGAGATAAAACAAACGACGACAAACACAGAGAAAATAAAGACGAAAACATAAAATTGATAATCTCTAACCCTAGGTCAGAGTAGGAGACTTTAGAGAAAACTCAAATTATATTTCAAAAAGTCTGACGACAAAAATAGAGTTTCAGAACCTTTTTATAGAAGTGTTCGAAACCCTACGCCAAAATTACAACTTGTTCCTTACGAGATGAAATAAAGCACATACTAATTTTAAAGTGATTAACGCTGGTTAAGTATTTTAATTATATCCGATAAAAATAGAAAAATGCATAAAATTCACTAAAACAACAAAAAGAGGACTTAAACGATGGAATTTTTCCTGAAATTCATCACCCAGCATTTCCCCGTAATGCTTCTGAAAATTTTTGGGCTTCTCGACGCGTTCGATTTGAGTGGTTGCAACTCCTAATTTGGATACCTGGGCTAAAATAAATCTTGTTTCTGTTTGTCCAACGGGACCATATAGTCATGGGCTCGTGGAACTACATCAGATAAGCTCTGATATATTATATTCGGTACCGCGTGTGATGTTATAGGTAATAATCGACCTTTAGTTACAACTTGAGGTTATTTTATCGTTGGTATTTTCTCGAGTGAGTTAGTGTGGATATGTTTTAACTTAGTTCTAGCAGTGATGTCAAACGTTCCAACTGGTGTAAGGCAATCATGAATATTAAGAATATCTACAGGAGATTCAGTACATTCTTGTTTGATATGTTCAAAATAAGAATTACCATTTTTTTAATTGTCTATGTAGTTTTTCTTGTCTCTACCATGTTCTCAACCACGAATGAGAGTACAACCTCTTATTTTAAAAGTCTCATCGGGGTCGAACAAAAGATTACTCAAAGAATCCAATGGTCTTTTGTAATACGCACACGAACATGCCGACCATCTCGTTAAAGTGTTGCAAGTTTATGTATACACGGTAGCCCTTGTGTATTTCTACTTAAACCCTCGTGTATCATTTGTTCTATTCTTGTATTTTGGGCATCCATATAATTTTCCAATATTATCTTCAATGTTGTTATGAAATCCATATAGATAACTCTCGAAAACAATAAAACTGATAATCATACCCCAAACATAACATTTGCTTCTTTCAAATGGTTCTTTTATAGCTGAATATTACATCGCAAGTAAGCCATCAATTGTTTCCCATTACGGTTGAAATTCAACATGATTGCCCAATGAATTTCTTCAGGCTAGCATGTGCGCCTTCCACCATGAATTATCATTAATTTTACAGATCATAAATACATTAGTTGCGCAACTATTATGTTTGTAACTAGGAGTTCTTATCAAAATTAGTATACTGCATTTTAAATTACAAATACTTACTATTTTTCACAATATAACCACTTTAATAGGTTTCGCAACAATAATTTTCCCATGGAAGATATTAAAAAATAATCATATGCAATGTTTCGTAATTATATAAATTTCTTTTATAATTAAATATATATAAATAAATATAATGCTACATGTGGGTCATTGTGTTGGTAAAATTCCTAATATTGTTTGTCTTTGCATGAACGAACTTCTCTTTATAAGGTGTTATCCAAGAGTCTATCATGTAGTCGATCTTTTTTCTTGTTTATTTGAACGATACTTGTATTTCATTAATTTATCATTTATATCGAACACTGTGGTAAAATAAATTACAATCCTCCAAACATACATATTTTTTTTAACTCTCTTTGAATAGTTTTTTATTGAAAAATATATTCTTGTTGATATAACATTAGTATAACATGTCCGTTGCGACCAATTTTTTTTATCGAGACTATTCATCAGAAAAAAATTCACGATAGGTTAGTATAATACAAGATAACTCACAATCGTTATCTTTTGTAATCTTTCTTAAACATCTCAATACCTAGCTATCTTACTTTTCCTTAGTCATGAATGAGAATCTGACACAAAACATCATATTGGTGGAAATAATCCTTATTATATCAAACAACAACGTTTATTGTGTTATAACACATGCTTTATGTCCACATATTATCACCTTTGACTGGCCGACCTACTAATCTAAAAAGATAATTCATTTTTTACGACCGGTTGATTTCATTTCTATATTTGTTTGGGAAAACTATTATATCAGTTGAATCTCCTGCATTGGTAAATAACTCAAGTCGTTCTACCTTTACGATCCAAGCGTTCGATTTGAGTATAATTACGAAACACGAATTTTTTATTAGCCTATTTAACCCACTTGGTCATCGAATCAAAGTTTTATTCATGTGGGTCAAAAATAATTTTTCAAATATATTAACATTGATATATCACCAACATTGATTTTCTACAACAAAAAATAACATGAAAATATCTGGAAGATCAGATTTTGCAACGATAATATTCGATTTTGCAATCATTAACATAGATTTTTGTATTCATAGTGTAGGTTGTAAAACAGTAAGAATAAGAAGTTTTTGTCAATATTTCACATAATTCTTGCTATCATGACTCAAAGACGACAAATGGATCATAATAAAATTAATAGATGGTGGGTTGGAATGGTCATCACTATTATATTGACGATAGAGTTAATGTTATTCGTCAATGATATGGTGACATAAGTAAGATACGTTTGAAATATATAATTTTAATATGTTTTGTATCATACATACTACAATTTTTTATATACTTCATAATATATTTGACATATATATTCAATAGATTTTGCAAGCATCAACAAATATTTTCGTAATCATGGTCTAGGTTAGAAAATGATAAGAACGAGAATCAAAAGTCACGACTTCACATAAATATTGCTAATAAGATAGGAAAACAACCAATGATTTGTAACCAAATCAATAAAAAATATTATTAGAATGATAAAAAATATTTCGTCACTGCATTGGCAAAATAGTTAATTTTTATTCGTCACTGATGTAATAATATATAAGTAAGGCATGTTTCTTCTATGTTATTTTTGTTTTTGTTATTTATTATATATATTGAAAGTTTTGCATACAAATTATGTTTGGTTTCACATATATTGTACAAGATATTTTGTAAGCATGATGATAATATTTAGTATTTATGGTCTAGGTTGGAAACGATAAGAACAAGCATTCAAAGTCAATATTTCACGTAAATATCGCTATCACAATACAAAAAGAACAAATGGATCCTAAAAACCAATATATCTATTAATCGAATGGCCAAAAATAATTCGTCAATGGTTTGACAAAATAGTTAGTTTTACTCGCGCATTAGGTGGAAAAATAAGAGGTGGTAATTACACAATTTAGATGGTGAAATAATATATATAATTTGGCTGTATGAAACATAAATATAATATTATGCTGGAAATGGATGACGTATTATGTGAAATTTGTCATGCGCCGATGAAGTTCTCTAAATCTGTAACAACGCAATGGCATAATACAATATTGGATTTCGTCACATCTTGATGATTACCATGGCATGCATGAAATGGTTGATAAGTATAATGCGAAACACATATTTTATAGGTGTGCATGGTTGCACAAGTAGTTACAACATGTTTTGCAAACATGAAATAATATATTTGTTAAATATGACTAACACATGAGTTACCAAATCTAGCAAAGCAAGTTTTGGCAAGCGTATTGATACTAGCTTCACGATCCTATTATACAATTTCTTTACGAAATATATCTAATAAATATGATGTGAAACCTCTCATTTTACATTGCGCAGCTTAATAACACTACATTTTGCAACGCTTTTATAATATGTTTCTCAATGTACTGGCGATAAACATCATCTTATTATCTAGTTATCAGAATTTACATATCTATATTTTTTAAAATGATGAAAGTATATATATATATATATATTACCTGGTCATTTCCAATTGCGTTTCCACGTGAGTTAAGGTATGGATAGTCTTTGTTTCGTTGTTTGTTTTTATCATATATTCGACTTTTAAAAAAAACCTAAAAAATAACAATAGTGATTTTTTTGTTGCATTTTCAAAACCTTGAATTAGTTTTTAAATTGAGAGTTAGTTGATATTCTTATTTAGTAAAAATATGTTTTAAATTGTATGTGTTCTATAGTTCACTTAATTTTATGTCTTGTACAACCATTAATATATTTAATAAAAATGACAATAGAGGTAAATAATTAAAAACAATAATAACTTTTTCATTCTATAACAATATCTACATCACATCTATAAATGTTAAAACCATGCAAATAGTTTAGTGTGTCTTTAATATTTTTTTGGAAGATCTTAAGATCTTAATACACAATATCTACATCACATATATTGGTTTTATAATAGACAAATCAGATATGTTTCCGTGTTATTTTTCGACCACAATGAACTTATACAACAAAATTGTCAAAATATTAGATTATATAATACAATTCAGTCTAACGAGTGTCCACATAATTAAATGGTTAACTATACTATTTTATTATTATCAGGTGTTCCAAATTTAATTAATAAATTTTTATTACATTAATTATTTGACCAATACTTATAATAGCTAAGATATTCCAAATATACAATCGATAAGACATGTCAATTATAATATATTTACATTCTCCCACTTAGATTATCACATCTACTGAAATACACATTGATTCACATTATCATATCAATAAGCAATCTAAAATATCTTATCACTATAGAAAATAATCGGAAAAAAACTAAAAAGGTTATACTTTCTAAAGCATAACAATTCCAATAGTATTCACGTTGTCAACAATTACGTAAATAAGTTTATATTTCTCATAGTATGTAGCACATGAATTACACACTCGTACCATTATAGTGTGTCAATTATCAAGTGGTCTTGCTTAACTTACCGAGGCCACTTAATTGCAAAATGTATGAAATATATAAGAGCAAAACTAAATTTAATATGTAACCGGATTATAAAACTAAAACTAAACATAAATATTTTCTTTATTTTTAGATATTCGTATTAGGATTTAGATATGGATGTTTAAAGGGGTATATTGAAAAAAATATCTTTTATATAAATATAATAAAATCAAAAGAGCATTTAGACTGAAAAATAAAAGATTTAGTGTTAGAGATTTTAGTTCATATTATGGATCGGTTATTTTTTGAATGATAATCTTAAACAAATGAGTCAGACACTAAACATAAAAAAATTCTCGCATAATCTATCAAATTTTATTATATTTCGATATAATAAAAAACTAATATGTAAAGTAAAAACTTCCACTAAATATCTAATAGACTAAAAAAACTCACTCATATGTTAAGTCTGTGAAAGAATATAAACATTCTTTTTTTTTCTCGGAGGGAACCCGCAGCCGCTACTCAGAGTGCAATGAGTGCGCACAGGGTAAATCCTCAGTCTGACGCAATAGCATGCAAACCAACGCCAGAAGGTAAACCACACAAGTTGACAGACTCAGCCGAGAAAGTGTATGTAGAGGGACTCGAACTCATGACCTTTGGTCACAAGCATGCCTTACTCAACCAACTCGGCTAACCCCTCTGGCAGAATATAAACATTCTGTACTTATAAAGGGATGATAAAAGGGGAAATAGATATATAATTATTATTTTTTCAATCTAAAAAATAAATAATAAATTTTGTTCTTATATACTTTTTTTACTTTTTTATGATAAAGAGCCAAATGTATTTCTCTATATACGATAATCTGAGCATGCTTAAAATTTGATTCTCATTAAAAATCTAGATCTAAATCACACAATTATTCTATATCCATGAACCCACAATTAGATAACATAAATGATCTTCTTAACTTTTTGATATTTTTTAATGTAGCATGCAATACTTTTTTTAAAAAAATACTAGAGGATATGTATCCTACTATACAATGGTCATTCGTTGAAATACTTAAGTATTTACTTCGGATTCTTGTTTAGAGTAGTATACATTATCCTAAACAAACCTGAGTAGACATAACTTTTTAATTGTTGAAATATATGAAATCATTTACATTTTCTCAATTGTCAAATCAATTTTGAGATATTTAATAGGACAAAACTTATCTTATTTTGCATAAACGCAATATATAGGCTTGTTGTTTTCCATGTCATAACATTACAACATGTTATTAACATGTATTTTCTCATGATAAATCTAGAGTACACCAAGAGTGATCTCAATAAATTTGGATTCCTAACATATAAATAGCTTTATTTAGATATTTTATCAAACTGTGTCAAAAAACATATATTTGTTGCATGTAACATCTTTATAATTCTATGTCGATGAATACATTACTAACATAAAATATTAAACATGAAGACACTTATTGAACTAGTGTTATAATATTCAACTAAATTTATCTTAAAACTAAAAGAAATTAAATGATGAGCGTGAGATAGTTGAGCAAGAGAGTGTACCATAAGAGGTTTTCAAAAATAAATACACCATATGGTTGGATACACTGCTGAAGATAGAGTAGAAAACTTGGTGGAAGATGTTGAAGAGAGGATAGAGAAAGTCATAAGTGAAATTGAAAGATAAACTGAAGTTATTAATTCATATGAAATGCATCAGAAAGAGATAATAATTTTAAAAATACTCATGAGAAAGACATGTTAGTTGTTGATTATGATTTGGATCCAGATGGAGAAAAATTAGTTTTGATCCAGAAAGATATGACCAACATGACAATACATTTTTTAGGATGATAATATTGTCGGTGTATACTATAACATTCACACATAATAAATAAAATTACATTGAGACCAAGTATGAATGAGTATTGTTCTGGTAAACTTTATACATTAAGATGAAATCTATGAAGATGATCTATAATACATCATAAATATAAAAAATTTAACACCAATATATAATTAAAAATATTATAAAGACAACAAAATGAAGTATTTTCTAATACAGCTAAAATATATTATGTGATTAAGCAAATAATTTTGTATGTATAACAGATTGTTGTATATGAAGAATACATGGTAGTTGTAAAGAAATTTGTGGGATATTGTTAGCTAAGAGGTTATATAATAAAAATACGTGTGCTCTTACAAATAAATGAGAACATTATGGATGGATATATATATATATATATATATATATATATATATATATTGCAAAGTATTACAAACCATAATCGTAAACATACATTAATTGGATAATGCAAAACATTGTTTAATTGTAGATGAATCTAGATATATTTCAAAAATGAAGCAAATCAAAATTGTAGTTAGATCTGTTGATAGAAAAGGTTTCGTGAAAGAGTGATTCTTGGATTCAGTCCATGTTAAATATACGACATGTTAACCTTAAAAAAATGAATTTTGTGCTATTTTGTCTCATCATAATCTTAGTGTTCAGAACATCATAGGTCAATGGTATGACGACGCTAGTAATATGAGAGGTGAATGGAATGGGCTACAAGCATTATTTCTTACATATTGTCGTCATGCTTATTACATTCACTATTTGGCTCATCAATTATAGTTAACACTGCTGCAATAAAAAAATCCTCATATTCATACTTTCTTTCAACATTTGGTTTTTATTATCAATTTTGTGACAAGTTATACTAAACATCATGATGAGCAGCAGGCTAATCGAATGCTAAAATTGAACATTTAAAGAATATTGAGGAAATTTAGGCTCATAAAGATCTAAATCGAATTGGAATACTACAAATTCTATGAGATATTAGATGAAGCTTGCATTTCATAGCAATGTGCAGTTTGATAAGAATGTATGATGATATTCGTCATGTTTTAACTGAAATAACCGCTCAAGGAAAAACGTTTGCTCAACAACGTGATGCTTTGAATACCATATTGTATGAATTAATGTTTATTTTATATGCAGTAAATGTGATTATGGCCATTACATGTTATAATCGATTTTATGCACTTGGTTTCTACTATAAAGACGTTGATTCAAAAATTAAGAAGTGATTGTTGGGAAAGTTTTTTAGAAAAAAATAAGATTATCGTGTAAGAGATTTACTATCTTGATTCCTGACATTGCTTCTCTTTATTTTGATGTAATGAAATCTTTTAGGCAATAAGGAAGACAAAGACAAACAATAACAATATAACATCATTAAAGAGTAGAAATATTTATCGTTGCCATAGATCAACAACTGCATGAGTTAAATTATACGTTTAGTGTACATGCAAGAGAGCTTCTCATTTTAAGTACATCATTCAATCCTAGATATGGTTGCAGATCATTTAATATAGAGATATTTGTATGCTTGCTGATTTTTTTGTCTTTCTAATAGTTTGGAAGAAGAAAACAATTGTTTGAAGTGTGAATTACAGCATTATGGGCTATATATTCCTACTCATCCATATTTTAAGAATATCTCTACTCTTGGTGATTTATGTTAAGATATGATGAAAGGGAAAACAAAATGGATTCACTAATATATAGACTTTTACGTTTTGTCTTGACATTTACTGCATCTACTGCAATATTTGAGAGAACTTTTTCGATTATGAAAAAAGTGAAAAGAAGTTTTCGTTTTCGAATATAAGATGAAATTTTGAGAGCTTACTTATTAGTGTATATAAAAAATAGATTCCACAGTCAGTAAGCTCTGATAATATCATTGAAACATTTAATATGATCAAAGAAAGACGAGAGCTCAAATAAATTGGTACGTTTTCCAAATTTTATTATTTTGAGTGAGTTATACTTCTTGATATTATCCACTGTTATAATGTATGTATAGTAGTTTGTGATTCGTACTTATGTCATTATTTCATGGGTTAAAAAGTTGAGTCATTAATATAATTTTTTTGATTAATGTTTTTTGGTCCCTTATACTATAATACTAGTTCTGCCCATGGTTTCACATTGGTATGTTAAAAATATATATGCGATGTTGGTGTTGATAGTATGGTCTTTATTTGCATGAACTAACTATTGCATAATCTTCTCAACAAAGCATGACATTTCTACTTGGAAACTGGATTCTAACATAGAATATGCAACGATATCAATTACTTGTAGCTACAATAAAAGGAAAGTGATGCGATGAAATTTCATATGTTGTTCTTACTTCAAAGATAAGGTCATTTTGGTTATGTAATATGCAATGAGGGCTTCAAATCTTACCTCAATTGCAACATCATAGTTTTTCTATTTATTGTCAATATTTCTCTTGTGCAAAAAAAATAAAAGTGTTGATGTTATACGTGATTATGTACTTGCATATGAATGATCAATCACGTTTCGTACTGAATCTATAAAAACTAAAACCTAATGTGAAGTGGATATTAGAAGCTTTGAGCCGTAAAATCTACACACAAAAATTGCTTCTTAGGTGCACTCCGAAAATACCTCCTGCTAGTTGAAGTGGGTTTACATTTATATACACTTTATTAGTTTCATCTTAACAATATGGGATTGGGATTCCTCTATAGGATGAAGTTTATTCATCACGTATAAGACAACTGAAATAACAACATCATAATCCTTTTAAAAAAACAAAATTTAATTCATTTAATCATGGTTTATATCCATTTTCTTGTTGGAGAGATAGACGATAAAAAGAATCATTTGGCCTAGCTCCTAATCACATTCAAATTGTTTTTCACATTTATGTATCTAGTCAATATAAATCTGTTAAATACATTGAAATATGGTCCCAGAAAAATCCCATCGTTTTGTAGTACACTACATTATCGTTTTGACTTTACAGATAAATTCACAAGCACAATATTTATACTTCAATAATTGCTTATTTCCATTTCAAGCACAAGGGTATTAGAATCTTGTGAATGTACTCAAACCAATGAGCTGTAAAGAAGCCAAAACATAATGGAGAAAAAAAAAGGTTAAGTTTCTGCATGTGTGTATCTTAGTAATTTCGAGAAGTCCTCTACTAGATATTCCATGTATATATTTATTTTTAATGAAATAATTTTATTATATTCATATTGAAAAGATTTGTTTTATTCAGAAGATGTATTCTGGAATACGATCGATCATAATCCAATTTTATATTATCTGAAGGTTGTCTTCGTATAAATGTAGAGACGAGCAGATATCGTGTCCAACGGCTCTTTTGTCGATACGTACATGGTTTCTAGATTCATGGGGCCTTCGTACAATTGCGTCCAAATGATAAAACAATACAAAAAACAAGCATTATTAAGAGATGTCTCCAAAAGTTAAATAAGAGAAAAAAAGAAAGAAAAAGAGCTAAGTAAGATAAAGACATCGGTCCCGATTGTATAATGATTTGGTTTAGTGTTTAATCGCAATTAATGCAAGTAGCTCTCTTTTACGTTTGAATGTAATTTGAATGTAACGCGTTAAGAGAGACAAGACAACAGAAGTATAGAGGCCACTACTTTGGTTCGCTACACGTGAACAAAAGCTAAATAGAAATGTTTTATTAATTTATTTCCCCATCCCATTTATGGAGGGAGCTATATCTCTTCTAGGTTACTTATTCCATAATAAAATAAAGTTACTAAATATTTCATGTATTTTTTTAATTTTATCCAATTTTAAATTATGAACCCTTTAAAATTTATTTAATTTTTAAATTTGGTATGATTTGAAATATTATTTAGATAAAGGCACAAATAAAGTTAAAGATTTAAAACTTGGGTTTTGTATGATTCATTTAAATAAGGACGATTCCAATTTCTTGATTGACTATTGTCCATCGCTATAGTATAACTAAAAGTTTAGCGGTAAAGTCAAACAAATCCATTAGACAACACATCACAGCATGACTAGGTAGTTTGGCCAAGCTTGTCTAGAGATCTGACGAATATTGCTCAAGCTCTGGTCAAGCTTGCCTCACGAATAAATAAATTAGCCAAACAAAAAACCTAGTCTAAAATGTTCGGCATCGGTGCGCGGCACAGCCGAGTGTGTTGGTCGCTTAAGGCCAAAATGACCAGTTTGGTCCCTTGTTAAAGCAACCCAATCACTTCGTAGCTCGGTCTTGAGCAACCATCGCCATAGAACCTAGCCAATTTGACCCACACACGGTAGTCCACAATGGGGATGCATTCGGTATGTTTGTGATCATTAGCTAATTATCACTTAGCCTCTTTTTGTCTTCCCTCCTCTAAGCATCGCTGAAGTATACAAAAATCGTGTATGATAACGTACGAAGGTCGTGTCTGACATTGTACGATAAAGCAGCTTCCAAGAACATACCTTTATCTGATAAAGTACCTTGAAGACCGGAAAAGGTTGCACGTATAAAGAGACAACACCTTTAGACCACTCCAAATCAAGACCAATATATAAGAAGTTAATGATTCATTTGTAATGGGGTAAAATATAAAGAAAATAGTAGTAACAAAAAGATACAAAAATTGTAATTCGTTACATTATTATTCAAATTTATTTCTCTACTTTTACTATTGGTTGTCATATATTAAATTTATTCAAGTGGTAGAAGTTTTAATGATTTTTACGTGTCCATTTTGGTTACGTTGCCGAGAACCAAACACAACCATATATCCCAACCAACTATCAAAATACTATGAGATGAATCTAGCATCGGGGCTAGCGTCTTGTTAAGGGTCGTACATCATACCGTCCTATAGTCATTCATAACACAGCATAAGGAAATGAAAATGGCAGAATTCATAGTCCTTAATTCAACACCTCATTCACAACCACATATTGGGCCGACATGGTTGCTTAACTTCAAGGTAGCACTATTGCATTACCATCAACTTATGAATTCGTGACGAAAGACAAAGTGGGGTTCATAAAGGGATACCGTGGATAATCTATGAAGAGCATACAAAAGACTCGCAGTACTTGGCCTAAGAACCACAACTGCACATGTTGGCTCGAGCATGAATTCATCAGTCATCTTAGTGATAGAATCCCCCTCGTTATGAACTGCCCCCGAGAGAAACAATTAGAATTTAGTGCAATGGAAAGGTTGGAGGAAACATGCCTAGAAAAAAGGTTCAACCTCATAGTATGCATCAGGATAAATTCGAGTGAAGATATGAAGACATACTTTAATTGGCCTACTGCCCCAAAAAGGAGAAGAGCCATCAAAATATTTTCTAAAAAAAGAAGCGGTACGAGCCTGCGAAAGAAGGTCCAAAATACCATGCGTTTAGTTCATCGATATAAATTTATAGGGTAGTTAACCCTGACGAGACGTGAAAAGATTGAGGTATGGGGGCATAGAATAGGGGGAATCTATATTGGTTAGAGAGAAGAAACATACATATTCTTTCTCCCCGCTAAAGGCTGATTCACCTTTGATATCGGGACCGCTTTTACGCAGAACACCAATGTAGAAGACCATCATACCCAGGAGAAAGAATGTATTAAATATTTCAGTAGGCTTCGGAGATAAGCTTGATCTCCCCACCCGAGACCGGAAACCTTCATCATCTTAGATTTATGGCCTAGTCAGTGAATGAAGAAACAAGCCGACACTATCACACAAAGAAAGAGTACAACCTATAGAAGTTACCGACATAAGAACGATGGCAACTTAATGGTTGGACATGATGAACGAATAGGCGTTTCATAATCGATAACGTGAAACATACTCCTTAGTTAATGTAGAGTAACTAAGATAGTAAATGATTATGAAATACTTAATCTAAGTATAAGCTGCACCATTGTTGGCTTTGAAAGAGTACACATCTTGAAGGAAAAACATGAGAAGACAGAAGGGTTTCTTATCTTACCACATGAGGGAAACTTCGGAGAAATATCCATAGAAGTTAGTTCTTTCTTCGTCAGAGGATTGTTTAAAGTGTGGATCAAAGCACCAAGATGAAGCCCCTTATCGTGGCGTACCTAATAGCCTGAGCTTATAAAAAATAACCTTGAGGAAGCTGACGCTCAGAATGGGCACGGAGGAAAAGATGTCTTGGAAAATATGCGGTGGCATTTTCCCAAAAGCCCTAGCATCAAGAGCTTCGTAGCAGTGTTTCCATCCGAATGAGCAGGCCACCATCCGTTGTTAATCATTTTCAATGTCTACCTTTACGAACATAACAAAAAAAAATCTAGCTCATCTGGGAAAGATGTTTGCACACCCAGCAATCCAAAATCACGAAAAATTGCTCGAGTATCATCGAGACTATGGGCATACCACAAAGGAATCTTGAGTGCTAAAAATAAAGATCCAAAGACCGACTAAAAGAGGGCATCTAAGGTTGTTCGTAAATTAACCCGAAAGAAGCTAGCTAGAGTGATTACGCAGTTCTTAACACACCTGGAGGCTCCCAAGAATCAAGGTAAGTGAGTAGGAGATGAGCAAGACCAACTTGATAGTCGTCTCGAGAGAGAGAAAGATAAAATAAAAAAACCTAAAACCTACATCTTAATTCTCTATGGAGGAACCAGCCAGACAATTACAAGCATAGCTTCCGCAAGTGCTACCTCTGAGGGTTGACTTCTACCATCAGTATACCATCGGTATCCACACCCAACATCTCTTTCATAGACAAAGATCTAGAGGTTTTTTCCTTCTACAGAATGATGCTCTTTTGATCACAGCCGACATTACAGGGTTGGAGCTTGACGGATTTGGGTGAACACAAGAGAAATGGAAAACGTGTTGTTCAGCTTAGCCACAAAATAACTCTCATTTGAGACCGTCTTATACCCAACCTTCCATTCTATGATAGGTTTCAATGGGAAAGCCATGATGCCTATAGAAACGATACCATTGGAAGTGTTAATGTGAACATGCAGATGAGCCGAGTATGAGGTTACCGAGTTTTTCGTGCTAGACACTTAGACCCGTACAACCTGATCCTTGGACCATGGCTCCATGACTTCAAGGTTTTATCTTCTACTTATCACCATTACTTGAAGCATGTGGTCGATGATGAAGTAGACATAGTACTAGGAAGCCAAAATATGGTGTGAGAAATACTAGTCGAAGCCTTCAAATAATCAACTCAAGGATGGTCACGGTGGAGCACCAACCCGAGAGGGGCGAGCCTCTGATAATTTGAAATGAGACCCTTTAACTCTTACTCCTATGTTTTGTTATTTTCTAACTTGTCTTGAAAATAATTATACGTAATTTATCTTGGTCAATCGAAGCATATATTTTATTTAAACTTTGCACAACTAAATATTCTCTATATCGCATGTAGAGGAATTAACACGACTTCTCAACCACAAAGGAAAAAATATCGTGTTTTATCAAGTTCACGCCCCAATCTGATGTCTGACCAATAGTGTGTGTAGAAGCTAGACCGATAACTTGCATGGTAATTAAATCGGAAAATTGGTGGAGCATAAGCAAACCTACACAAAAGAGAAATAAATCAGCAAATGAGCCCTCCGCTTAAAATTGCATGATACATAAATCGGCAAATTAGTAGAGCATGTGAAAGCTTACAAAAACAAAAGATAAAACAAGTGAAGTAACTTCAAAATTATGTCCAAACTACTTGAGGTCGCCCATGAAGCTCCAAATCTTGCTAGGAACTACGGGGGTACATACATGTCAAGAGGCTATCTTACTAAGAAATAAGGCATGATGAACTACGAAAAACAAGCAAAGGTATGGCATACATCTCAATATTTTACTTCATAACAAGAGATTGGTTAAGATAGTTTGATTGAAGATAACAACACTTATATTACACCGAATGAGGGGCACACATGCCCCCCAAAATGAAGAAAAGTAAAGGATAATTATGCCCACACTAAAACTGAAAATAGTCACATATATCTCCAAAATTGAAACATCACAAAAAAATTAATCGTTTAGATTTAGAATAAGCTAAGGGGAATAGGTACGTGTCAATGATATGCAGATCCCAAGCATAAAAAAAATCAATTAAACATCTACGTAACCTTGGTCAAATAAGCCCAACGAAGGTCATTAAAGATCTTATAGTTTAAGGAATATCACTCAAGAATTATCAAAAGTCATCCAAATAGAAAAGAAAGAAGATCCATACGCGATGTCACTTAAACATCAGCTTAGCCTCACTTAACTTTAATATGACATCAGACCAACTCACGCTTATTCAGCCTCAACATGGGCTCCTTTAGAAGCATCTCGTTAAATGAAGATGAAGAAATGTTTTTTAAAGTAAATGGAGCTCTAACGCCTCACTCGGAAGCCTCTTTCTCAACAAAGCTCAACCTCAATCAACCTCAGGTCGGCCTTACTCGACCTCGACTCACCATCAGCTTGACCTTAGCTCGACATCGACTCGATCTCATTAAGGAATCATCATTTAACAGAAAACACAAAAAAAAAATTGAATTAAGAGAACTTCACTCAAAAACCTCTCACATAATGAAACTCACACACAGCACAACCTCCGTTTGGAGATCAAAGACTACTAAAACAGAGAATTATGAGATATCAGGACCGGGGCACTCCAATCACTTGCAAGAAAGGAAATGATTGGGAGAAGTTACTGATACGACACGAAATATCATCTAAGTAGGACACGAGTAAAGCAAGTAAGGATCTAAAATTGATCCTTGTATGCTTTATTTAAACCAAAATGACCCTAACTTGGCCAAATGGCCAAATGCAGCCCAACCTAGCCTCATGTCGAAGTTAATGATTAACCATGATCGGGCGCCATAGCACGACCAGAAGCTTGGTTACAAATCCAAACAAACATATTCACTAGGCTACACATTATAGCATGACTATATAGTCTGGCTAAGCTTGTCTCGACGCCTACTCAAGCTTGCCTCGAAACCTGGCCAAGTTTGCTTCGCTACATGGTGAAGTTTACCTCGAGACATGGTCAAGATTGTCTCGAGACCTAGCTCAGATTTCCTTGAGCTCTGGTCAAGGCTACCTCATCAATATATCTAAGTAAACTATCCAAGTAAAATATCAAATTACTTGACTATGTGGCGTCACACAACTAGAAAGAACTTGGCCACAAAACCAAGCCTAAGTCCAACACGTTTGGCCTCGGTGCACAACACGGCTAAGCATGTTGGTCTCTTAAGGACAAAGCGGCTAGGTTTGCCAACCTGACGAACCCGCGCGCTAAGTTTACAACAAGGACTCGTCGGCCAAAAAAAATGACTCGCGAGCCCTGTAATGAATGATTCACTGGCCAAAATGAATGACTCACAGGCGAAAAATAATGACTTGGCGCGCTCCAAAAATAATGACTCACGGGCCCCCATGCTATGTTCACAACGGCGACACGTTTGGTACCCCCCACGATCATTAGCTAATTAGCAATTAGCCTCCATCAGTGTCTCCTCCTCCGAGCATCACTGAAGTGTGCGAAACCGTCTCTGAAAATGTACGAAATTAATGTCTAATATTGTACGATAAATTAGCTCTCAATGATGTACTTCTGTCTGATAAAGCATATGGAAGGTCTGACAAAGTTGCACCATTGAAGAGGCACAAAATTCAGACCTCTCTAAATCAAGACCAAATTTAAATAAAGATTAGTCTACCACTCTGAGATCCTTGTCACTTAATAATTAAAATATATCTAAAATAAGATATTAAAAGAATTTAAAGGCGGAATATTTAGACAATATGAATCATATATGCGCATCTTAAAAGGGAATCTCATCTTCAATCCTAAAAGGATATATCTGATATCCCCAACTTGGATATTATTTCCCAACATCCCACTCTATATGTACAATGAAGATACAATAAGAAAAATTTCTCATTACATAGGTAATCCTATAAAGGTTTGGGTCTCTCACAAGAACAGAGCCATGTACAACTATTGCAACGCCTGGATTAAATTGGAGATATCAAAGAAAATTCTCTCTAAAATATGGATTAGTTTTGTAAAATCTAATAGATATTGGCAATAGGTAACCTATGATGAAAGACCTAGTTATTGTGCATTATGTTTTCATATATGACACAATAAAAAAGACTGCAGAAAATTAGCACAAGATAAGCAACCTCAAGATGAGATCCACTAGAAGAATCAAGACATTTTAAAAACCAACCAATATAAATGTACTGCTATATGGATTCAAAAATTAAAATTTGTAATTTTCCAGGAGCCAACACAAGGAAATATAGATATCAACAGCAAAGACTAAAAAATTCACTATATTGTAGTTCAAATACCATCTAAAGCCTCAAGTGGTCCTGATTTACCATGTATCAATCATAAACTTCTTATCTCCTCTAGTGAATCATCAACTAGGAACCAACCAATCAACTAGTTACAAACAATCAAATACCTGAGATCCATGACACGGAGTTAATTAAAGCATTGCACTCGATATAAAAGGGAATCTTGTTAACGAAATCCAATGGTCAAGAATCTCTAGCCCCTTCCTACCCTTCTCCTACTCCTCAAACCACAGGAATCTTGCCCTCAACACTTACAATCACAACACAAGAAGGCAATACATTCAAGAAATGTATTAACAAAATAACTAAAAATGTTAAGCTTAAAACTCATAAGGGCCTAAACACAACCAAATTTATCCACTTCAAGGGTCTACTAGACCTCAAATTGGCTTCTCAAAGTGACAATGATCTTGTGCTGAAATGTCAGAGGCATACACTACTGGATAAACTGGTTTTTACAACGAGGAAAATCATCACAACACCGTTGCAAAAAGACCTTCGTGATGGGTTTAAGACCGAAAGTGCCGGTTATGTTAAGTGGAGTCATTAACCAAACTCAGTTTCCAGCGGAAGGTTTTTGTAACCGTCTAGCAATCGGAAGCGTTGCAAATTTTGACCTGAATGGAACCGGATCACGCTGATGCAACCTCTATTGTAAATTCGTTGAACCATTTTAGCAAAACGGCTAAATCTGTTAGCATGTCCGTCGTTCCAAACGTCGTTGTCATCTGGTTTCATATTAACTAATTATAATATCGTCACTAACAACGTTTCAAGCCCTTTGTTAAACTTAACGATAATTTTATTAAACAAATGCATAGTTATATAGCTCTATTTTATGATTTGAAAATTCAAATCTAATATAGCTAAACCAAAATAACAAAATAATATCCGAGAATACAAAATACAATCAAAAATCGCATGATCTTAATCTTATCAATAGCTACCAAGCAAGATTCATAGTCTAACTAGTCATTCCGATAAATCTTCACACCCTCAACAACTCTTTTAACCTACAAATACAGTTCATCTAAAGTAATTTCTTACCAAATTCTTAACTTTTGAAAAATATTTACCTAGCACCAAACTTATATTCCTGAGTTGTATATACAAAAATAAATGAAGAACCAACAACAATCTTATTGCTTAGTTCATATACAAAACTCAAATGATATAAGCTTTAGCATTTTAGTGTATAACATTTTGATCTAAGCTATTGAACTATTGCTTATTGTGTTTTATCTTCATTCATTAAGAGATCTAAACCCCGATAATTCAAAAAAGTTTACATTGTTAAAAAATATATTCAAAATTCAAGAAGCCTGCATTTTCAATAAAGTCTAGTAAGTCATTACTCACTAGAACAATACATGTCCACAAAAAAAGTAAAAAAAATCATTTGGCCCACCACTGGCAAACAGTGGAATGTAGATCTAGGGTCATATTATAAGTTCTAAACACGTGTAATGAATAAAAAGACTTACATCAGAAATTTCTCTTTTTTCTCTTAAGAAGTAGATTTTTTTTGTCACCATCTGCAATTTTAAGAATTCTTAATTAATAATCATCGGCTTAAATAATACAAAATAATTTCCAACCAAAAGGTTTATGAGAAGAATAACACAAATTTAAATTTTTTGTAATATGAA
The DNA here is from genome assembly GCA_036936605.1 of Limnanthes douglasii subsp. nivea. Lineage (NCBI taxonomy): Eukaryota > Viridiplantae > Streptophyta > Magnoliopsida > Brassicales > Limnanthaceae > Limnanthes > Limnanthes douglasii. The sequence continues at coordinate 301,877,900 of JAUPFV010000002.1, read as the reverse complement.
ACTGACTAAAAACCATAAAATTTAACAAACAAACTCTTAGAATAGTACAAAAACGCTAAACAAAAAAAGAGGACTTAGTCAAAAAATAAAAATTGTCTAATTCTACTTAAATTTAAGCTTTTATAACTACTCAGACTGATTATGTTGTGATTATCTAAAACAAAAAAATAATGGTTTCTATATACATGTAACTGGTGAGTTCATGACTAGATGAACACACAGTCATGGTAATCTAAAACGAGTTTCTTACTAGATTAAATCCACAAGTCTTTTTGAATAAATGAATGAAGTGATGCATCACAAAATAAACCTTATTTAACTTTAGCTAAATCTTAATTTTTTCCGCTAAAGATACTTGATTTTGTTGATATTTTACAATGCACAAGCTAAATATGATGTTAATATTTTAAACAGATGTAGCTAGTGAGTTTTTATGACTACCAAAATGCAAATTATTTTGAAATGAATTTCTAACTAGATAAAAGTTGAATCTCTTGGAACAGATAATAAAACATAAAATAAAAATTGTTTAGTTCTATCTAAATTGTAGCTTCCATTTTCGAAAAATTATACTTGATTCTACTGCGATGTGCTAACACGATGTCTGGTTGTGGCCATATATCTTATAATTACATGAATCTCACTATATAACAACTATAATCCATCACAAAAATATTTAGCATGTTCATTCGTAAACCACATTCACGTACTATTACATCTATGCAAGTGTGTTAAACATCCAAACTGAAATTTGCAGTGCACTATAACAAAGTTTATCTCAAAAAAAAGATTTATTTTACCTGCAACAAGTGTTACAGCGAACATTTTAAGAGCTGGGCCATTTGCCAATAGTTTCAAGATAGTCAAACAAATATAAGTTGATGCTCAGCTAAAAACATAAACTATCCATGCGAACCCATTTTTTACTAACAAACAATATGAATGTAAAAATGTTAGAAATTTTATTGGTTAACTAGAAAAATGAGGTTCTATTTGATAATATGATCATCTACAGTACATAAACTGAATCTTAAAGTGATGAGCATCCACCCGAAATAGATGAACTGAAGAAATCAAAATGTAATAGAAATCTCATATTAAGTGATGAAACACAGTAATGCTAGTGATAAAGATTGAATATATTATGCTATTCTACATTACATTAACTAAAGTTACTAAAGTTTACCAAACTGATCCATAAAGAATATCAAATCAATCACATTCGGCTTCAAAAAAAAGATAATACAAGATTAGAGAGTTAGCTGTACGAATATAATCCATCAGTTGAGATAATACAAGATTAGAGAGTGATATAGAGACGAAGCAACAGATGTTGCTACAATTCTCCATTTGAAATAATAGTTTCTTATACCCTCATTGTATAGCTTATGATACTTCTTCAAAAGAGACGCACTTAAATCTTGACAAGAAAGTCATATAAGTGAGGTTTCATGAACTTAGAAAGCGTGATTTAATACTCTACAAGTAGCTTCTTGATAATTCCAAGAACAACCACAAGTAGGATTGTCAAGAGGACATTTTACAAAGACTGGAACCAATCATCATAGAACCTTTGAACAGAATATATATTTCAAAAGGTAAACCAAAACTGAGTCAAAGTGAAATTAACGTTCTTGTAGAGAAAGTAGGTGAAAACCTGCAACAAAAAGAGATGCGTCACTGATACAAGAAAATTTTCGTTTTGTCATCTAACAAAAATAGTCAGGTAACTAAACCTTGCATATTCTATAATATGACCAACGATCATGTACTAGAAGCAAATCTGTTAGAAACCAAAACTGAGGAATAAAAAATCATTAGCCAAACAGTTTGCATCCCTTTGAAGCTACTTATTCCAACCCAACACGAGCAGTTTGAATCATGCTTACATCATTGGCATCGTCAACTATATGATTTTTTGTAGAGGAGAAAATAGATAGCACACAACTAATGTGCATTCCAAGCTCAATTTAAGAAGCATTTCCTTTAGACGTTTCTCTGATAAGGCATATGTCAAACACTTTCCGTCGATAACAAATGCTAGTCTTTCCGCTGGTTCTGGCATAGCTTTTGAATAATGAGACTGTTGGGCTTCCTCTAGACTTTTTTCCAGCTTTCTCTTAGACTTCCTCTCTGGTGACTTGATTGATCTCCACTTGATTTCCCTGGCGAAAGATAAATTCATTAAATGGTAATAATAGATATTTTTATATGTATATATGTTATGTATCAATATCGCACTTAGATTTTGTTCAGCTTTTCTAATAGCATTAGTTTCTGAACTGGTGAGAAATTGTCTCATCTGATTGTTAAGTACGTTTCATACTGCAACACATCCACATAAAATAAACTATAAGACAAATAGGGACTTATTCCAATATCATAAATTTGTTTTTTAATAATATGATAAAGAGTTTATTTTATTGGACTTACTATAACCAATATTGAATGCAGTCTTCATTTTGTCACATCTTATTACCTAGATCTTGAAACCCCCATTTTAGAAAGAGCTTATATGGAACTCGGTACTCCCTCTTGGAGCTTATATTCTATAAAAGTGCATCCAATCTAAATAAGATCCTTCTCTAGAAGTTTTGCGACATCAACACCTCAAAATTGACAACACAAAGGACTACATTACCAAAAAATGACAAGAGATATTTGATGCATAATTACTTTTTGTAAGCAATAGAAACAAAGATGTCATCAGTTATTCGATCTTCTTCCATGGTCCAACACCAGCATATACCCATTCAAAATCGAACAACATCAACAAATTAACCAATAATGTTCATAAACGCATATTGAATTTACTTGCCAACATCTTCAGTATCCAATCCTGAGATTCTATCTTCCGGAGCTGTCAACAACTGCCAAGTTCAAATTTGAGCTAAAATCATTATATATAAATTTCATAGAGGATATAGTTCATAAACTCATAACAAGTGAAACCAACCTATGAGTCAACATCAACACCAATTTCATCTAGCATCGCCTGAATAAGAAAATAACGATAGTCAAATACATTTCCATTGAGAGATAGAGAAGCCACAAACCTGAGTATGGGTAGTTATACCTGACTGAATATGGGTAGCCTCTACAAGATATAGGATTGTTTCGGTAAAAGAGAAGAAGAATTGATTAGGGTTTGGTAGATTGCGATTGTTAATGACAATGTTTGTAGGAAAAATAAAGAATGAGGTGCCCCTCGAACGTGCTCAGAGAAAGCCAAACCTGCTCCAATAAACTCATAGATAATCGGAAGCGGAATATGAAACTTAATTGATAGGGAAGAAAAATATAGAGAGGAGTTGAAACCCTAAATGAGAGGGAAAAAATTAGAGAGATGAAGAATAAAGAGATAAGAGAGAAATAAAAGGTTGGTGTCGCGAATGATATTCGATCTTGTGTATTAATTTTGGGTATAATAAATTTTTGTTCATTTTAATTGGATAAAAAAATTGGTAAAAAATAAGCGAGAAAGGTGACCGCTTTTAATTTTGGTAAAATATTGGTGGAAAAATGAGAAGCTAATTTAAATTGACTAAAAAAATTTAATTTTAAAAATAAAAATAAAATCTTTTAAAACAATTGCCTTGCAGATCAGTTTTTATCCAAAAGGTTGTTTAACCAGATAATATGTTCGTTGCAATTTCGTTTTAAAAACCGACCTTTCATTAAATGAGTCAAAATAGATTGTGATGTAAATATAGCTTTATTTACAACAGACCTGCAACCAAAAAAGCGGGATCATTGTAAAACGCAGTTTATCCAGTAGTGATAGGTAACAAAAGTACTAGATGCAAGATTAAATCAATCACCATATTAGAAAAGATAGACTTCATTGCAGTTCATGAACCTATGATTTCTAACACTCATTTACACAAGACAACTAAACTATTGGGTTATCAAAATGTTATTTCTAATACTTCTAACAAGATCTGGATCTTTTGGATGAATGACTTTGAAGTTCAAACTATAGTTGACCATGATCAGATTTTTCACTTAAATTCGACTCACATCACTATAGACAACAAATTCTTGGTTTATGTGGTTTATGCAAAATGCATAAGGGATCAAAGGTTGACTTTCTTGTATACACTCGGAATTGTAGCTAATTCAACTATGGAATGGATAGTGATGGAGGACTTTAACGCAATCATTGATGCTACTAAACAGATGTCATGTTCATCTTTATGCTTGAGAAACATCGATGATTTAAATAATACAATCAGTGATTGTAATATCACAGATCTTGGATTTATTGGATCCAAATACACATGGATTAACTCATATAAATGGAATCGTCTGGACATGGTGTTATTCAATAGTGTATGGTCAAACTACTTCAAAAATACTTCAGTAAAACACATGGTCAAGAGAGGATCCGACCACTCTTTACTATCTATCATAATAGCAGACTCCTCTAACAAGATTAAGTCATCTTTTAAATTTCTAAACATGCAGTTTCTTCATCCATACTTTTTAAGTATTAGGAAAGAAAACTGAAACGAAAAAATAAATGGCTTGTCCCTTAGGTATTTTAGCAAAAACTAAAAAAGACTTGAGTATATCCTTAAAACGTAGAATAAGGAAACCTTTGGCAACATATTCAACGTCTTCTCTCAATCTGAAGAAAAGGTGAGGTTTTGTGAAAATTGTTATACAAAATCTAACTCTTATGAGACAAAATTAAGTTAACCAATGCCCAAACAACGCATCTACAACTATTGGCCATAGAGGAGTCCTACTCGTAACAAAAATGCTATGTTAATTGGACCAAAACTGTGACAAAAATACAGCAGCCTTCCATAGTTATGTTAAGAAGAAAATGAGAAAATGTAAAATCATTAATATCTTGGACAACAATACTTGGATTAGAATAATCAAGAGATTTGTTTCTTTGTTGTGAATCATTTCAAGACACTACTAACTAAAAACTCTTTATCTAAAGAGATACATTATCTCCACAACATTATCCCCAAGATTGTTACCAATAAAGATAACACTAACCTTATGGTCCCTTCTTCGGATGAGGAAATTTGTGCCTTTGTCAAAGCCTTGAACTCCTCAAGTGTGGTTGGTGTGGCGCTCTTCCGCAACGTGGGTTACTGAAGAGCAAGATCAAGAGAAGGGGGCCTTCTTAAAACCAGGATTCGAGTATGACCTTCTCTTAGAACAATAGCTAAAGTAAGCTCCCGTGTCTAGCAGACAAGGAATGGGACTTATAAAAGAAGATCGACGTAGTTTTTGATTTGCAAACGCGGCATCCCCGAACAAATTGGATGTTCGGTGTATGGGAGTTGCAGAGGGAGAAAGGTGAATCTGCTCATGATGCGTGGAAAGTAGGGGAAGAGTCAGATTCAAAACCGTCTGTGATAGATCAAACACTTAAGAAAGAAGCTAAGACCTCCCCCCCCCCCCCTCCTTTTTCTTGGTGCAAACCAGAGACCCATTTGAATAGAACAATTTTTCAACACCAAGTTCTTCCAACCTTGTTGGGCTTTAATAGCAAATGATCTCTGTGATGCTATCAGGTCACTCTTCAACAGTGATTTTTCCTCATATGGCATCTTTGCTACTATAATTTGCATCATTCCTAAAAAAGACACACCAAAACACATGGAATGAAAACAGGTCTATAAGTCTGTGTACTACTATCTTTAATAGGATTTTGTCTAGAATCATAAATAATAAAATCTTTGTTCTTCTACCTAAACTTAATTCAGAGGAGCAAGTGGATTCGTCAGAGGAAGAAATATCCAAGATAAAATCTTACTTACTCAAGAGATTACTTATGACCTAAACAAGAAGACTCAAAGAAGAAATTTGATTATTAAAATTGGCATGGCTAATCATTTGACAAACTTTCTCTTTTATTTCTAACAAATATTACAAAGGCTTTTGGTTTTGACAACATGTTCATTGACAGAATTAAGTGTTCTACCAATATTGCAAGCCTCTCTATAATAATCAATAGAGAAATAAAAGGGTTCTTTAAATCAACAAAAGTTGTTAGGAAAGGGGATCATATTTCCCATAATCTATTCATCCTTGCTGAGGAATTTTTAATTATAGGTCTCAAATAGCTCCTTGAAGACAACTGAAACATGAGATATAAAACTAGTAGTTCAGTAACGATTCTTTACCTGGCTTTCGCTGATTACTTAGTCATCTTTTCCAATAGATCATCCTTTAGCATCATCACCATCTACAAGTTTCTATAACATTACCAAGAGATAGTTGGCCAGTTTATCAATAAACAAAAGACTGTCTTTATACAATCAACAAAGATTCTTCTTATAAAGATTAACTCAATACAACAAACAATTGATTCAAGATCAGTGGCTTTCCCATGAAATATATTGGCATTATTGTCCATCCCAAAAGCAAGATTATTCATTATGAAGAATTGTTTACCAAAATTAGGTAAATAATTCAGGATTGGGACCATAACCAACTTTTTTTTGAGGCAGACTAACTTTTCTTCAATCTATCCTTCTTGTTATCCTCAATTACCAGCTACAAAGTACTTCCATGCCTAAAATTATCCTCATTATAATAGAAACAATATGCAACATATGTATCTTGGGATCTAATGAAAATCAAAAATCTATTTCTTGAACCAATTTGAGGAAAATTTGTAAGTCGTATGGAGAAGAAGGCTTAACATTAGAAGCGTGGAAGACACCTAGCTTACATTCTCATGCAAAATTGGTATAAGTTTAGAGAAAATAAAGATATTTGGTCCAAGTTTATGCACAACAGTCATTGCTCTGTACATCACCCATTACAAGTTCAACTATCAATGGACAAATGTAAAACATGGAAGAGGTTGTTTGAAGTAAGCCATATAGCAGCAAAATTTATATTCTAGAAGCTTGGAAAAAAATATAGAATTTTGGCTAGATAAATGGGGTAACGTCTATCCTCTAATTACTCTTAATAATGAAAAAAACACCTCCTGATATGTTCAATAACGTCTATTCTCTCTGATGTAATCCCATCATACATAGAAAGAATAAAAAAACATTGTCTATCAAAGAAGATGAGGATAACTCAATTCACTAGACTATATCTGCTAAGGGAGATTACAGCATAAAAGATATGCGGAACAATATAAGAATCAAAAGCACTCAGTCTATGATATTCAAGAGAACCTGCAACACCATAACCCCAAAGAAGTGATCATTTATTCTTTGGAGGTTACTGAATAACTGAATCTATGTTGACACAAAGTTTCAACATAGGTTCATCTCTTTAGCTTTAAATATCAACACTATGAAAATTATGAATCTCTCCAACACTTATTTTTTTAATTTAACAGATCATGGAAAGTTTAGCATGTATTTTGGCTACCTATTTAACCTTAGGATTGGAAGACAACTTAACTTAAAATATATAATCTAGAGTTAGTTCTGATCCCCACCTAAAGAAGTACGTATTCATACCAGTCTTCCAGGCATTATATATTGGGTTCTCTCGATAACTAGGAACAAACTTAAATATTAGCAGATAAATATATCCGCCAATTCAATGATTCGTCAAGTAAAGAAAATAATTGTTAAGCTTGATCTAGCAAACCTTCTCAGGAGAGATTATTGGCTCAAAGACACAGATGTTGCCTATGAACTGTGTTGCTTCAATTATCTACGTCAGCCTAGGAAGGCCATTGTTATCAACTAGATACCAAGAAGTGATACAAGATTTAAACTCAACATTGATGCGTCATGCTCGCAATCACAAGAAGCTACTCGTGTTGTTATTATAAAAAAATTCTGAAAGGAAATTATTACAGCTATTGGTAGGATCTATAGTAAACATACTCATATCATAGTTGGATGAAGGGCACTCATCGACGGTCTCATCCTACCCTGCAAAATAAAAATCACTAACATTGACATAGAAATTGACTCTAACTAGCAATGATATAAAATCCAAAAACTCATTGGTTTCTAACACCTTTACTAGAATGTTGCATGAAATTATTATCATCAAACATGTCTATCTCTCATATCTTTAGGGAGCAAAATACAGCTCCAAATTGGCTGGCAAAGTGGATATACAAATGAAAGTTAAAGCTAGACCTAAATGCATCACAAATCCCCAATCAACTTAGAGTTATCGCCCTATTGGATAGTTAAGGAACTGGATTCATTCGAGATTTACACTAGCAATAATATGACATTCTCAAGCTCTGCAAATATCATTTCTACTTACATATTTAATTCACGAAAACTTTATGAAACTAACAAATTTATATGCATGTTATTATACCTAACAATACAATCTATTGCAGATCTTCAGTGCAAAGTACACTCCTTGGCAATAATGAATTCCAAACTTTATTCAAGAAAATTTGCACACATATATCAGCAAGAAGCGGCAAGAAAAAAAAAAGAAAATAAACTCAGTAGAACATTATTCAAGTTGTAGAACCAATCAAAGACCCAGTAACAAAAAACTCAAAAGCACAGCATTAGATGGTTGACTTCACTCCTAAAAGCTCTCATCCTCTCTAAAGGGTTTTTACCGTCCCCTGCTCTCTATTGACTCAAGAATGAACTGACTACCAAAAATAAAAAGACTAACTCAAATCAATAAGTTTTCAAATTATTAAAAAAAATCTCACAATTTTACTAATTGTCAAACTCTGAAAAAATAAAACTTCAAAACATAAATTGAAAAAAACATTTGTCGCATTTCTAAGTTCCAACATGTCTACCAAATTAAAAAAACATGCACTAATTTGTATTAAGCCCAATCTAAAACAGACATGTTGTACACTAATCCAAAATAATAAAATTTCTTTTTAACTAAAAAAAGATAATGATAACAAAATCGTGCCCTTAGATTTAATTCAAAGTTCATAATATATTTAAACTCTTTACAAATTACCAAAAAACTTTTTGTTTCGATAACCCATTCCAGAATAATTCTACAGGTGAATAACCCGGGATATGAACAACCTCAAAAGAGTGACATAGCAATACAAAACCAATGAATCATATTAGCCAACGTTGATTTGATCCTCGGCACATATCTCTATTCACCGCATTCATATATGTTAAGGGTATGGCTATATATACCCAAAACGGGTTTAAGTATACCCAAAAATCGATTGACTTTTTTTTTATATTTTTATCCTCCATCAGAAAATTAATATCTAAACTGCCATTAAGTAAAAAAAAACTACTAAGTGTATCCTAAGTATACCTAATTCACCAAAAGTCCTATTTCGCTATCTATACCCAAACAAACACTCTTCTTTGCTGAATTTACTATCCAAATAGTATAGTTTCTTAAAAAATTTGAAACCTAATTCAAACTTCCTAAGAAAATCAAGAACATTCAAACTAAAACACAAAATCGATCATGTCGGAAGCAGAACTAGGGATCAGCGTGGAGGAGTTGATGTCGCTGGAGAGAAGGAATGATGAATTTTTGCCGGAAAAAGAGATTGAGTCGCCGGAGGAGGAGCCATGGTCGCCGGAACCGTCACCACCGTCGCCGGCAAAGGTATTCACGAACCCGGCGGCCCATGCACCATCGGTTCCGGCCCGTGGAACCGATGGGGCGTAGGTGACGCACGGCCGGTTCTTGGCCAAGAACCGGCCGTGCGTCACCTACGCACCATCGGTTCCATAGGCTGGAACCGATGGTGCATGGTGCTGCAGCCGGTCGGTTCCACAGCCCCAGCACCACCGGTGCTGAGGCCAAGAACCGGTGGACCTGGGGCCTCAGTCCGCCCGGTTCTGAGGCCCCAGCACCACCGGTTCATGGCCTCAGCACCGGTGGTGCTTATGGCCGTGTCCGGCCAGTTCTGAGGCCTACAACCACCGGTTTTAGGCCTCAGAACCTTGGATTTGCGCATGTTTTTTGAAAAAAAACCTGATTTTTTTATGTTGTTAACTATATTTGAATGTTTATTGTGCTTTTTTGTTGTGTAACAGGGGACGGATGTCGCAAGTGGGACTGAGGCACCTTCCGCTACCGATTATAGTCATTTGTTCTTCACTACCGAGTTCTACACACACGACGCGTTGGTGAAATGGGTTACGAAGATCGGAAAACTTTATGGTATGGTTATCAACATAAGTCGGCGCGACAAAGTAAACAGCAGAAAAAATCCGAGAGTTTATTTCCAGTGTGAGAGGAGGGGGGGGGGGGGAATATATTCCAAGGGTTGCAGAAAAAGACCGCAAACAGAAGTCTACAGGAACGAAAAAGATTGACTGCCCATTTCAGCTTCTCGGGTCAATGGTTGCCCCAGATCAATGGAAGTTAGAAGTAAAATGTGGTACTCATAACCATGACACTTCTATACATCTAGATGGTCATTCTTTTGCTGGCCGTTTGAATGATGAAGAGATGGAGTATGTTGAACGAGCGACCTTCATTGGTACTAACCCCAGAGATATACTGAATGGTGTGAAGAAATTGAACGATGATAATGTTTCTACCATGCGGACGATCTACAATGCACGACAGAAAAATCGGGTTCTAAAGAAGGCGGGTAGGTCACAACTTCAGTTCTTGTGGGGTGAGCTTAAGTCACATAATTATTATGAATGGCATAAATCTGGTGAAGACGATGGACAAATCATTACAGATTTGTTTTTTGCCCATCCTGTCAGTGTTGACCTTTTGCGCACATTTCCGATAGTTTTGATTATGGATAGTACATATAAAGTGATACGATATGGTATGCCATTTTTCGAGATAGTGGGTGTGACGTGTACTGGATTGACTTTCGGTGCGGCATTTGCATTCATGTCGGGTGAGAAGTTAAACAACTTCAAATGGGTATTAGAGTGTTTGAAATCGTTGATTTCCGTTCATGGAATTGAAGAACCGCGGGTCATCCTAACCGACAGAGATTTAGCATTGATGAATTCTATAGAAGTGGTATTCCCAGAGACAACGCATATGTTATGTCGCTGGCACATTAACCAAAATGTTCAAGGGCAAACAAGAAAGCACTTCCGCGAGAAAAGTGATCATAAAGAATTTGATAGTGCTTGGCAGAAGATTGCGTATAGTGAATCAGAGATTGAATTCGATCACGCCAGACGGGAGATGCTATTGGAGTACAAAGATTACCCTAAAGCAATTGAATACACTGAAAAATCTTGGCTCGATAAGTACATGGACAAATTTGTTGTTTGGAAGACGAACAAAAACATGCATTTGGGACATTGCACAACAAACCGCGTCGAGAGTGCTCATTCTCACCTAAAGCGTTACATACGTACGAGCAAATTAAACTTCGAGTTATTTTGGGGGAGGGTTCATTCGCTTGTTGAAATCCAACATGCTGCCATTAGGTCGTCGTTCGAGAAAAGTCGTTACATAGCACTGCATAAGTTCGCGGATAAACTGTTTGATGAGATTCGAGGCAAGGTTTCCCACGTGGCGTTAGAACTATTTTTCTCTGAAGTAGAGAAGGCCGAAGATACCAAGATGGTCGCTATTGAAGATGGGCCGGATGTTAAAGACACTGGCGAGTGTATATGCGCTGTAAAATCTACCCATGGTATACCTTGCTATCACCAGGTCCGCAAGTGGCGTAAAGGTGGAATGTCTGCCTCTCTAGATGCTTTTCACATCCACTGGACAAGGTTAGAAATAATGCCTCGTACATTCCGTACGACCATGGAAATTCTCAAAGATGATCTGCTAAAGCTAATTAGCGATGTTATGGATACGAAAGATGAAAGCCGTATCAAACATATTTACAAGAAATGGTTTGAAGTTGTTTATCCTGAAACATCGTCATTGCTAGAGCCATTGGAGAAGCAGAAACACCGAGGCCGCCCACAGGTGAAAAGAAAGTTAGTGGTGGATACATCATCCACTAAACGGGACATGAGTGGATGGGAGTACCCGCTAAAAGAGGATGAAGCTAGTCATGACGCAGTCATGCAGTCTTTAAAACCAACAAAAGTTAAAAAGAGTAAAGCAGTTGGTAGTGAATCAACGATTCGGGCAGATGTTCCTAGAGTACCTCGTACTCGTACTCGTACCTCTTCCATTGCCTCGCTAGGTAGCAACATCGTACAACCGTCCATTGATCGACTCACAGAACTAATACATGACCCAAAAGGTTTTTTGCGTTGGTTTCTGATTCACTTCAACCCTTTTATATCGGGTATTAATGATGTTAAGCCAGATGGACATTGTGGATATAGAGCAGTTTCATTCGGGTTGTATGGTCATGAAGAAGGTTGGCGAGGTGTTCGGAAGGCAATATACGATGAGCTAATGGAAAACTACGACACATACAGCAAGATTTATAACGGTAAAGAGGATTACCTGAAGGTTGCAGAAAGTATAAACTACTACGAGACACCAGCATCACCCAAATATTGGATGACAATGCCTGAAATGGGTATTGCGATTGCAACCAAGTTCAAATTCATTGTTCATTTTGTGTCACTCGTAGGGAATCACAACTGTAGTCATACTTTTTTACCTTTGCGCGGTAAGCCTCCCATTATGGCCCAAAGACGTGAGATTGGGTTTGGATTCGTCGATACTAACCACTTTGTCAATGTAAGTCATTCGATATATGGTTATGTTTTTTCTCACCACTATATTACTCAATTGTTGATTCTAATTTAAGTACCTATGAAACAGCTATCAATCAAGCCCCTTTGCCCTTGCGCACGCATACATCCTACGTGGCAGAAGTTGAAGAGCGAAGAGGCTACGCATTGGGAGCTACCATTAGTTGGTCGCTGCAAGAAACATACGGAACTCGAAGGTAGAAAGCCAGTTAGTTCATTCCCAGAAGTAACTAATCTTGATGAGTTTGTTTAGTAGGTTTATGTGTTTCGGTCGGGTTTATGTTATTGTTTGGAACTCTTCTGTGTCTTTTGGTCGCTTTACGTCATTTGTAAGGATTTATGATGTTTAGAACTTTGTTTTACTACATCGTTTTGGTTGTTTTGGTCTTACTCTTTTATTGCATTAATTCATTCAAATTACCAACTTATAACGATAAGCCAATAATCATTTCATAACTAAACTAAAACATCACAAACAAGCAACAACAACATATTCTAAACATTAGTACATAACTTGATATAGAACAGACAGTTAGTCAAAATCGTAGCCTCCATTGTCGCTGAGAATACGCACTGTTTCCTCCTTCATGGCAATTTGAGAATGAACGTATTGTGCCATTTCCAAAGACATATAGTCTGTGATCATTAAACCGAAGGAGTCGAACGCTTCATTCCTGACTTCTGGGGGCTCGTTAAACACCAAGAACATCGGTCCACTAGTTATAGACTTGTACCTAGTGGCTACCTCTTGACGAGTACGAGATCGAGGCATTTGTCTAGATGTAGACATTTCGCCGTACATGAAATACATCATACACAAAACTTCATCAAAGAACTCATCGGTATTATCGTCCGGCCGTTTGAACTTCACAGCTTTCACAGCCTTGAGCAGATGAGCATCATCAAACACACTCCAACCCATTATGATAGACTTCAACTATGTTAAAAGGAGAGTTTTGTGTGTTTGGTGTTGTAAGGTATGCTTCCTTATATAGAAGAATGAGAGTTTACATTGGCGGGAATTTTAGAGCGCGAAAAAAGAAAACGCGGGAAAACAAACTGGGAAAAAAATTCCAAGATAAAATTACGCACCATAGGTACTGTCTTCTGTGTACCTATGGTGCAACCTGCGTGCACCATAGGTACACAGTGTGGTGTACCTATGGTACACCAGAGTGTGTACCGATGGTGCCATGCACCGGTCGGTACATAACGTGCCGGCCGGTGCATGGTACCATCGGTACAAGGGGTTGTACCATCGGTACTTACCCCCTGTACCGATGGTACCATGCACCATCGGTACTGCCTCCTGTGTACCCATGGTGCACAGGCTACTGTACCATGGGTACGCAGTAGTATGCACCATAGGTACCACTGACTGCGTACCCATGGTGCAATTTAACTTGTATTTTTTTTTAAATTTGTTTTGGGTATATGGTGTTTTTTTTGACAAGTTTATACCTGAATGTTATGGTGTTTTGGTGTTATGGTGTTATGGATTTTAAGTGAATAAATTGCTATTATAATGTTAATTTTTGACGAATTTAAGATGAAGTTAAGTACAAAAAATCGAGAATTACTAGTATAGTGTTATGGTGTTTTGGTGTTATGGTGTTATGGTATGACTTATGTTAGATCAAGTTAAGTACAAAAAATCAAAAAGAACAGTAGAAGCAGTAGATAGTAGAAGTCATAAGTCATGTTACAAAGTAGATGTCATAAGTCATAATACAAAATACGATACTCAAACAACTAAGAAGTCCACAAGAATGAAAGATCATAACAACGCTAGAACAAGTCCGATGATGAGGACAAACAACCAGGGAGAGAAGAGCTGCAGGACTTGATCTCTCCACCTCAGCGCACCCGCTTCCCCATGCTCGACGGGCATAGTAACAATGGAGCGAACAGCGTCTAACAGTCTATCGTCCGTGGTACGCGGTGGTGGAGTGATAGTATGCCAACCATACTCAGCCAGGTACCTCCAGTAGGTGTTCGTCGCTGGCTGTCTATATGTGGCAATGGTAACTGTCAAACGATCCTCAGCAAGCAAGTGCTGACGCCAATCTAGCCATGCGCTCTCTCGCCACGTGTACCTCGCTAGATCTCCTTTCATGTAACCCGGTCGTAGTACAAGTGGGAGTTCTTGCTCATCCTGAACCCGTCCAAACTGGCACATAACCCGATCAGGCATGTAGCCCTCGACCGTGCTCATCATCCGCAAAGGATAAACAATAGTGCGGATCTCCTGGACTGGAAACTGGACTCTAATGTCCTCGTATGGCTCAAATAGCACCTGTTACAAAACATTAAAACAATTAGATTGATTTAAAATCCTAACACTTAATATCAAAATTGTAATGAAAAAATATATTTAAAAGGAGAGTACGGACAACTGATTTGGGGCGGATGTTTTGCCCAACAATCCGCTTCGGTAGCCACTTCACAATCCTAGGCTGCCTCGCTACGTGGTCAGCATTCTCTGAGGCCCTAAACGCTGGGAAGTGGTCATAGATCCAACAATCGAGCATAGCTACAAAACCATAAAGGTTATACTTCGATGCTTTCGAAGCATCACCCAAACCACGGAACATGAATGCCAATGCACTCGTACCCCACGCGATGTCCCACAACCCAGAATCCATATTGGCTAACCCGTACAAGTAGTCAGCCTTGACGCTCTTCTGACTAGTATCCGCAAAAATAGTGCAACCAAATAAGAACATAAGGTATGCTCGTGATACCTGGCGGATAGTCTCAGCATCAGTCTGCTCGATGTAGCGCCCCCTGGTGAAAGTCTCCCTCAGCCACTTTATCTTGAAGCCAACGCCTCTGGTGGACTGTATCTCTGTGCGGACCTCATCCACTGTCAGACCTAACATACTAGCGTAGTAGCTGTATGCCTCGTCACGTGGAGCCGTGACTACATCAAGTGTCCGACCAACTACAGGGAGACCTGTAATGCAGCTGACATCATCGAGCGTAATCGTCATCTCTCCAAATGAGAAATGGAAAGTGTTGGTCTCCTGATGCCAACGCTCAACAAAAACCTCGTCTAAGATGGAATGTGTGAAGTACTGAGGCAGGTGGGCTATAAGAGGACCAAAAGGAGTCCGCGCCAAAAATCGCTGCACATCTGGCTGAGCAGTCAAGTCTCACATACGTAGCACGTTATAATGTGCCTGTACGCCCAGTGTAGTGCGACCCTATAAATTAAAAACTAAGTCAGAACATAATAATAGTAAAACCTTAGAGTAGACGTTTAATAATTAGGTACTTACCTGTCTGATGAAGACGTGGTACGCCTCATGCTCCTTGTAGTCAGGAAATAGAGGGATCTTGTTGCATTTGAGAAATGCAAACGTCTTTCGCTGCTCCTCGGTGTGGATGGCATCTATGTGCTCCTCGTCAATCATGTCCTGCTCAGGGTCCCCAGTGGAATTCACCCTGTCGCTAACAGGTGGTGGATGTGTAATAGTATGCGCAGGGGACGCAGCTCTGCGAGAAGGAGAGGGAGGTGGTGGATCACTAGCAGTGGGAGGTGGTGATCTATGTGTACGTGATGACGATGTCTCTCGTCGTGAGGAGCCTCCACCTCTGATATCAATCGCCTCAGTCACTATGGCCTTTTCCTTCCTCTGGCCATGCTTGATTCGGCGCAAAGACCGATCAGTCCGTATCCGTTCCTCCTCCTCCCTAAGACGAATAGTCTCAGGGTCATCTGGTAAATCTCGTCCGCGCTTGGCATCGCAGACCCGCTCATTCTCAACCGCGCGAACAGTCTTAATACTCTTGCCTGGCGGTGGCGGACGTGACCCAGGGGGATACGCCCTGGATCGTGGAAGACGTCGCTCCTCCACTGCGTCTGACCTACAAAAATACAAAACAAAGCACGAAATTAATAACACTAACATATAAAATTTAAATCATCAACAGTCCTATACGTATGGTGAAATTTGAAGTTTTTTTTTAAAAAAAATGCAATACCGGAACTTTTGAAACAAAAAAATTGGAGTTTTAAAAAAAAAATCGGATACCATATAAGGCAAACCGAGCGGCACGGGTGCTAGTGCCGCTCGGTTTCGGCACTGTGTGCCGAGCGACACAGGTCATTGTGCCGCTCGGCACACAGATGGTGTGCCGCTCGGTACACGGTGTACCGAGCGGCACACCATCACACACCGATGGTGCGCCTTGGGAAGCACCATCGGTTCGTATGCCCAGTACGGCCGGTACTGGGCATACGCACCGATGGTGCTGCCCAAGGCGCACCACCGGTGCGTCGCCGGCCATTTTCCAGCCGGCGAGTTGGCTGGAAAATGGCCCCAAATCTCACCCTATTCCTACCCTAAACCCTAATTCTCTACCTAATTCTATCCTAAACACAAAATTCAACCCTAAATCTAACCAAAAACTAAAATTCATACCTAAATCTAACAAAATTAAGTAACAAAATTAATTTGGGGACTTACGTAGGAGGCGGCGGAGGGTTTTTGTTCTTGACCATGATGAAGGAGGAGCAGGAGGAGGAGGAGGAGGAGTGGTGGTGGTGGTGGTTCGCCGGAAAAAATAAGAGAGAAATGAGGTGAGATTCTAGAGAGAAGTGAGAGATATGAGTGAAGTGAGAGAAAGTATAGGTTTAAGTGGAGTGGATGAACTTAGTAAAAAAAATGGCTTATATACCCACAAAAGGGCATTTTTAGAAAAACATTGGGTATACTTAGATCACCTTTGGGTATATTCAAAATTGGGTATATTTAAACCCGAATTGGGTATATATAGCTTGACCCGTATGTTAATGATCAGAAAACGATATCATAATGCATGACTAACATTGATTTGATCCCGACCGTCCTATAATCAATTCTCTTAAAATTAAGGTGATGTGAATGCCACCCTCACATTTATTAAGGAGATTCGACTAAGCATCAATTAAAAAGTTATTTATCCTTAAATATACGAATTCATCTACTAAATTATAGGTACCCGTATATATAGTTATGTAATGATCTTTGTTTCGATGAAAAAAAAATGGAGTATGGTTTTAATTATTTTATAAGTACCTGTATACATAGCTGGGTATTATTAAGAACAGAGTATTGTATCTATTACTATTTACTAATACTACAATTCAATTTTAGGTGTAATATTATGACAGTTGGGAACAGTTAATGGGCTAGGGACACAGTTGGGTCTACCCTAACTTATTACATTGGATTTGCCAGAAATTCGAATGCTTATGGGTTTTAAAACGCATAGTGTACCGTATATAGAGACCGAACAACGTGGCAATCCGTGTGATAATAATGAGAAAGTGTTAAATAAATATTAATTTTTAAATATAATTTTTTTTATAAATTTAAAAAAAAAAGATATTTTAGAATTCACCATGTATATTTTGACAATTGCAATGTCAGTTTTTTTTTTAAATTAAAATATTATCAGAGGAGAGAGTTTAGACTAGATAGGCGCAGAAACAAAAATTAGATACTAAGAATAAAAAATTTAGCTGAAAAATTGAGAAGGCTAGCAAGTAGAGAATCGAAAGAAGAATCCAGATCAATGAAAGTGGTGATGAGTTCGGATCCAAAAACATACATCCAGGAACTTCATAGTTGGGATGAGGTCATACATAAACAGAGATAATCAAATTTATCCAGGGCATAATTCTCGGATGATGAATGGACACTTTTCGACTGGAGCAGATGTTGTCAATCTGTAGAACATGGTTTGGAGATAAGCTAGATGATACCGGATATGCTTTGAGACCAAAGCATGCTAATCTTTAAAAGAATGAACGAATTCAGAGCTAAGCGTTCTCTGTTCGATCGAAAGATCGATTAACAGAACAAAGAGCTACTCAGGGACGGATATGATTGAATTTAAGGAGCTATTGAAGGCGACCATAGGGATGCATAACACAAAATATAATGTTCTAGGGAGCTAGGATAAGACCTTGATGTAGCGCAGAAAGTTCAAACACGAACTTTTTTTATTTTATTTTATTCAAATATCTTATATTATTCAAATCAAATCTAATTTTATTAAGATTTTATTTTAGAATATTTTAGAATATTTATTTTATTTCCTTGTATTCTAATTTAGGGTTTTGAGAAGCTCTTACATAAAGCCTCATATGCCTTTAGTTATTTTAAGTTTTTGAAATAATATATTTTTATTTCTGAAAATTTTAGCCTTTGTTACCCTTAGATTAGGGTTTCATCATGTTACCCTTGAATTAGAGTTTCATCTATCGTTGCTTCTTTTTCTATTTCCTCCACATCATCAGTTTGGTATCAGACCCTCAGTTCCTGCTATGGGGCAAGCATGTTTCTGAATCCTGATTTCATCTGATTCAAGATCTAAAGAAGATAACAACATATATGGCCATGAAGATCTCGAAGATCGTTTCGTATGCGGGGACACACTAGACGTTTTGATAAACGATCGTATTGACCAGTTACAGAAGGAGTTTAAATTGGCTACCAATCATCGGATCAAGATAAAATTTGCTTATCGAGATATTTTCTCAGACTATGAAGAGGTTTTCAAAACCATTTTTTTCATCAACTGGACATGGGGATGTTGTCTTTAGGCTATGAAAAAGTTTTCGAAACCATTTTTTCATCAACTAGATGGCTTCAATGTGACTTCGAATAAGGAACACTCGAGAAGAATTTATCTTATTCTGATAAGGTTAACAATTATAATTCCCAATGTAACAACTGAAAAAAATAAAATAAAATAATTATGGTTGTTGATGGTGATTGTGCTGGGAATTGGAGGACAAAACTTGTCAACCTGAAAGGATGATGTAGCCCACAAACTCCAAACACAAACTTCTTTTATTTTATTTAAATATCTTATATTATTCAAATCAAATCTAATTGTATTAAGATTTTATTTTATTTTATTTTAGAATATTTATTTTATTTCCTTGTATTCTAATTTAGGGTTTTGAGAAGCTCTTATATAAAGCCTCATATGCCTTAAGTTATTTTAAGTTTTTGGAATAATATATTTTTTTAATTCTGAACATTTCAGTCTGTGTTACCCTTAGATTAGGGTTTCATCATGTTACCCTTGAATTAGGGTTTCAACTATCGTTGCTTCTTCTTCTATTTCCCCCGCGTCATCAGATCTGCACAAGATTTAGTCAAGTAAAAATATCATGCTTTTAATGTTAGCTCATTATAAAGATAAGAATTTATGGAGACTATAAATTGATGGACAAATGAATAACTTGAGTTAGTTCATGTCTCTGAAGAAACCAAGCTCCAGACTATTGATAAGAGCAATTACCCTTAATATGTTAGGAATTTGATCTACATCAATTTTAAGCTTACATTTTGAGTCCATATAGAGAGCCAGTCCGCAACCGTGTTTTGCTCTCTATAAATGTGAAAAACAGTCATATTAGTAGATAAAAGGTTCCTGTAATAAGTAATAAGGAGGGAGAGATACCAAGGAACATTTTGATTCTTTAACATATCATTTAGAATGTTTGAATCAGTTTCTATGTATATATTGGTTATGTTTAGTTTAAAGGAAATAATAAGACCATCAAAAAAAGTGCGACATTCAGCATTTACGTGGTTTTGTTTACCATACAACATACCAATAGCATAGATAATTTCACCCTTGTAGTTTCTGATTATGGCACTCCCACTAGCTTCTCCGTTGGTGGTACAAGAACCATCAATATTAAGTTTGAATATGTTTAATGTAGGTGGATACCACTTTGATATATCAAGTCTAACGAGGATAGTTTAGATGGTTATAACATCTAAGCTCAATAGCAATATGTTGATCCTTATCCTAATTATCCATTTTGGGAAGGCTTGCCATATCCAACATTTGAATAAGATATTTAATTTGGAATATCGTACAAGAAGCATTATATGATTTTTCTGGTTCTTAGATTTGTTTCTGTTAGACCATAAACTCCAACAAATGATAGTAGGGAGGATTGTACGAATGCGCATCTTCTTTGTTGTAAACCAGAACCAGAGTCTAGTAGTATGTTGAACGGACATGTGGTTGCCAATAGGAATGTTGGATAGACTACTGAAATAATCCATACTTCCCATGAGTCCCTGCATTGAACAAAAAATAGGAAATAATCTCATTATTTTCACAAAAGTGACATTTTGAGGCTAAGGAAATCAACCTGTGCTGAAGGACTTTATCAACAGGAATTTAGTTATTCAAAGTTCTTCAAAGAAGGAATGATCAATTCTTTGGAGTAATTGAATTCCAGATTTTGTTGAAAATATTTAATTTAGTGCTTTTAGTTCTAATATTGTTCCAGGTAGCCTTTGTGTTTAATATCCATTGATTAGATATGGTCAATTGAATAGTATCATCGTCAGTGTATTTGATAGTGAGCTTATTGATTTTGATGATGTCAGATGGAAGGACACATTTGTTAAGCTTAAACCAGATTCCAATTATTTTCAGTCCAGAAGTTCATGACTTTGTCTTGAGTGTACCAATCAATATGAGCAGTAGGAGGATCAACAGAGATGAAAGGTCTTTAAGAACACCAAGAGTCAAGCCAAAAGTCTATTTCACCTTGACCTAGACTCCAGAAGATAGACTCTCCAGCATTCTTTCTTATATGAAACATTCTATTCCAAAGCCTTGAATAGTTGATTTCTTTTGAGCAAGCATATGATGCAGATTTGAGCAGTATACTGAATGCATGAATCTTGACCATAAAGTTTTATTTTTCTGAATTTATACCATATCTTGTGAGAGTAGGAATTTGAGAGGTTTTTTAACCTTCTGATGTTCAGACCTTTTTCTTCATAGGCTTGTAGATATTGTTCCAACTTGTCTAGGAGATTCTATTTTGATTATTGTTAGATCGTCAAAGAAATTTATTAAAGATTTTTTCAATCCTTTTTTTAACAGATATAGGGATGATGGTGCTTTGAATATGGTAGCTAGAGATGGCAGAAAGGACATCTTGGATCAAAGTGAGCCTACCACCAAATGATAAAAGTAAGTTATCCAATTCTATGTCTTCAAAGTGAGAAGCCATAGGCTTGTAATGAATGTTGATGCCCAGATGCTTCATAGGGAGTGTTCCTTTTTTGAAGCTATTAGCATTAATGATATTATGAAGACTAGAGTTAGGGATTTTGTTTGAAGGTATAAGAGATGATTTGTTCTTGTTGATAATCTGCCCTGAAATGTCTTGATATGTTTGAAGAAAGTTTAGTATTTTGTTGAGACTGGATTTGAACCATTTCAAAAGATGATTAGATCATCCGCAAAAGCAAGACAAATTATTATAACATAGCTTTTAGTATTCTATCTGACTTCCATGTTATTCTGGTAGATCTGCTTTAATCTCCTTATTAGAACTCTTCTGCTAGAATAGATAAACTTGGAGATATGGGGTCTTCTTGCCTGACCTCGTTGGTAGATTTCAAGAAGCCATTACCCACTCCATTAATGATGATTGAGAACCTGTTAGAACTAATAAAATAGTTAATCATGTCTATAAAAAATTAAAAAAACCAAAAGCATCAAGTATTTTTAAGATAAAAGAAAAGGAGAGCTTATCGAATGCTTTTTCCATGTCCAGCTTAATTAGAATATTTCCTTTTCTGATTTTTTTTATGAGATATTTAAATAAATCTTGAGTGAGAAATTATTATCATGAACACTTCTCCCATAGAAAAATACAGATTTCTCCTCAGAAGTCATCTTAGGAAGTAAGATAAATATCATGTCATTAATAATTCTGGAGATAATACGATTGAACATAGTGCATAAACTAATAGGTTTATAGTCATTCCATGTATTGGGAGAGTCTTTTTTAGAAATGAGTCTAATTGAGGTAGCATAGACAGCACGGGGGAGTAGCACCATTAAAGAGGGTTTAATAGCATTGCAAAGATCTTTGCCAATGATAGACCAACATTTTTGGTAGAACATGTTATTGAATCCATCAATACCAGTCATACTAGATGAGTTAAGGGATTTAATTGAGCTATAAATCTCCTCTTTAGTAGGATTCTTCATCAAATTTTTGTTGTATTCAGGAGTAATAATTTTGGGAATAATATGAGATAGA
Organism: Limnanthes douglasii subsp. nivea; assembly: GCA_036936605.1. Classification (NCBI taxonomy): domain Eukaryota; kingdom Viridiplantae; phylum Streptophyta; class Magnoliopsida; order Brassicales; family Limnanthaceae; genus Limnanthes; species Limnanthes douglasii. The sequence goes on along the minus strand of JAUPFV010000002.1, from coordinate 301,855,244 downwards.
CTAGAGATCTCACTGGTGGTTGTAGTTGTAAGGAGACTTTGGAAATGAGAGATAGCGGTGTTTGCAATATTCTCTTAGTTCTCAAGCCAGTTAGACCCATTAAATATTTTGTAAATTCTGGACTTCTTCATTTTCTTCTTAACATAATTATGAAAATCTTTAGTACTTTTGTCTCCATTTAGAAACCAATTCCATTTATAAGCCAATTATTTCTGCATTTTTTCTCCCAATAGATTTCCTCCCTCACGAGTAATTGGAGATGAATTGTCTTTGCTTTAGAAATCTTAATCATGTTTTCCATAGTGTTGGATTCCTGAGAAGAGATTTCTAAATACTTTCCTTCAAGCCAGTTAGAGTTAGCAATAACATTGTAGATATTACCAAAGTCTGGTATGTTACAGTCTTTAAGCTTGGCCTTAAGCTTTTTCAATTTATTCCAGAAAATGAAAATCGAGTTTCCATACATATTTTATTCCAACATTCCTCAGTTACCTTGTGGAAATCAGCATGACCTAGTCACATGTTCTGAAATGTAAAGGAAGATTTAATTTTTTTTCAGACTGCTGGGAGATGGAGATCCAGAGGGGGCTATGATCATAGATCGTTCTTTCCATGTGAGTGACTGTGGTGGTTTCAAAAATATTGAGCCATGCATTATTGGTAAGTAATATGTCTAAACTTTTCCACTTGTGATTCATGCTTCTAACACAAATGGTAAAACAAGAGAGTTGCTCAAAATGAGAGATGATCGCATTAAAATCCTCCATCACAATCCATTCTTTAGAAAGGTTAGCCATCTGCCTGAGTTTGTTCCAAAGATTCATTTTGAGATCCCTATTATATTTGGGGTAGACAATAGAGATTAGTAAATATGTATTAAAGAAAGAAAAAAACCTTGAGGTGCAAGGATTGATTCCAGTTTTCCATAGTAGATATAATGAAGTCTTAATTCCAAAAACCCATATTTTATTGGAGATGTTGGTCATGCTATTCTGAAAACCTAACATTTTGAAGACTTTAGTAAGATGAGTAAGGTCCTGACAAACCTTCTTTTGCTTTGGGTAAGTTTCTTGTTTTAGAAGAGTTGATCATGGTTTTTTCTTGTTCTTGTATTAGGTGTTGGTCAAGATATTTGTCTCTTTGGGTTGAAGGTTTAGGAGAGTTTGGGAGGCTTCTTGTGGAGTTGGGAGGCTTTTTGTGGAGTTGGGAGTTGAATATGAGGGTATGGTGTTTACAAGGTCGGGATTTTATTTTTCTGTGAGCTTTATGTTTATATCCATCACATGGAGAGCTTCGAAAATTTCCAAATTAGTTAAATCATGTATACTTTAGAAGATCTTTGTAAGGATATTTTACTTATAGTAGAAACTATGGATTGAGTTATTGGTTGAAGGTTTTTTTCGTAGACTTTTGTAGAATGTCGGTATCAAGAGAGCTAGTGTTTCCAGTTGGTAAGGGTTCTTGTTGAGTGATTTTTGCTTGAGTATTTTCAAGAGTAGGATTTGGGAGGTCTTCTTGCTCAATTCGTTGGACTATGCTAGGTTTTGTATAATAGATAGGCAGAGTAGATGATTCAACTACATTTTCTTCAGGATTAGTATGTATGGAATTTTTAGCATCTTTAGCTTTTCCGCAGTCTTTGTTTTTATTTCCTATGTGATTTTATTACATACGATAGTCTGGTCTGTTTCTATAGATTATTTATTTCTAGAAGCTCTTATTTTGACCAAATCCAACCCAGATTTTCTCTAGTAGAGTTTTGGTTAGATCAATCTCAATCCAAGCCTTGCAACAGTTGAACATGGCCTGGTTTTTAGATAGAATCCATGTGGTTAGAGGGGTTCTAATATATTTTTCTAGCACTTTAATATAGTATTCATTATTCATGTAGATGGGCAGTCTGGGAAAGGTTATCCAAATTGGTGAGATTGGAGATTCCTTCTTAGTAGTGAACTCAGGTGTCCATTTTAGGATTCGTATGGTGAATTTCCCGATTTTCCAGATGTTTCTTCACTAGATCTTTTTCAGGTCTTCTTCAAAATATAGTTCTATTGTAATATGTCTTATATTCCAGTTTGATATGCCATATTGACCTCTAAATCCAAGGTTGTTGAAGAATGACTGTATTTTTTTAATTATTGGCTTGACATGTGAAAATTTCCCTATCAAGGTTGCCTTGGGTTTTTCTTCAAGATTTATTTTGTCCTGTTTCTAGAATTATATGTGTTGGGAATATGTGGGTCCGGTCCGCATATTCCGCCTCCGTATATAAGTAAGAACACAACCGATCTCAACACTAGTATGATATTGTCCGCTTTGGCACCCGAAGGCCCTCGCGGCTTTGCATTTGGTCCACTACCAAAAGGCCTCATACTAGTTGAGATATGTTCTCACTTATATACCATTGATCCTTCCCATGTTTTACCGATGTGGGATGTGGGACTTTGGTCGCCATCCTAACAAATCCTCCTCTCGAACAAAGTACCACTTAGCCTCCTCTCAATTGGCATCCATCCGCTCACTCTAATCAGGTTGGGGCTGCCTGATCTCTAGAGCCTTTACAGCGGATCTATCTGATCTCGATCATCCTGCCTTGTTCCTTAGTGCCACTCCAAACAAGTACCACCGTCTTGATACACTCCAATCAAGACACATTTCTTGATGAGCAACGGGCACTCCAAACGAGGATCTCTCCAATCAAGCCACAATGCTTGATGAGCCGCGGGCACTCCAAACAAGGATCTTGAGCATGGCTACTAATTCATCATGTTCGACTAATGAGAATTTCACCCACATCACCCACCACATCGCGTACTGTCTGGGCCTGGAGCTCTGATACCACGTGTTGGGAATATGGGGGTCCGGTCCGCATATTCTGCCTCCGTATATAAGTAAGAACACAACCGATCTCAACACTAGTATGATATTGTCCGCTTTGGCACCTGAAGGCCCTCACGGCTTTGCATTTGGTCCACTACCAAAAGGCCTCAAACTAGTTGAGGTATATTCTTACTTATATACCACTGATCCTTCCCATGTTTAACCGATGTGGGATGTGACACACTTTGGTCGCCACCATAACAAATCCTCCTCTCGAACAAAGTACCACCTTAGCCTCCTCTCAATTGACTTTCATCCGCCCACTCTAATCAGGTTGGAGACTACCTGGCCATAGAGGCACTACGGATGTTACTGCTCACCTCCTCTTAGACCACACTGTCTTGTTCCTTAGCGTCACTCCAATCAAGCCACACTGCTTGATGAGCCACGAGCACTCCGAACTAGGATCTCTAGAGCAGATCACCTTGATCATATGGCTACTGGTTCATCATGTTCAACCTCTGAGAATTTCACCACCATCGCGTTCCGTCTGGGCCTGACGCTCTGATACCACATGTTGGGAATATGCGGGTCCGGTCCGCATATTCCGCCTCCGTATATAAGTAAGAACACAACCGATCTCAACACTAGTATGATATTGTCCGCTTTGGCACCCGAAGGCCCTCACGGCTTTGCATTTGGTCCACTACCAAAAGGCCTCATACTAGTTGAGATATGTTCTCACTTATATACCATTGATCCTTCCCATGTTTTACCGATGTGGGATGTGGGACTTTGGTCGTCATCCTAACAATATGTGATTGTAGCCTATTTTGTTTTCAATTATTTCTTGAACATGAGTTGTAGATTTTGAAGTTGGTTTTGTGATTTCTGCATAGCTTTTTATTCTGAATTTGTATTATCTATGTCTTGTTGACATTGTTTTCTGATGGTGGATCTATTTCAAATGTAAGGTTACTTCTCATGGTCTTGTATGAAAGATTTACAGGCGGTGTCAGTGATGGAAACTAATCTTTTGTAGGATCAGCCAGAAAGTCGCTACCGTGAGTGTTTTTAATGTTGACGGGATCGTTTGGTTGATGTTGATTGAGATCAATGGCCATATTTGAATCTAGCAAAGGGAGGGAAGCAACCTAACCCAAAAAAAACTAGACATCACCAAGATGATCGTTGATGGCTTGATAGGATCGAGATGAAGTGGAGGATGAGCTTTTAGGGAATAAACTACTTTTTTGGAGATTATGAAAGATTTTTTTGGGAGAAAAGCACCCTCATCCTCTTTTTTTAAATACTGAATTCAACTATCAATTAAAGATGGAATGATAACGATAATTTAAGTGGAAGAGAATCATTGAATTTAAACTGAGTGTCATGATGTCTTGCGACATTTAATGGAATCAGTTATATTTAAGTGAGTTAAATACGCAAAATATATTGGACAAAACAAATTTGGAAGAGAATCATTGAATTCAAAATAGTATCACGTTTGATTGTGATATCTAATGGAATACAATAGTTTTGTGGTGCAAATACACGTGAGGTTATCTTACACGAGATGATTTTCAATCTTTAAAATATCGATCAGGTAAAAGGTTATTTTCAATGAAAAAAAATTGTTTGAATATTTTATATTTACATGACTAATATTTTTTATCGGGATTTTGGATGGTTGGATTGGAAAAAATAGGATCGACCATTGAGAGTCGTTGGTCTATTGATCTAATTAATGTTACCATGATTGTGGTTATCAAGTTGAAAGTTCTCAACAACATTAAAATTACGAGTTGAAAATTACAATGACTAAATTAAAAACTCAAATGTTCCACCTGTAACTTTTCTAATTCTCAACAAAAGATTACAATGTCGAGTTGAGAACTTCAAAATTCTCTAACTAGTTCTCAAAAGTTACAGTAAAAAAATTAAAATTTTCTAATTAGTTCTCAAAAATTAAGTAGAAACTCAAAATTCTCAGCTACGTTCTCAATCTCAAATAAACATTACACTATCCGGTGAGAATTTCAAAATTCTCAAATTATATATTTTTTATTTTTAATTGGTTTTGAAGTTCTTAACTAGACATTTAAATTTTTCAACTGGTTTTTAAAGTTTTTAATTTATTTGATTTCAAAAATTACAACTAATTATCAACATTTTCAAGTTAGAGAACTTAAAAGTTATCAACTCATTTTCTAATTCTCAACTGAATACTTAAAGTTTTGTATTGGTTTGTTTTATAAGTTTAATTGAAAATTCTCGACTGAATTTTTAAAATTTATGTACTATTTTTATAGGGTACATTTTGAACTCTTACTATTGTCGTTGTCATTCCATTTAGAATTCAAATACTCAATTCAACGTTATACTATATAAATTAATGAGAAACTGTACTCTTTGTTTCAAAATGAATATTTTTAAAGTTTTGGTCTTTTACTTATAAACATATCATCTTAAATTATTTAAAACTCCCTACATATAATGAAAAACAATGTGATTTTTAATATGAAGATGTAAATGATTTTTACGTTTTAAACGATGAGAAAATCGTTTATTTTTTACAGAAATGATAAATATTTATTTATTTTTAATTTATATGTCTACTAAATTAATATATAAAATTAACAAATTATTATTATTATATTGATTTTATTGATTTATTAATTATAAATGAATCTCCTATGTATTTTATTTTTTATTAAATATGTTTTTGAAAACAAAAACTTTTTAAAATATATTAGATCATAAGTTGTAGATCAAAATCGTAAAAGTCATCGTAAATTACAAACTAAATCTTAAAACACATATCCACGATCTTAACCTTAAACCTAAAACGTAAAGATATATTGATCATAATAAAATATAATTTATAATTAAAAGTCATATTTGATACTTTGAAATATTTATCTTGAATTTTCATATGTTAATGTATTAAAAATGAATACTAAATAATATTTTAAATATAAGTTATATACTTACTGAAATTTATTATTTTATAAAATGAAAAAAGAAAATAGAATTGAATATTTATTTTTATTTTAAATTAACCTTTTGACGAAGCTTTTTATCACAATTTGATATATTGGTTAAAAAAAATATTTTACGTAACTATAGGATAATAGAAAAAATATTATTATTATTTGTTTTATATTTAAAAAATATTTAGCTATCATTTTTTAGTTCCTAACTAGTCATTGTAACTATTATTAAATCCATAAACATGTTTTTGACCCGTTTTGAAAATTATAATTAACTAGTTATCTAAAAAATGAATATGTTTAAAAATTACATTGACTAGTTAGACCATTAACATCTAAAAAGTGCACTAAAATCTAACATGTGAATAAGCCATAAAATATGCGAGATTTTCAAACGGTAAAAAAAATGTGAAAAGTATTAAAGAATATGGTTTTTAATTTTTAAAAGATTGAGTGAATCTTTTGATGAAAATTTTTATTCGTAGGCAATAAACCTGTGCCAAAAGCTCAGTGAGCGAAGATTTGATCCCCTTCAAGAATAACTCCAATTAAAAAAATTGGCTCTTTAAAGCTTCCAATTGGAACTTATCTAATCTTCGTCATATTTGGCGAGCATGCTTCGGTATTATTACTTATCGTATTTGGAGAGAACGCAATAACCAAATTTTTGGCTCCCCGAGCCTTGCCTCGGCTATTTTCTTTCATTTACTAAAGGATCTTTTTTTCATTTTTTGGAACTAAGACCGGCTTGCCTTTCTAAACTATCATCCACTAACTTAACTTTGTTTATATCTTTTGATTTTCCCACGGGATGGCCATCATCAACTCTACCACATTTTCTAACTACTAGAGTCATATCCCATTTTTCTTATTTATTGTAATGCATTTACTGTTTATTTTTTTTACCATGATATGATCATTTTCCGTATTTCTCTATTTGCTAGCTATTTAGTTTTTCCTCGGGATATGCTCTAAGTATTTGTATGAGCATGTTTATTTACTTTGATGCATTTATTTAACCGGATAACATTATTTGAGTTTTTTGGTTTAACTCTTTTAATATAAGAATTTAGGTAGGTTTTATGTATTTATCTTTGCAATCTTAAGTTATAGCCTTAGTCTTATTCTAGAAATTTTTTTTTAGGTTATGTCTAAATAAATTTATTCGTATTTATCTTTATGTATTTATCTTTACCATCTTAAGTTATAGCCTTCATTTATTTGTATGAATATGCTCTAGCCTTAACCTTAGTCTAGAAAAAGGTTTTTTAGGTTATGTTAAAACAAATTTGTCTCAGAATCTTAAAATGAAAGTTCATGGACAGTAGATGTGACGTCGAGCTGACTATTAAATTAATTATGGTTGGACTTGTACGAATTCTGAAATCGGTTAATCTTATATTCATCTTATTAAAAAAAATTGTCACACAAAACTCTAATCTAAAAAAAATTGAAGAGAATATCGTGTTGATAACATTTTTATATGTTTTATTGACTAATAATTAGTTATTTCATAAACATAGACTTTGATTTAGTTTAACATTGACATACAATTGAGAACAAATTGATTGAATACTTTAATCGGTTTAACATTGACATGAAATTGAAAAAAAAAATTAATTCGATAAATTTGGTTCGAATGATTTATTAGTAAATATTTGGTCCTCTATTTTTTCGAAATATAAATAAATATTTAAATGATGATCTAAGTAATTCGAAATTTCATATTTCACAATTGGTTGAAACCATTTATTTAATTTATGTATAATATCTTTTATATATATATATATATATATATATATATATATATATATAATTAAATTCAAATAAAAAATAAACAAATATTTATAATCAATAATTTTAAAAGTTTCTATACAATGTTTATCTATGTATTTACTGATTATTTTCTATATTGAAAAAAAAATGTGCAACGTAAATAGTTAAAAATACTCCTGTATTCAAAATAAAAAAAAAATGTACAAAAAATTGTTAAAATATATTATCTAAAAATATTTACAAATAAAGTTAGTTCAAATGTATTCCTATAATACTTCATATGTCTATTTTACTTTAATTAAAATTAAAATTAAACACAAATAAAAAAATTCACTTGGTTATCATATTTAATCTATAAATTGCTAAGAGAATCACTTACACAAAAATTAAATGTATCTATATCCAAAAAAACAAAACCAACACTTCTATCTTCGTCTATATCAAAAAAAAAACCAACACTTCCATCTTCATCTATCTAAAAGCAAACCGTAGAATGATATAAAACTTTAAAAGATAAATACATTAAGCATAAAACAAATTGCATCAATAAAATTTGGAAAGATATATTTGTAACATATCTCGAACTGCTTTTTTCGTCTCTTTTTGAAAACCATTATCTTCATCTTCAGGATATTTGTTTAAATCAAATCCAAATTCACCAACTTTGTTGACATCAAAATCTTTCACAACTCTTTTAATTGAAATCATATCTTGATTGACATGAAAACCAAGATGAATGGAAGATTTATCATCTCTTAAATTTTCAGCAACATATTTCATATTTATGAAAAAAAATATTTTTTTCAAAACTACTGTCAAATTCTTTTCTAAACATTTTACTATGAGCATACATATATACTGGCATGTTCCTAGACATTAAAAAATTAAGAGATGATAAAAAAAATAAACTAATAAAGAAAAGAGTAAACTAGAAATAAAAAGAACATACCTTCCTGTCAGAGATACAGAACGCGTTTAATGCAGAAAAATGATTCAAATTAGAGATATAGTTGGAACAAATAAAATATAGATACATCGATTTAGGAGAATGATATGAAATATTGAATTTAAATTTTTTTATAAAACCACCTACATTACTGAACGGATGGAGTATTTTATTTTTTATTTTCTAAAAAAAAAGCTCAAGTAGGTAGAATTTTTGCACCGTAGTTAAAAATTAAATAAATGTTAAGACACTACATAGAAATTATTTCTATGTTTTTAGATGAATAAGAGACGAGCAGTAGTTTATAGTTTAAACCATGTCAAATTCTATCCCCGTCCTTTTCAATTATTATCTTTTAATATTTTTAATACATCGAATTTAAAGAATAGACTTTGAGAATATAAATTTTAATTTTAACTTTAATTTTAAATTTAAAGTAGAATTGAAGAGGAAAAGTCTTGAAAAATCCATTTCAAAATACAATTATTCCTTTATATAAAATAAATTATAGCATTCCCATTATAAAATTTATTGATTATTTTCTCTGAAAGAAACAGCATATACAATCTTTATTTATAAAAAAATAAAATAAAATAATAAATAGAATTTAAAGAAAATGACCAGAGCAAGTTTCCGGGTACCAGAAGTTGTTGGAACTAATTTAAACTTGTACTAGAAGACTACTTCCATGTGGACGAAAAATAAACCAGAGAATGAGTTTCATGGACCACAAGAATCCTGATTCAGCATTACTTGTAAGAGCATGTAACACTCTTCGCACGTCTATGTCGAATATAATAATGGCAAAGAAGAAAAATACTCCTCCCTCTCAACTCACACTGCAAGTTTGATCGATGTAAAAATAACATCTTTGTTTTTAAATACAAACAATCATAGTACAGACCTTATATACAAATAGAAAATCTACATACTTTTCCCACGAAAAAAATCAGTCTGAAGAACATCGTACAACAACTATTTAGCGCCTAAGTTTTATTTGGTACACTCTATTGTGCCAGATTGAGTGTAGAGTCATGTGAAAGAGATCGTACTTCTCCGGCTTCGCATGCCACAGAAAGTGTCGTTGAACTTTCTTGACACCAAGCTGCATTTCTCTGTATCTTTCTTCCGGTATGGAAAGCAAAATATCTTTTAAGTTAGGGATATCTTTCTCCGCAAGAATCAACGAAAACGCCTCCCAATTAAGTACATCGAAAAACGGCGGCACGAAATTATCAGATATAATAACAGGAACGCACTCGTAGAATATAGATTCCACGACACGGGGACTATTGACTTCGTAACCCTTGGGGCAGATGCAGTATTTGCTGCTTTTCATGTGCTGAATGTAATTCATTTTGCTTGCGACACCTGGTGGCATAGGACCGAATATTTTCATATCGGGGTCTTTGTCTTTCCAGTGCTTTAGTAAAATTGGGCGTAAGTAGCCGTGCATGTTTCCGGCGTAGAAGGCGAGGATTCGCCGTTGTGAAGCTGGTTTTCCTCCGAGGTCTCGAAGAGGGTTTCTAGCTGACCTTACGTATGTCTCAGGGAGCGAGACGTCTCTTCCTATTTTGAAGCCTGCGGTGACGTCCGCGTTGCATAGAGCCTTGATGCAGTGTTCCATATGGTGTCTTGTTTCATATGGAGCCTGTTAGAAACAAAATGAGTTAAGAGTCCTTCCACGGTGAACTTAGGTTTCATATAGCTATAGGAAACTAAAAACATATATCACATATATTTACTTGCATTACCTACCAGCATTAAACCTTGCATTCAACTCAAATAGTGTGAATTGTGTAAGGCTACCCTAAAGCCAGCACGAAAATCTTAAGGATCTATCATTTGAATTTATCTTTTCGTAAAATAATATATATCTTCAAAATATATTATTCCATATTTCTTGTTAGATATGAATCGATAATATTTAAGATTTCATGTGGGTTTTAGCAGTGCCAGTGCCAGTGCCATTACCTCGTTTAATGAACAAACAACAATATACTTTATTAAAATTCTAGGAAGTCCCTTAACATAAGACCAGTAAATCTCAGGTTACGCGTAGAACCCTCTAGTATGGACGAGACGGACTTATGAAGATAGGATATATAACCAGATAAACCTAATAGTTTGTCTTCAGTCTCAAAGCAACTGTACACCTTTATTCTGTAATAAGTACTAAGTAGAACCTCAAAAGTTTCGGTTGCCTCAAATAAACTATTACTAATAGACGCTTTGAGCTTGAGTTTAGACATTCATATATCGAAATTCTTATTTGTTTAGTTTATAACAATCTTTCCAACATTCTCACCTGACCCAATATAAGTATGATGATGAAAAACAACTATTGAGCGTGAAAGGTATTTAACCTTTGATTTTGACTATAAAATTGTGTAAATTTTAGGACTTCTGCGAAATCATTTGTAAGTGAAATAGATTTTAGAGGTCGAAATACTAATGTTCATTGGACATTAATAATCCTAGGTACATTACCAGCATCCCCTTCCGTGGAAAGAATTAAATCACCCTCGAATATGTTAGTATAATGATATAGTAATCAAAAAGCAACGTGAAAGAAGGACATACCCAATCATGACAAGCCACAAGAAAATGGTCTGTTCCATCGGTTCTATTCCAGAAAGGATATTTTGCTGCAATTTTCTCCGAGTAATCTTTTAGATACTGACGGAGATTTGTTCGGTTATGAGAGTTACGCACATAAAGCGTATACTCCAACATTCGTGAACTAAACGGCATATAGAATAAGTGAGCCCTTCTAGCATCTTTTACAACATAATGCTTATTTCCTTCCATAAGTTTCATAAACCATCCTTCTGATGCGTATAATCCCTTTAGTATTGGAGAATGAAAGATAGGTTTGTTCCCATCCTTGTACACGTACACCTTGAGAATGCGGTCCATGAGCTCATAGCTCCTAAAAAAGAAATCTAACTTAGAATTATAACATTGCTCAACTTTTATCATGAATGATCTAGGAATGCAATATAATAAATACCTTTTGAACTTGGACACATTTCGGAACAATGGAGCATAAAGTTGCGGATCATTTGTCGCATCAGGTGCGTTTTCAATCTGCGACCTGGCAGTTAAAATTTCCTCATCTCGTTTAGAAGACCAACGCGGTTTCTGCAGTCAAATGACAAATAGTTTTAAAATCATTTCCACAACCAACCAATCGACAATTTAAATCGTAAACCAAAGAAAAAAACATGCATACCGATGAACGTGAGGACCTACGGTGACGCACTAGTACACGATTCATTCTGTCTATCGTTGTGACCGATTTCGGCGGCATTTCACTCCGCATCTTCTTAGGAACAATCGAAACAAGCACTTTAGTGGAACCAGGGTTAGATCCGGAACTCGAATCCGAATGTCTGATTTCTTTTGTTATCTGGGTCGCATTTTTGAAAATCGATATATTCTTACTAGACTTAGCTGGGTTTTTTCCGGTTAATTTCGAAGTTAAATTAGTTTCTTGGTCTACAACGGGACTCAGTGCGACCCTATCGTTTAGATCTTCCTCTATCACCAATAAAGTATCATTCATATCCAAAGCAGCTACACTAACATTATCAAAATCTGTTCTTTCGAACTCCAATACATTTCTTTCAAGCTCAGTGTCCCCATCGACCAGATTAGAAACAGAACCACCATCGTCCTTCCCCTCTAGAGAGACAGTGTCACTGGTCGTCTCCGAATCGTTAACCGAAAGAGGATTTCTAACCATGGCAGTCTTAACTGTATCTTGTAAAATGTGGTTTTCATCGGGTACTAAAGACCGAAGAGCATTTCCATAAGGAAGCAACAAAGATTGTAACATCAGATGAGTGATAGCAATAGCAGCAACCAATAAAAGCCATCTCCATCTTTGCTTTTCATTTCGAATCTTACAGAAAAAATCCATGGCGCTATCACTACTACTAGACAGCTAGTAACAATCTCATCTTGTAAAAGAAGAGAACTTAGTTTCCCTATAAAACACAAAAAACAGGAACTTTTAGTTCCTTACCGACAACAAAAAAAAAAACACCCTTTGACAAAAACTATGATTGTCATTAGATGCAGACAACAACAAAATGTCCAAAAGAAAACATAACTTGGAAATGGACAAAAATTAAACCCTAAGTGAAGAACTTTAGTTTTAAGATCGAACTGAATGGACAGAGTTAACTAACTATGCTCAAATTAAATAACAAAAATGAAGAATATATTACTCGAAGAGTAGATTTGACTTACTAAAACTGAGAAAAGAACACTAACCTCAGTGACCAGTCTAGTCTGGAGCTGCTTGAGTTGTTTCTTGGGCTTCGGTTGCTTCGCCTTTTCAAATCTCTGAAATCAGAATAGGGAAAGACACAAGTCAAAATTAGTAGTGAAATAAGAACTAAAGTCTCATCTATCTCTAGTGAGAAAGTCTACTAGTTCATAGTATCCAATTATAGATTGTGAATAAAGTTGGCAGACCTTTATTAAGAGTTTTGTGAGAAAAGGCTTGTGAAATTAAATACTCCTACAAGTTATAAATAAAACAGTTAGGAGTATTTAATTTTGTAAACTAATGATGTTATTTCAATTATCTTAGAAGGGAGTAAATAAAACTAGTAGGAGCAGTCCGGGCGTAGCCGAGTTGGTTCAGTAAGATATTTTTGTGATTAAAATTTATGAGTTCGAGTTTTTTTATATATGCTTTTTGGACCTATCATTATAAAAAAAACTATTAGGAATATTAAATTTTGTAAATTAATGATGTTATTTGAATTATATCAAGAGTATTCATTGCATTTCTCGACCAATCATTATCATTTTAACTCTGAAAAAGAAAAAATAAAAAAATAAAACTATTAGGAATATTAAATTTTGTAAACTAATGATGTTATTTGAATTATATTAGGAGTATTCATTGCACTTTGGGTTCCTCTGATGAAAGGAAAAATGAAAAAAAAAAAATATTAGGAATATTAAATTTTGTAAACTAATGATGTTATTTGAATTATATTAGGAGTATGACTCTTACCTAATAATATGTCTGTTGCACATTTGAATCAATCTATCAATTAAATTCGAACCGATTAATGGTTTATACCAATTAACCTGAAAAAAAAATTGATTAATATTTTATTTTTAATAGATATAATACCGATTATAAAACTAATATACAAATAAAACAACCGCTAATATTAATTTAAAACTTGGATAGAGTAGTGCGGCATAGTGGTTTATGTTTGGACTCTAGGACGGTTATCGGTTCGGGTTTCAAACGTTTTGGGATTGAACCGCTTTTTCGTCCGAATCGGACCGATAAAAATTACAAATTAAAAATTTGGACAGAAATCGGTTCGTTAATTTTTCGGTTTGATCGAACGAAATCAGACCGATTTTAAATTTTAAAAAAAATAGTTGTCCAAAAATCACATTCAATCTAATTTCTATTCCACTAACAAAAACAGAATCGGTAATGTTTTATAAAATTAAAAACATAAAATAAAAATATGCAATTCACGTTAAATATAACATTCATAATATTAAAAAAAAAATTGCTAAGGAGTATTCCATATAACTTATAAGTGGGAAGGTGCTCTTATGTGATCATATTAGGGGGTATTTTCTCGTTCCATATTATTTGTGGTTTTGGAAAATAATTTTTATCCACAATACATATCTTTCTCTCGTATCAATATTAAACTTGATATGATCGCTGAACTAATTTGGACGAAATTGGAAAAAATGACTCCTCCAAGAATCTCTTCTTTTTTTACAAAAAACTTTGAGTAATCTTTACTCCTTCCTATTTTGTACCGTGATTTCTTATCATGGGTTTCTCCGGAAATAACAAGGTCTCTAGAGAAGAGTTGTATGCTCTTCCTTCGACAAGAACTTCTGAGAACAAGCCCAAAAATTTGTTACGTAAGTCATTTGTCGATGTGGTTGATCCAAGAAGCAAAGTGGGCGTGATGATTAGGCCTGAATTCTGCAAAGAAAGTTCAAATCATAATACAGTCCATTATAGTAAAGATGTAAAGGATTTACTGGTTCATCAGTCCAAAATCACTATAGTGGGCAAGTTTAGTAAAAGAATACCCAAAAGAACCATGATGAAGGAATTCTTGAATAAGTTCAAGTTCATGGGTACTTACAGTTTTGAAAAGATGGTTCCTCATCATCTTCATTTGGAATTTTATATGACAGAAAACGTCTGTCTTCTTTGGTCTAAAAATGTTTGGAATGTCAATGGTGAGACCATGAGGCTTCTTCGTTGGAGTCCTGAATTTAGCAAGAAGTACAAAAACCCAAGAGCTTTAATATGGACCCGATTCGAGAGAGTCCCTGAATTCTTGTTGAACCGCTTTATGATTACTGATATGGCAAACACGTTAGGTACTCCCTTTAAGGTTATCATCCCTGAAAAGAATAGAGCTTTCACAAATGCATGCTATGCGTAAATTGAAATGGATATTTCTCTAAAACTTAAACATAAAATCTGGGTGGGATTTGGTTCTAATGATGGATGATGGATCCCAATTAGCTATAAAAATGTATCTGCTTACTGCAACATCTGCTTCCACATTGGGCATAACGACTCTGTTTGCAAAAAGAACACTAAATATTAGGAAATAGTGGAAGAATGAATAGATGATAATAAGAATAAAGATGACAATGTTAAAATGATGGAGTTGCCTTATGAAGCTAGTTACAACAAAGATAAACAAGAAGAGAGAAGTAAAAAAGATCACATTATACAGAAAGAAAGAAATAGTCGGCAAATATAAAGTTTGAGTAAGGTTTATAGAAGAAAGATCAAGTCTATTATTGTTGGTAATAATAATAATAGAACTGGTTCAAATGGGGATCAATTAAGTCAATCTCAACAGGGTATTTCTGATATTCAAGGAAGTAAAGAGATGGACAATTTGGAGATAATAGATGCATTGAAAAGGTTGGACAAGTATACTCACTCAAGCCATATTGAGGAAGAGGTTGATTCTCCTGTCTGTGAAAACATTGGCAGCAGTAACATCACGCCTACAGAGAGAAGAGAACAACATGATCAAGACTTTAACACCATAATTAGCAACAAAATCAAATCTGCCAAGAAGGACTAAGACAACATAAGTTAATCATTAACTCCCTCAAGAGAAGTGGGAGCAAGCAACTGCAAAGGTCTTTATCTGAATGATTAGAATCATATGTTGGAACAGAAGAGGTATTAATAATAATCCCTCTTTAAGAAGACTTAATTCTATGATTCATTTGGATAAAATTAAAATTTTGGCTATTCAAGAGCCAATGTCTAATTCTGCTAATATTCCTAATGTTGCTAAAAAGTTGGGATTTCAAAACTTTTATTTCAATGTGTCTAATAAAATTTAGCTCTTCTGGTCTACTGATGTTTTTATTGAAATTATTGATGATTTAGATGAGTTAATTCATATGAATGTTCAGTATCCTAGAGTCCGGGATAGTTTTCTGTATACTACTGTCTATGCTAAGAATCAGAGACACAAAAGGACTGTCTTTTGGGATAGGATGAAAGCTATTACTACTGAGGGCAAGGCTTGGATCACTGCGGGGACTACAATGCTATTTCTATGTCTGAGAATCAAGTTGGGTGCACTACTAATGATCGTATCAGTAGAGAAAATTTTAATGACATAATCAGATGTTGTGGACTTGAAGATGCTGGCTTCTTAGGGACTAGATATACTTGGTGTAGAGGTTTTCGTTGGAATAGACTGCATAGATCTTTGATCAATGAGAAATGGCTCACTGATTTTGGGATTCAGGTTAAGCACATGGTCAGAACCTGTTCTGACCATGCCCCTCTCCTTATAACTACTCATATTAAATCTACTAACAATGGTAAGAAAAGCTTTAAATTCCTTAATGCTTGGACTAATGACAGCTCTTTCTTAAGTGTGGTGCAGCTCAATTGGAACAGGAAAATCAATGGTGATAGTAACAATATCTTTTGGTATAAGTTGAGAAGACTTAAAGTCTGTCTCAGGGAGTGGAATAAAAGGCACTATAGAAATATTTTTTAACAAAGTCAAGGCTACAGCAGATGAGGTGGCTAAGTTGGAGATCATTCATGCTAGGGAGAATAATCATATTACTAAGGAGGCTCTTTCTAAAGCTAACATCTTTCACCTTAAAGCTCTAAGAGATGAAGAGTCCAACTGGAAGCAAAAAACCTATAATAGTTGGCTCAAGAATGGGGATGGGAATACCATGTTATTCAATGCTTATGCTAATAAGAATAAAATAAAGAATTCTATTGATAGCATAAAAGATTATCATACGTGGCTCTATAATCCTGAGGACATTGGTAACTCTGCAGTAAGATTTTTCAAAAATAGTCTTAATTCAGATTCTTATATTAGTAAGGAGGATGAAAACAAATGCATGAATGATCTTATATTCAATAACATTCATATGTTAATTTCTAATATTGATAATGAGGCTCTGATGGTTCCAACCAATAACGAAGAAATTTGGTGCATCATTAACAAAATGAACAACGACAGAGCTGCTGGCATTGATGGTTTCAATCTTCATTTCTTTAAAATATGTTGGGATATTATTAATCATGACTTATGCAATACTTTTAACTCCTTTCTCAAAGGCTACAACATTCCTTATGGTATTTTTGCCACTGGGATTTTCCTTATCCCGAAAATCCCTAATCCTACTGGTTGGTCTAGTTTCAGGCCAATCAGTTTATGTTCAATGGTTAACAGAATATTTTCTAATCTCATTAATACCAGATTGGCTAATCTTTTTCCCAAGATCATTTCTTGCTATCAATGTGCATTTGTGAAAATGAGACTTATTCATAAAAATATCTTGATAGTAAAAGAGATGATCCATGACATCAACAAAAAATCCAAGAGTGGGAATGTCATTATCCAATTGGATATGACCAAAGCATTTGATAGAATGACTCACTCTTTCATTCGTAAGGTACTTTCCAAGTTTGGGTTTTCTGTTGACTTCATCAACCTTATTAATAAGCTAATTTCTGATGTGAACATATCTATCCTTATTAATGGGGCTGTCATGGGCTATTTCCATTAGAAAAAAGGTTTGAGACTAAGAGATCATTTATCTCATATTCTCTTTATTCTTGCTGAGGAAGTTCTCACTAGAGGGCTTTATAATCTTCTCAGAAATAACAATAAAATGATCTATGCTACTAGAACTAACCTTATTGTTCCATGTTTAGTCTTTACATATGATATCCTTATTTTTTCTAACAGCCAAAGCTCTTGAATTGACCTGTTAAGTAAGCATTTAGAGAATTATCAATTATTATCTGGCCAGGTTATTAATAAAGAAAAATCTAAACTCATTACCTCTAATAGAATGAGTTCTTCTAGAGTTAATAACTTAAAGCTCAAGACTGGTTTTTCTGTTGATATTCTTCCCTCTAGCTATTTGGGAACTCTCTATAACAATAATAAAAAAGAAAATTTTAGTCTTATGCTTGATAAAATCATAGACAAAATCAATACTTGGGACTCTAAGCATCTCTCATTTGGTGGGAGACTGACTTTAATTTCTTCTGTTTTACTTCCTATAACCTATTATTGGATATAGAATAATAAGATTCCTAACTATATTATCAACAGTTTGGAGAATATTTTTAACAGATTTTTATGGAGATCCAATTTTAATGATAAAACCATTCATTGGTCTAAGTGGAGTTATATTTGTAGGCATTTTGAGGAAGGTGGTTTGAATATCAAAGCTTTGAAAGATATTCAAACTGCTTTCTCTCAAAAGCTCTGGTTTATTTTCAGACAAAACATATGTCTTTGGTCTAATATTCTTCACAATATATATTGTTCTAAATGTTACCCTATTAAAGCTAAGTGTAAAAGTACAGATTCTTTAGTTTGGAAAAGATTTACTGAAGTGAAGGAGCTTGCTGATTGTAACATCAGTTAGATTCTGGGAAAGGGCAGGGTTAACTTCTGGCTCGATGAATGACATAATGGACCTTCTTTGGCCAAGTACAACAGTTAGTACATTGAGGCTCCAGTGAAGTCTTTTTAGAAAGACAGCTCTTGGGAGTATGATTGCTTGAACTCCTTTCTTTCTTACGAAAAAGTGAATCAGATTAGCAATTTCAAGGTTAATTCTGATATGGAGGATATGATAACTTGGAAGCTTTCTACAAGTAACAGCTTTAATACTAAGCTAACTTGGGAAAACATTAGAGTGAAGCACAACAAGTCAATTCTTTTTCCGAAAATTTGGAACAACAAAATCCCCAGGAAGTTTTCTTTTTTCTATTGGAAACTTATTTCTAATTTTATCTCTACTGACGATATTTTAAAGAAAAGACATTTTGTTATTGTTTCTAAGTGCCAATTTTGCAACAGTAACGAAGAGAAAAAACATCTCTTTGTTAGCTGTTGCTTTGCTTGGCAAATTTGGAACTATTTTAGTTCTTTATTTAACATCGGAATCGGTAGATATATGTCTATTACTCATATTATTAGAGTGTGGTTTTGGCACTCTAATAATTGATGAGTCCGAATTCAGCATGCTCCCCGGACACGGACAGATCAGTCCAAGGCCTCCGGACCGGACAGATCACATGGACCGGACATATCACTTTGAACACTATGACCATAGGACTGTTCGAACTATGACAAAAATACTAAAAAACCTAAACACTTCTTGACTAAGCTACTTGCTCTCCTACTTAGAGCTCATGGGTCTTTGAACATGACCCGAGTCCATTAAACATGACCTGAAATCCCATAAGGGCCCAAACATCACACTATAAATACCCAACCACCTGCATTAACTATGGGTAATGAAAATTAACTGCTACCAAGCTGCTTAATTATCTCTCTACTCTCTAAACACCTAAAACACCCACACACCACCACTTAAAAACCCACATACCACCATAAAACACCAACTGAAATTACCAGCCTACCCTCAGGCGATTATTATCCTCACCAAATTGGCGACCACAGTGGGAGCACGAAGGTGCCTGAATTAAAACATTCAAAACCAGCTAAGCAAATCTGTCTGTATGAATCCGGACAATCCAGAAGTACCACCAGCTCTGCTCGAAGTGGTGGGAGAGAACTATGAGTACACTATCGAAGAGCGTGATAGGCTCAGGGGTGAAATAGAAGCTCTAAGGGCTGAAAAGGCCAAGATGGGCGTAAAAGAAAAATCCAAAGCATCGGTTGCTCATCCCACTGACAACCCCAGAGAGCATGAGTCTTCGAAGACTCATGTGAGCACCAAAAAGACTCATGCCAGTTCTAAAAAGTCTCACCGGTCCAAGCCTGTGGAGAGTTCTGACTCAAGCTCAGAATCTTCTGATAGCTCTTCGGACAGTGATGGAGTTGAAAAATCCTTATCCTCTAGCAGTGATGAGGGTCGAACCAGAAAAAAGTAAAAGCAAATCAAAAAATATTCAAGAAAAAGAGATAGACATGGAAAAATAAAGAAGCATATTGGCAAAGGGTCATCTCATAACCGAAGGCATGTGGACAAGATGCTGATGGATCCCTTTGCCTTCCATGATGAACCAGGTATCTTTGCAACTCCCAATGAGGATACTGTGTTCAGTCGTGGGAGGAATTGGAGGCAATCTCCATTGTCTTCTAAAATTCTGTCCGGAAACCTCCCCAAGAGGTTTGACAGCACCAAAATAGAGAAGTACGATGGCAGTACTGATCCGGACAACCATCTAGAGCAATTTAAAAACTTCATGATGAACTTTGACGATGATGATAAACTGCTTTGTAGGGCATTCTCCCAATCCTTTATGGGGAGTGCTCTGAAATGGTACAACAGCCTGCCTCAAGGTTGTATTAAAGATTTCGATACGTTTTGGGTGGCCTTTCGAAGGCAGTTCGTAGGGAGTAAAGAGCTGAAGGGCAATGGAGCCACAATAATCCATTGTGCCCAGGAACCAAATGAATCCTTGAAAGAATATATAAGTCATTTTGTGAACACCAAGAATGGGTTGGCTGATTGCTTCGAACAGGTGGCAATAGCATCCCTAAGGTAAGGTTTGAATCCACGCAACTTAGCTGATTCAGTAACCAGGAAGAAGGCCATGACCTGGGGAGGGTTGTTGAATCAGGTTGGCAAACAGATAAACGTCGATGAAACAAAGAAAACTAGGGTGCACAGGCATGTGAGGTCTACCTCGGTGACACCTAATCCCAATCAGAATCAGTCCAGGAACAAAGCAAGATAGACCGGACAAGGGCATGGTAGGGCAAACGCTCAGTCTTAGCCAGCTGCTCCTGCTCAAAGTCAACAATCCAGAAACAAGAGAGGGCCATGGGTCCAACCGGAGTGGTTCGCAGAGTTAAAAGAAAGCGTGGCCACTATCTTTGATAAAACAAAGGATGAGGTGCATTACCGGAGACCGGCAACATTGCAGTCTCCTAGAGAGCATCGCAACAACTCTTTTTGCCAATATCACAATGATATTGGTCATACCACTGATGATTGCATAGCATTAAAGCAAGAAGTTCAAAACTTGATTGAAAGGGGGAAGCTGGGAGCATACGTTAAAAGAAGAGAAGGCAACAGGCCTGACAACACTCACCGGGTTGGTCCAAGTAATGCTGCTCCGGAAGGGGCCATGGTTATATTTGAAAGGTTTGATGTGGAATCTGAATACTTGGATCTTGATCCAACTCGGAACCGAGTGGGTGCTATAGAGGAATGTTCTAGGTCGGTCTCCGGGCTCATTAAGTTTTTCGAGTCACTTACAATTTTCGGAGGGGACACTATGACAGCTCCTACTGATTCTTCGAGAAAGAGGCATGTTCATACTTTAACCTCCCAGCTAGAAGGAGGCATGACATCTTATCAGTCACCAAACTCATTTCCCTTCATTGTGTTTGATGAGGATGATTTAAGAAACATTGCTGGCCCTCATGAGGATGTTGTTGTCATAGGAGCATCTATAGGGGGCAATGATATACGTCGAATCTTGGTGGATACTGCAAGCTCAGCCAATATCCTTTTCCTAACTACTTATAAGAAAATGAAAAATCCAGCTGTAATTCAGAATTCGGACAAGTCAATCGTGGGCTTCACAGGCAGCTCAGCAGATGTGATCGGGGAGTTCGAAGAAGAGGTATTATTGGCCAAGGGCCCTTTCAAGAAAATGGTCAGAATACTCTTTATTGTGGTGGATTGTCCCACTTGCTATAATGCTATTCTAGGGAGGTCTTGGCTCTCTAGGATGCATGCAATGGCTTCAACAGTCCATCAGTGTTTGAAGTATGTTGTTTAGGGGCAGGTTGGAGTTGTCCGGAGCAGCCAAAAGATTGCAAGAGAGTGTTATGCTACTGCCCTGGCTCCTCGAACGCTGGGGGCAGTCCGTGTTAATGAACAAAAGCAGTTTGAGGGCCTTTCTGGGGGTGAGGGTGAAATTGATGACCCCAGAGAGACCCCTAGGGTACTGATACCGATCGAAGAGGTTGAAACGCACTGTTTGGAAGATGGTAAAAGTGTCAAGATAGGGTCTAAGATGCCACCAATGTTGAAAAAGGAAATGTTGAAGTTTTTGAAAGACCATCAGCACGTTTTTGCTTGGTGCAATGCTGATGTAACTGGGGTTCCATCAGATGTGATTTCGCACCACTTATCCGTCCGGAGCGATGTAGCTCCAGTAGTCCAAATAAGAAGAGCTTTTTCCAAAGAAAAGGCTGATGTCATTATGCAAGAGGTTGACAGGCTCGCAAAGATGGGGCACATCAAGGAGTCTCAATACCCTTTGTGGACTGCCAATCCTGTCTTAGTAAAAAAGAAGAATGGCAAGTGGCGCATGTGCATTGACTTCACAGACCTCAATAGAGCTTGCATGAAAGATTTGTATCCGGTCTCCCGGATAGATCATTTAGTAGACTCTACCTCTGGGATCAAGCTGCTTTCCTTCATGGATGCCTTCTCCGGGTACAATCAGATTCAAGTGGATCCGAAGGATCAAGAGCATACCACATTTGTAACTAACAGAGGGCTTCATTGCTACAAGGTGATGCCATTTGGTTTGAAAAATGCTGGGGCTACTTATCAGAGATTAGTCAACAAGGCATTTGCTGATCAAATTGGAAGAAATATGGAGGTATACATTGACGATATGATGGTAAAGAGTGTGGATGAGCATTTGCACTTGTCTGATCTCCAATAAACTTTTGCCAACTTGGTGAAAGTGAATTTAAAATTAAACCCTGAAAAGTGTGTCTTTGGAGTGCAGTCCGGGAAGTTTCTAGGCTATATCATAAGTGAGCATGGAATACAGCCCGATCCGGACCAGCTGAATGCTCTTTTCCAGATGGAACCTCCTTGAAACATCAAAGAAGTACAACGATTAACGGGGAGGTTAGCTGCCTTAAACAGATCTATCTCAAGGTCTTCGGACAGGTGTGCTCCTTTTTTTCAAACTTTGAAGGGTGCAAAGGGCTTTGATTGGACCCCGCAGTGTGATGAGGCTTTCAATGAGATCAAAAAACACCTGTCCTCCCCCAAAACTTTGTTCAAGCCAGTCGATGGG
Source organism: Limnanthes douglasii subsp. nivea (assembly GCA_036936605.1). Classification (NCBI taxonomy): domain Eukaryota; kingdom Viridiplantae; phylum Streptophyta; class Magnoliopsida; order Brassicales; family Limnanthaceae; genus Limnanthes; species Limnanthes douglasii. The sequence goes on along the minus strand of JAUPFV010000002.1, from coordinate 301,832,143 downwards.
GAGACTCTCTTTGTATATTTGGCAGTTTCAAGTTGTGCCATCAGTGTTGTGCTGGTAAGAGAGGTTGGTGGACATCCCCATCCAGTATACTACATTAGCAAAAGCTTGATAGATGCAGAGAAGTGTTACTTGGAACTTGAAAAGTTAGCATTGGCCTTGGTGATAGCAGCCAGGAAGATGAGGCCTTATTTCCAGGTAGAGCTATCAATTTTGGACACGACCTGTAAACCCAAAACGAACCCGACCCGAAATTTTAAGGTTAGAGACCCAATATTTCAGACCCGATGAAATTAAGACACGACACGAACCCGACTCGAAAAAAAACGGGTCGGGTTCGGGTTGGGTTCGTGTCACCCGAAACTGACCTGTAGAACCCGAAAAGACCTGTAAACCCGAAACTGACCTGTAAAACCCGAAAAGACCTGTAAACCCGAAACTGACCTGTAAATCCCGAAAAGAACTGTAAAACACGAAACTTATAAAAATTTATTCATAAAATAATTTTATTTTCTAAAAATATAAAATAAATAATATACTTAAATAACTAAATTAATAAATCTAAATCTAACCCTAACCCTAACTTTCAAGTTCTAACCCCATTTCCCACTCTCAGGCTCTCAGCCCCTTTTTCATCTAGAGACTCACCTTCTTCTTTGTCACTTAGGAAGAATTGTTCAAATTTTTATCTCCAGCAAGACTCAATCGTCCAGATCTGAGAGGTACTCAATCGTTATTTGTAGTTTTGTCATATTTATCCCATTAATTTTTAGTGGTTTTGTTCTTCTTTCTCTTCTCTCTCTTTGGGGATCCACCATGGGTATGATTTGTTATCCGATTCTGATATTGCTGCGTTTGAGGGTTCGTGTATCGAGATTCGAGAATGCCTATAGTTTGAACTTTTCGGGTTGTGAGACTTCTACTGGCTGGGTTGTGAATATTTGCGAATATGTTTTATGAACTCGATCTTAACTCGTTAATGGACTTTAATTTTGACAATGAGTGAAGTCACAGTTTGATTCGATGCCGGTAGCGGTGCTCGCCAGAACCCCCAGAACCCCCAGAATTAGTGAAGTCACAGTTTGATTCGATGCCGGTAGCGGTGCTCGCGGCTTATTCGATGCAGTTTTCGTTGCTTTTTCATGGACTAAACTCTATATATCCAATTTGGAATATGGAGTTTCGAATGAAGACATCAAGGTTAGTTTTTTCTTTTTCTTTTTTGAATCGATCTAATTACATCTGGGTTTTCATTTTTTATATGCAATCAGTGTTGGAGACTTGTAAGGTTCGTATCGTGGCTTGATATATATAGATCAATTATAGAATCGGCTTTCAAGATAAAATTGATGTTTTCCCCTCACTAGTAAACAAGTATCAAGGATCTCTAGGATCGTCCAAGCACTATTGTCGATATCCTGATATGTATGAGTGCTAGCTGTGGAGATGTGTGTTCTGAATTTTTGTTTTTGCTGCATATTTAACTATTTTCTATACTCTCTGTCAAATCCACCCCTTATATCTTGTGATAGACACTGGTTTTGACTTGTGTGTGTTTTTTATCTTGAACATAGGATCCATAATGGCCTGATATTGCATGCAATCTCTGAAACATATTTTTTGTTTGTTGGGTGTCTTACTTAACCACTTTAGGGTTGCTTTACTCAAGTGTATTTTCTTAGATCTAAAATATTGAATATCAAATCCTACTATTTCTAAAACTTAAATCTTTTGAGCTACAATAATCTGACTCGACCAGTTTGCTCCTACCTGTTTATGCAGAAGAGTGATACTCAATATATGCAGAAGAGTGATACTTAATATACTCAATAATCTGGCTCGCCAGAACCACCAGAATTAGTGAAGTCACAGTTTGATTCGATGCCGGTAGCGGTGCTCGCGGCTTATTCGATGCAGTTTTCGTTGCTTTTTCGTGGACTAAACTCTATATATCCAATTTGGAGTTTATGCAGAAGAGTGATACTCAATCCCTCACCATACCATAGATGAAATCATCAACGCTTCCGGTTCATATCTGTCATCGTATGCTCCACATCTCAGCCATATATTCATCTTCGATCGGACTCTCTGGTTTCTCGATACGATGCAGGCTCGCCAGAACCACCAGAATTAGTGAAATCACAGTTTGATTCGATGTCGGTAGCGGTGCTCGCGGCTTATTCGATGCCGGTTAGCTTGACAAATGTTAAGCTACTGTCGTGATGCAATGAATGTGATCGCGTGCGAGTACTGTGATGCAATGGATAGTGCGAGTACTATGATGCAATGAATGTGATCGCGTGCGAGGGGATGGAGAGGGTAGAACGGCCGGAGGCCTATAAGCAATGGCAGGTACAAACGTCTACAACTTAAACTCAATCAATTTAGTACAAACATTTTATTGTTTGGTTGTTTTCATTATGGTTAGCGCAATGGTCTAGTTTTTCAAATAGATTACTAGCTGAGCTTAAGGTGATTTTATAGACGAGGCGTATAAACCAATTGGAATTGTTTGGAATTGTTTGCTGATAGGTTCATTTAAAATGTACAGGAGTAGAGATGTCGTCAGTTGAATAGTTTAGTTCGAGCCCGATTCGAACTTGACTCTTCCAAAGTTCAATTAGAGATTTTCTAAAATCGAACTTGAATTTGAATTTAGATTTGAATTGAACTATTAACCGAGTTATGATCCAGTTCTATAAAACCTAGTTATATACAACTTTATTTGTTTCTATATGATACACAACTATTCTCAAATCTCTTTGTTATATTTTTCAGAAACATATTGGATTTTAATGATTTTATCTCTAGTTATAGATTCTAGTTGTATTACTTCATGAAGGTATAATTTTAATCTATTATATAATATTAATTTCATTTGTTTAAATCTATATTTTTTTTGTGCAGGAGTTTGATGATTTCAAAAGTGATGCATGTAGTGGTTTATCAAAAACTACACAACTCGAACTATATTTAGATGCAGCAAAGGTGAAGGGGGATAAAAATTTTGACATCTTAGCATATTGGAAAATAAACCAATATAAATACCCGGAACTCGCTACCATGGCTCGTGATGTGTTGTCCATTCCTATATCTACGGTTGCATCAAAGTCGACATTCAGTGTTGGGGGTCGAGTTCTTGACCAATTTTGTAGTTCGCTTAAACCGGATACGGCTGAGGCATTAATTTGTACGAGGGATTGGTTATTTGGAGAAAAATGTAAGTTTTCTAAATTCTAAAATTTAAAAATTTAATAGTTTATATCTATTTTACATGATTCCAATATCTATTGTTTGATAATATCTTCTAGCTTTGCAAGAAGAGAAGATGAAAAAACTCACGGAGGATTGTTTGAGTTTGGATTTGGATCTTAACATGGGTGATGCTTCAATTAGTTGATTTCGTTTAAGGTAATTAATGATATAATTGTATAAATATGTTATCGATTATAATATATATTTGAGATCTAACTTTTATTTTACTTTATTTTTGTAGGATCTTCAAATTGGTCCACTTCCAAAAGTTCGTGTCTTTTTTATTTAAACATTTGTTGTTCAAGACAAAATTTGTGTAATGTAATGTTTTTAATATTTTGTAAGATGTGAAGTTAATACTCTCTAAATTTCATGTTCTTTATGTTCGTTTTTCAATTTTCATATTTTCGTGTCTAACAGGTTGTGTTCGTGTTATACATTTGTATCGGGTTTGTGTTTTGGGTTTGTTTTCGTGTTTCGGGTTCGGGTCCAACAGGTTTCGGGTCCAACAGGTTTCGGGTCCAACAGGTCGGGTTCGGGTCTAACAGGTCGGGTTCGGGTCCAACAGGTCGGGTTCGGGTCTAACATGTCGGGTTCGGGTCCAACAGGTCGGGTTCGGGTCCAACAGGTTTCGGGTCCAACAGGTCGGGTTTGGGTCCAACAGGTTTTTAACAGGTCGGGTTCGTGTCTTTGAACCTGACACGAATTTCGGGTTCGTGTCGGGTTCGTGTCACAGGTTTTAAAATTTCAGGTCGGTCAAACCCGACACGAACACGACCCGAAACCCGAAATTGACAGCCCTATTTCCAGGCTCATCCCATCATCGTCCGGACTTCTTTTCCCTTGAAGAATGTCCTTCAAAAAGCAGACATTTCGAGCAGAATGACTAAGTGGTCAGTAGAGTTGGGGGACTTTGACATAAACTTTGCTCCCCGAACAGCAGTCAAAGCCCAAGTTGTGGCTGATTTTCTGGTCGAATTCCACTCCGATAGGGATTCGGAGCAAGCTACTGATATAAAAGATAAAAAAGTATGGGTCATCCGAACAGATGGTGGATCTAGCACAATGGGATGTGGCGCAGGAGTATGTTTAACTTCCCCGTATGGAGACAAAATGTACCATGCTATTTGTTTTGCTTTCAGGGCATCTAATAACGAGTCCGAATACGAAGCAGCTATAGCTGGGTTAAAATTGGCCTACATTTGTGGGGCTAAGAGGGTCAAGCTGCTAAGCGACTCCCAACTGATTATCCACCATGCCCAAGGCCAATCTGAGGCTAAGAAAGAGCAACTTGTGAAATATTTATTCCTCCTCAAAAATGAAGCGCTTAAATTTAAAAGTGTTGTCTATGAACACATTCCCCGGGCAGAATATGAACTAGCAGACTCACTGGCAACCATAGCATATACGGATTCATACCCATGGATCTATGTGCTTGAAAGCCCCTCCATTCAACTTTGTAAGGGTAAAGAAGAGGAGATTTTTGAAATACAAGTGAAACAACCTCAAGATTGGAGGTTTCCTCTCATACAATATCTCTCCGATGGTGTTGTGCCTCCGGATAAGTCTCAAGCCAGAACATTGAAACACAAGGCTCGTGGTTTCATCATATTGAGACAAGTGTTATACAAGAAATCTTACAGTAAACCTCTCCTGCGCTGTTTGGGGGATGAAGAATCACAAATGGTCCTCTCCAAATTGCACGATGGTGAGGGGTTAGCCCATTGTGGGTTTAGAGCTTTGACAAGAAGAGTTTTACTCTCCGGTTATTATTGGCCATCAATCATGAAAGATGTTAAGGAGTTGGTAAAAAGGTGTGACCCATGCCAGAGGTACAACAATGAAATTCATGTACCAGCCATTCCTTTAGAATCAATTTATGAGCCTATTCCTTTTGCTCGATGGAGATTGGACTTAGTGGGGCCTCTCCCCGTGGCGTCCGGAGGGCGAAAAACTATAATTGTGGCTATTGACTACTTCTCGAAGTGGATAGAAGTAGCTCCTCTAGCAGGGACAACATCGAAAGCTGTTATAAAATTCATTTTATCCAACATATGTTGCAGATTTGGTGTCCCACAGAAAATAACAACAGACAATGGGCCACAGTTCGACAATAGAGAAATGGAAAGCTTATGTGCCTCAAGGGGTATACAGCATTGTTTTTCTTCACCTTTCCACCCACAAGCAAATGGGCAGGTTGAAGTGGCTAATAGAACTATATTGTCCGGCTTAAAGAAAAATTTGGAAGGGGCTGCTGGGAAGTGGCCTAGTTATTTACAAGAGGTCTTGTGGGCCTACCGGACAACATCTGGGGCAGCAACACAAGAATCACCCTTTGCCTTGGTCTATGGGATGGAAGCAGTAGCTCCCATAGAAGCAACTCTCCCCTCTTTTCGTGTTCACAACTTCTCCGAACATGCTAATGAGATGGCAATCAGAGGTCAACTTGATTTGATAGAAGAAAAACGAGTTAAAGCTCACCTTAGAGTTGCACATTATTAAGGCTTGATGAGGAGCAGGTTTGCTTCCAAAGTCAAAAGAAGAGATTTCCAACCAGGGGACAAAGTATTAAGAAAGGTCTTCTTACACACTAAAGAAAAGCTCTTCGGAAAGGTGGCCCCAACTTGGGAGGGTCCGTATATCGTTGTTGAAAGAATTAATCCTGGGACTTATTGGTTGGAAGACAAAGATGGCAGAGTTCTAACTCATCCTTGGAATATGGAGCATCTCCGGATGTACTTGGAATAGCACTTGTTAAATAAAATTCAATGCCTTCTTAAAAATTTTCTAAGTGTTTTTTAAATTTTTGTCACTTGTCATACTATCCGGACTGAAATATCTAAGGGCTATTTAAACTCTAGCCGGAGAACTTAAACACTCTCACAATGCAACAACTAAAGGCTACTTAAACTCTGGCTATCAAAATTAAAATGAACAATGAAAGAAGATGATGGTTGCACAAAACAGACATATTCATTGAATGAAATAACTTAAACTTGCCTTGGCCTTCCAAGGACTTTTAAAGAGTCAAGATACAACACAAAAAACCTGTCCGGTCGAGCACCGGACACCATTACAAAAAAGAGTGCCTTGGCCTTCCAAGTACTTTAGTCTGAATAAAAAATGAACAAGGTAAATCATAAGTTAAGGTTGAGCCTTTGAAGATGGCTCACCTTCATACACCTTCTTGCCTTCGAAGTCTCCCTTCCCTTCGTCTATCTTCTTGCCTTTGGGATCATCTTTCTCTTCATCTGGGCTCTCCCCGGTATGCTCTTCATCATCAGATGAGGACGCACTGGAGGCTCCATCCTGATCCTCATCGGCCATTGTATGATATGGAAGGTCATCATCATCTACATAACGCCACAAGTCCCCTAGGTTCCTCTTCGGATATTTTTCATGAAAGAGTAGAACCATGTCGGACCTCACTTTCTCAATCAATAGCTCTTCACTTTTAATCATCTGGTTGGCATAAGCATTGACCCTGGCTTGGATCGTAGCCTCTTGATCCCTTAGCAATGTATTATTCTATTCGACAGCCTTGGACACTACATTCTCAAGGCCAATCTTATCAGTAGTGAGGTTGGTGATGATCTTGTCCTTTGCCTTGGTCTCTTCGTTTGAGGCAGTAAGGTCCTTCTCCACCCCGTACAGCTTTTCCCGGAGGTCTCTGATGGTTTCCTCTAGAGTAGCAACTTTTGTGTCACTTTCCTCCCGATTCTTCTTCAACTCCTCATTTGCTTCCTTTAGCATGTCAGCATTGGCAGTAGCTGTGCAAAGGTCTTTGGACAGCTTTTCCTTCTCAGACTTAAGGTCTTTGATGGTATCTGCTTGACTCCGAACTTGTCTCTCCAGTGTAAGTACTGGTTGCACATTGCTTAGCAAGGAGTGGGCTATGGTGTCCTTTTCACTAGAGACGATGAAAGTCTTACCATTGAAGTTGACAGTGTTAGAGCTGCTCGGAGGAATGTAAGGCCCTGCGAAGTCGTCTCTGGGAGGTTGAGGAAGTATTCACCAAGTTCAGCAAGACCGGTGATGTCTACTTTATCCATGTTGAGCTCTCCTCCCTCAATTTCATCAGTATGAAATTCCCTTGGGATCTCTTCAGCATGTGTTGGGTCAAAAGGGTCAACCTGAACAGAAGGCTCTGGATCCCGGAGAGCAAGCTCATCTCCCTTAGCAGTCTTCTTCTTATTGGCTGCCCGGTCTGCCCCTTCACTCCCCTGCTTGCGATTCCTCTTAGAAACCCTTGGAGATTTTGGGAGTTCTGCTTCCTGCCTTTCGGTCTCTTGCTCCACTACCTGCAAAAGAGCAGCATCAATTTGGCTCTGAGCCGGCCCCTCCGGGTCAGTTGGAGCATCCTTTTCAGCATCAGCATGGTTAGCATTGCTCACCACCTTTTTGCCTTTCTTCTTGCCCTTCATTTTGCTTGGGGCTTTGGCCCGGCCTGGCAGAAGAGTGTCCCATCTGCTTCATGGGACCTCTTGAGCACTGTGTCCGGAGAGGGTTGAGTGGTGAGCTCCTCCCAGCTTAAATCTCTCCGACCCGTGGTGTTCCACAGGTGAGACCTTGCCAGATTTCCTCTTGTGAAGGCATTGTGGAATCGGTTCCCCCAGTTCTCTGCGGCCTAGGCGTTGATTTTGCCACAAGTGACCTGTCCGGCCTTCAAGTAATCACCGAACTCCTTAGGCAGTTCTGTTAAGACAAAGAAAGATTGATTAATTTAAAACCAACTATAAGAAGCAAAAAGTAGACAAAGATTTAGAGTAAGAAACTTACGGTCACTCCTCCACCTGCTTCTGAGGAGGCTTGGGTTCACTCCGGACTTGATCTTCTGTCCGTTTTCCCAAGCGCCACTGACAAACAAAAATTGGCTCCTCCATTTGCTCTCAGACTCCAGTAGATCATCAACGGCTTTGAGATCATTCCCCATATTGAAGTGGTAGAAGGGGAATTGATGATGTTTGCAAAGATTGGCTACTGCTGCAAATTCTTCCATAGGAAGAGGGATCCCGGACAGCCTCGATGCCATGATGCATGACATCAGAGTGTACCAGCCGTTAGGGCTCAGCTGGCTCGGACAGAGTTTGACCAGATGAAAATATCTGACAATCTCTGGGTCCAATGGGAATCTGAGTCCCCAGTTAAATAGCTCCGTGAAGAAGACTATTTCGTTCAGCTTGCAATCCATAGGGGTTTCAGGATCTATGGGAATCCTTATCTTCACATTTTCTGGGATCCCCCATTTTGTGCGCATTCGACCTAGTTCGGCCGTGTGGATAAAAGCATACTTGGTCTTCTGTAAAGCCAAGAGATATTTAAGTTCGACCCTGTGAAAACAGGGCCCTACCTTCCCTTCGAGACACTCCGGCAGCTCCGGATACCTCAAGCATAGTTTTTCTTTGCCCTTATCTTTTTTGGCAGCAGCATTATTACTAGTCTGGCCGGATGGCTCAGACTCAAAAGGGACTTCTTCAACTGAGTCCTCCATTCTTTCCTCCATGATCGTAGGAGGAATATCAGTGGCAGTTTCCCGGAGAGGGTTCGAACTTGGCTCATCCTGGCTTCCGGACTGCGGGATTTTGATGTTTCCTTGACTTCTAGCCTCAGGCTGGGGCTCTGAGGCAGAGTTCTCTCTTGGGAGTGCTGGGTTGCTCGCCTCCGGACCAGATGGTCTTTCCCGGGGAGCCCTGATAGGCATTCCAGACCCAGAACTACTATTTTTAGCCCCCGATTTCGAGGGGGTGTTCTTAGAGGCTTGCCTTTTGACCAGCCGGCTTGTCCTCTTAACTACCAGTTTCTCCGGAGAGTGCTCTGTGTCTGATCCCATAGCAAGAAAAGGTTTCCTAACACTTGTGGTTGTAACTCCTGGCTCAACAGTAGGTACTGACTCCTGAACTGAGGAGCCAGAGACTATAGGCGAGAGGGTGGATTGAAATAGTTTTTTGGTCTTAGTACCTTTAGAGGAGGACGAGCCTCGATCTGACTCTGTAACGGAGGCGACTGGTCTGTCAACAGGTGATGAAGGTAGCCCTGCTGTGATTCGTCTCTCTTTCTCAACTTTTTGTGCTTTCTCCAACTCAGAAAGGTTGAGCCACCCGCCTTTGATCAATGCAGTCCTTGCTGTAAACATAAACTACCAAGAAAATCTTTGCTTTAGAGAGATAAAGCTCTGAGTAAATTTGCAGAGTAAATATGAAAGAGATAGTAAAACAGTAGAAAGTGAGTTTGAATTTATAGTAAATCTGAAAAAAAAAAGAGTTGATTCTTAGGAGAATTTGAAAAGTTTGGCAATGATTAAAAGACGGCGCTGATGTCACCATTTGTAATTAAAGAGGTTGCTTTTTGAAGAAGGTGGTTCGAAATTCAAGGTGAAAAAACGGCTGGAGCAACCAATCAGAGAGCGACACGTGTCCCACGAACTCTGGCAAAAACCGTTTTGAATTCGTGAAGCTTAATCTGTCCGGGTAAACCCATAGACCTGTCCGGATTGAAAACCACTTCTGACGTCGGACAGTTTTTCAGGTCTTTGACAAGGATACTTGCTCAAACACCTAAAAAAGGGGCTCCTGATGAGTCCGAATTCAGCATGCTCCCCGGACACGGACAGATCAGTCTAAGGCCTCCGGACCGGACAGATCACATGGACCGGACAAATCACTTTGAACACTATGACCATAGGACTGTTCGAACTATGACAAAAGTACTAAAAAACCTAAACACTTCTTGACTAAGCTACTTGCTCTCCTACTTAGAGCTCATGGATCTTTGAACATGACCCGGGTCCATTAAACATGACCCGAAAGCCCATAAGGGCCCAAACATCACACTATAAATTCCCAACCACCTGCATTAACTATGGGTAATGAAAATTAACTGCTACCAAGCTGCTTAATTATCTCTCTACTCTCTAAACACCTAAAACACCCACACACCACCACTTAAACACCCACATACCACCATAAAATACCAACTGAAATTACCAGCCTACCCTCAGGCGATTATTATCCTCACCAATAATAAGTTCCATATTACCTATATGGTTCCCCAAGTTATCTGCTGGTTCATTTGGAAAAATAGAAATTCTTCCAAATTTAAAGGCTTACATGATTCTATCAATACAATTATTGATAAAATCATTAAAGTAATCAGAGGCATTGATTTTTCGAACTGGTTGACCAATAAACACTGGTCAAATTCTTATAACGCAGGAATTAATGTTGGTTGTCAATTTGTTGAATACAATAAAAGAAGAATCGCTTACTTCAAATGGAGGCCTCCTGAGAAAGATCAGCTCAAATTGAATGTTGATGGTGCTTGTTCACATACTAGGGAAGCTACGGGAGGTATCATTGTCAGGAACTGGGAAGGTGATGTTGTTGCTGGTTTTGGGTTTAGGTTTGGCAAGCTGAATCCCTTGCTCACTGAAGCAAGGGCTCTTATTGAAGGTCTTATGGTCTGTAGACGAAAAGGTTGGGTGAATGTGGATGTGGAGATGGACAGCTCCCTTTCTATCAACATGATTGCGAAGGGGGTTGACCACTGGTTCAATGATTCTCTTATAGCCATCTATATGAAGCTAATTCACTCAAATATGTCTATTAGACATATATCTCGTGTCCAGAATCAAGCTTCTAACTCGATCGCTAAATGGATGTATTCCTGTTTTGACAACCAGGAATTCACCCATTTTTCAGCTCCTAATGAGTTGCTATCTGTGGTTTTGCTTGAAAGCCTTGGTCTAGGGTATATTTCAATGGATTAAGAAGAAAATATTGGTTTTGATGCTTCTCTGAACTAAAGAGGGAGATTCAGTGAAATTAGGGTTTTGTAATTTAGGGCTTTCTGTTTTGAAATTGTCTATGCTTTTGTTGATCGATTGTCACTCTCTGATGGGTTATTGGAAGCAAATTATTGGTATTTTGATGGTTTTCTGGGTGAATGGAAGGTTTCAGTGAAATTTTATGTATATGATGTTGGTTTAAGCTTCTAAGTCGAATGTGAGGTTCTAGGTTGAAGTCGTGGTTTACTTTCGTCTTTTTTACTTAGGACTTGAAAGTGCTAACTCTTTTTATTTAGCTCCTTGAGCTTTTGTAATTTTCGTTCAATAATAAAAGAAGTTATTTGCTTAAAAAAATTGGGAAGGTGGAAAATATAATGAGAAAGATAGCAAGAAACTAATTAGAAATATAGCGGGACATGGATATGTCAATATAGTGGGTTAGACCGAAACGAGATCGGACCGGTAAAGACATCTCTCTAATTTACCGGTAAGGGACCAAATTATTTTTTATTCCGGTCTGAATTTTCAACCAAAAAATTTCATCTGATTGGACCAACCCGATAACAAACGTAGAAAAGAGCTTTGCATTTCAAAGTCAGATTCTGATTGATCTTTGAAGAACATTTCAGATTTCAAAATCTTATTTTGGTTGACTTTTATTAAAGAAAATTGTTGATGGTTGTTTTAAATGTGTTTTTAAATATAAATAAATTATTTTGTTTTAAAAAAGATATAAAACAATTAATAGTTTAAGTCAAATTCTAAAATAAAAAATACTGTGATTTTATTTTATCCTGATATGGATTTAACAATAAAGAAAATAAGGATATGTTATATTATTGACAGATGCTGGACCTTTATATAGATTGTGTTACAAAATAAATATTTTTTAAATAGTTTGATGGTTATGTTTTAAATTATGCGTTTTTAAATAGAAAATAATTGTTCTATCTTTAAATAGGGTAGGAAAAAGATTAATAGTTTAAGTCAAAAATTTAAATAAAATAAAAATTATATTTTAGTAGTTTAATGAGACACTATATTATTATTTTCAATTTATCTTAATTTGATATAATATAGTTAATATGCGATCGCTACCGGGGCGGGGATAAATTAACTAATGAATTGAATGTTTGTTTAGGAAATAAAAAGAAGAATGATGATACGTTATGTTATTGATTGAAGTTGGACCTTTATATAGATCGTAATACAAAATAAATATCTTCAGATATATAAGAGATAATAGAGGATATTTATATACCCACTAAGATATCGGTTAAATATATATTTGACTTAGTATAACTAAATATTTACATGTTTATATATGATTTATGAATTTGTTGATTCGAGTTTGACTAATTAGACCCTTATAAGTAGTCATCATAATCTTGATGAGATAAACGAATTAAGATTAAGCAGTAATGCCCGAAACGATCATGTTGTTGGTTGAAGTTTTTTCAATTTTTTTTAAGCTTGTGTTGTCTATCCATTGTATCTCTGTTTCTGTCGAGCCATTTTTTATCTCTTAATTTCTATGTTTTAGTGTTGTTCATTATTTGAATGTAATCATCATTTAGGTGCTCTAACTTATTGATGATGCTTTGAAGTTTCTTTTATGTGGTTCCACTTTCTTTAATTTGTATCTATTTTGACTTTTTGCTTCATTTTTTTTATTTTTCATTTGATACTTATTTATTTAATTGTAACATCTTTGCGTGTATATATATATATATATTTCTACCCCTCTAACATATTATGAAGGATGAGGGAAGGAATATTAGTTTGAATAAGAGTAAGTTTTTACTTTTGTTTTGTAATAGTCCTTCTGGAAGACTAAAGGTAAAGACTAAGCTAAATTAATAAGTAGAGTCGAAGAAAATCATGCTTGACTAATTAGTGTATATTATAATATGATAGTATATAACATATTAATGCTGTGAGCACTTTCTCTATTGTTTTTCTTATTCCTGAGTAATTATATCCTTGGATTTTTTATGCCTTGCATAACTTTTTGCTCCTTTTTGAAGTCCTAAGTTAAATGTTAATTTATTTTTTATTGATTTTTCCAGACTTATTTTTCTTAATTCGTAAAGAAATATACCACTAGCACATGTGTTGTTCGAAATATGCCGGCTCTCTTTTTTATTTTATCCCTAACGAGTATTCATTTAAAAAAATTAATTATTATATGTGCAAGTTGTTTGTATAATTTGGGAGGTGTTGATTACATGTGCACATGCAGATGTTTGATCTTTCTTAATCATTTATTATCTCGTTTTATATGCCCGACGTATAACTATTTTTGCTTTATCGCCTTGTATTTTAATTTTCAATCTCGATACATGAGGATAATGAAATAGGTGAGTAGGTTCTCGTTTTTGTGTACTTCTGGAATGGTGCATGACAACTTTCTTGAAAGTGGGATTTAGTGTGACTTGTATGTTCAAGAAAAATTTGCTATTATTTTTTTATGAGGAAAAAAGTAGTAAGCTTACTAGTAGCAAAGGTCAAGGTCGTCTATCGAAGAAACATGTTCTGACGAAATTAACATCCAATTTACCCAGTATTGCTGCTGAAGTATCCAGAGCTATTTCTCTGTCGGTACAAAAAGATGGGGATTATGATGAAGTGAAAAATTATACTTCTATTAAAAGACGCAAATGCTTAGGTATTTTATTTATTTATTACTTATTCTTTTATCACTACAATGAATATAAATTTATTTTCTAAGTTGTGTACTTGTTACTGATGTAGTGAATTTAAAGGATATTCTCCCTCTTCTAGGATCTCATTCGGTTCTTTAACCAAATCATTGTTTATCCCTTCTACTGGTTCTGAATAATACTGGTTCTCCTTTCTTTTTCCACAGTGATTCATCAAACATCGCGTACTCATTATGATTTTGTGTCTTCTGGCATAAGAGTTTCTAATTCATGCTCAGTTTTTAGGCAATATCCGGATTTATTATTCTGATCTCGGAGCATTAAAGATCAAGTAATGATGAGTACTTTTTAATTATTTCTTGTCCTTGATAAAGAAGCTTATTCTTTAGTTTTATCAGAATTTGGTGGTTATGTTGTTTTTTAGATTTCCAAAGATGATAAAATTAACAAGAGTCAGCTTCCTTAACATATTGTTGATTCTTCAACACATAGACCTGCTACTGTAATTACTTTCGATAATTATTCATTTATGTTTGAATTTGTCCTTACATTAGTACCCAATAGTGATGTCACTACCAACAATGTCATTTTTTTAATGTCTTTTGTCCTTCGGGACTTGAAGATTTTATTCATTTTCTTTCGTTCTTTATGGTAACCAGATTACAGAGGTTATTACTCATTTTTTATGGGAGTAGACATTCGCTTATTCTTCTTTCTATTTTGGAGCTAGTTTGTCACCAATTACATATTGGTTTTAAGGTTAATAATTTTATTTTATTTTCATATTTATAATTTTTTTATCTTTTTTTATTTTTTTATTATTTGTTACAACTTATTTTCAATGGGTTGATGATGTGTCATCATTGCCAATTTAACTTTTTCGATCAATCATCAAAACTTCAGGTTCTTCTGGAAGGTTTTTCATCCTTCGTTGATGATCTTCACGACCTAAGGGGTGCTTTTGCATTTATTGTAGAGAGGAAGAGACAATTACAAGCAATTCTTAACGAAAACCTAGAGAGAGTGAAGCTTTTATCTTTTCAATTAAAATCTCAGATTGATGTTTTAGCCTGTAAACCTCTCGCATTATCAGAGGCAATGTCAGATTTATCGGCCCTTCAAATAATTATTTTTTTTAATTTGAGGTTGAGCAAGGACGTGTTTTTTACTTTCTAGCAGATGCAAGATCTAGGACAAATGATAAATGTTGTTTCTTCCATGTTGAAATATGTACACATAGACTTAGCTTCTTTATCAACCAAGTATATTCTAGCATGGTCAATAAATATGGCGTTACAATTTGTTTATTTTATACAACTACGAGGTGTATTTGTTTCTAACCTGGTTTTATTCGCCAGGAACGAGAGAAGTGAAGATCGTGATGCTTCTAACTGTTCTGATGGTGAATGAGAGTTATTTACTTGAAGATATGTCGGGGTATATTAGGCCTAGTTAAGTAATGTTGTTCCCCTATAGTATTTTTTAATTTTTCTTTGATTTTGTACATATTTATATTTCTAGTTTCTTTTTTTATATAATTTTTGTTTTAACAATTTATTTTTGTAAGATTCTTTTTTATACTAGATCTCTTTTATATTTTTTTGAACGCGTCTTTATGCTTTTGGCACATATTGTATTCCCTATTTTTTCTACTTATTGATCAGGTGCAGTAGGTCGAGAATGTTTACTTGAACAACATGGTTATGTACTTGGGGTTTTTCTAAAATTTACTAAGTATGTTGAGGGTGCATGATTCTGTAGTAGTGGCATTGCCTTCTTTTAAGCAAATAAAGCTTTTCGCTACGAATTAGTACCTAGTTATCCGTCTTTTTGTTATATTCCATTACTAGGATTTTTGACACTTAGTCATTAATTTTATTGTCTATGTTTAGGATTGATGATTCTTTATTATCCGAAGCTTTTTTTTATATAAAGTATTCATTGTTCTTAAGTAGTTTACTGATTTTGATGTTTTATATTTTACCATTTTTTGAATTATGCCTTAGGTAGTCTTTGAGGTTTCATTTTGCTTCAGATTTATATTTTGTAGTACTACTTGTTATTTGGACTATTCTAAAATAAAAAGTGAACCAAATTTTTGAAAAAAAAAATCTTTTAATCAAATGCATCATTAAAACATTTTTATGTCATCGAGGGAGGAAATATTTCATCCTCATAGTTTAAAAATATTTTTACATTAGTAGTAAGTTAGTCCACATGATTACAAAAGAGTTTCAAAATTTATTTTTTCAAAGAGTGACATACTTGGTTTCCATCTCCGTCTAACAACGTGTATGTTCATGGCTTTATTTTTGCTTCGACCATATGCGGTCATTCCCACGTTGCGTTAAGCTTTCCATGTCTTTTTTGTGTATGTTGGAAGACTCTCCTCATCACTTTATCTTCTAGTTCAAAACTTTTAAAGAGGACTTTATAATAATATTTATTCCTCATCAATGCATTATAATGCTTTGACTGAAGATGTGCGTTGATCCTTCTTTCTTTAACTAAGTCAACTGTCACTCTTATATTTTCCTCATTCTCATCCTTATTGTATGTTGCAACTCGGTGGAATGGTTTTATACAAGATTTCATAAATTATCATGTAAATCAAACATTATTTCATGTAGTTCAATCCTTTTAAACTTGCTAAACAATAGTTGTGAAAACATGTATTTTCACCTTAATTTGTTTCTTTTTATTTATAGAGGATTAACAAATCCTCTTAGATTATGCAAAATATATGAGAAATAAGTTCAAACGATTATAGAGTCTTCTTATTTCTAATTCAACCTAAGTTCAATTTTTTTCTTAGTAAAGTTGATCTTTGTTTTTTGGATTTGATGCCTAAAATAACATCGATATCATTTCATAGTAAGCTTAATACTTAATCTCCCCAACTAGAAAAATTATTTTTTAGGACCTTAATTCTTTTATTGTTTCTATTATAAGATCCTAGTTTTTTCAGGCACTGCAAAAATATCCCTATAACTGTATGCAAATTTAAGGATCGATAAGAATAATATATTTATTGTAACATGTATGTGTTTGTTTCTTATCAATGCTCACTTCATTATTATCAATACAAGCAAAAATGCATATATGAAGAATAATAAACCACTTGTCATTTTTCTATATATGTATTAGATAATGAAAAATATTAACATAAAATACCTACAAAAACCATTTCATATTTACTTGTGAAAACACATTTCCAATACCCAAACACTATTGTAATAACACAAGCAATTTAAAGGGTAGTTCATGTCATGTAATTCTGAAAAATAGTTTATATTTACCTGTGAAAATATATTTCGAGCACCCAAACAAAACACAAACACATAAATTAGTCTTGAGCTAGTACATGACATGTACTTACGAAAACACATGTTCAACACCAAAACAACAAAATAAACAAGTCTTAAGCTAGTGTATATCATCTACGTACGAAAACCAATTCATATTTATTTACGAAAATAAATTCCAACCACCCATACAACACAACAAATCCACAGACAAGTCATGGCATGGTGCATGTCATGTACAAGCGAAATAAAATGCATATTCATTTACAAAAATATAATTTCAACACTCAATATCACCAAAAAATACAAGTATGTGATGTGCTACTGCATGCCATATACTTTGCAAAACATACTTCATATTCACTTGCAAAATAAAATTCAAGGACCCAAACAAAACAACAAATACACAAGCAAGTTCTTGGATAATGCATGTCATATACTTGCAGAAAAGAATGCATATTCACTTGTAAAAACATAATTACAACACCCAAACAACACAACAAACATACAAGTAAGGCATATGCTAGTACATGTCACGTACTTGCAAAAACCAGTTCATCTATACTTGTGAAAACATATTTCCAACACCCAAATAACACAGCAATCACACAAGCAAGTCTTGAACTAGTATATTTCATGTACTTGCAAAACATACAATTCCAAGACCTAAAACATGACAAACTCACAAATAAATTCTAGGTTAGTGTGTATCATGTACTTGCAAGAACCAATACATATTTACTTATAAAAATACAATTTCAACATCCAAATAACACAACAAATACATAAAAATAAAGGAATTTTACTATTTAAACAAGTGTGCTGAATAGAAACTATTTTTCTTATCCTACCAAGTTTAAGTTACGTGAAACTTTTATTTTCTATAACTATTTTAAGTTAAAATATTTGAGAATATTTTGAACGATGTTGTCCAATTTACGAATAATTGTATAGTAAACATAAAAATTGAATTTGAGAATAAGACTTCCATACCATTGAATAATTGATAATATACAATATCATAGGGTTAGAACATATAAATTGATACATCTAAGGATCGATGTGTTTTAAAAGATCTGTTTATCTATAGTGCCTCTTTTTCAATTCTAGTGATAGGTGGCCACCAAAGCTATTAAAACCCACAAAAACGTCATGAATCATCTTCTTTGATTAACATAAAATATATATTCATTTATATTATAGTTTTATTAACGACACTAAACTTGTTATTTTTCGTTCACCACTATCGTGGCACTGAAATTCAACATAATATTTCTAGTTATTTACTCCACCTATGCCAATACAGAACCGACACTACAATCTGAACCCATTAACTAATTATGGTCCAAGTGAAGTAGGATTCCTCTGGTAAGGAACAATTTTTTTTATAAGGTGTAATTTATTGTTTTAACATGTAGTCAATTATTTATTTATTTTTTTGTAAATGATCCTTGTATATTCATTAAATTTTTGGTTATATAAAAAATTATGGTAGACTAAACCACCTCGTGTCAAGCCTCCATAAACTTTTTAAACTTTTTTTTCCCATTGAATATTTTATTTTTGTGATGGAAAATATGTTCTTGTTGATATATTATTTGCATAACATTCGAGTTGAGGTCAGATAAATTTTACCAATAATATCCATCTAAGCAAGTTCAATATTGGTTAGTATAATACAATACAACTCACAATCATTTTGTTCCATAATCGTTCTTAAATATCTCAACATTCATTCATCGTTATCTTGCTTCTCTTTCGTCATGAATGGAAACTCAACACACAATGTCATGTTAGTGGAAGCAAATAGTCTTATACGTACTATCCTTCATAAGAAATCAAAAGAACATTCGTAATAAATCTATGATTACTGAGGGCATAAACAACAAGCTCATTATAATATCAAATTTTTCATTCGTGGTCGCATGTCATTGCATGTAATTACATGTTTGTAATTTAGACAATATATATTTCCTTTACGAATGACCATTTTTTTCAATCAATCTATTTTTTTTGCTGTAATTATATATGTTACGTATGTTTAAAGAATTCTCCGGATTGATATTTTTTAGGTTACTGGATATATTATGGAGACGTACTCCCATAGAGGTTAACATTTTTATCAATATTTCTTTGTTCAATTTCAACTTAGCTATGAGCGCATATCTTTGAAAGTATTCAACTGATCTATAATTTTATTTGTCAAACATACTTAAAGACCAAATATTATCACTCGACCTACCAAATTTAAAAAAGATAACATATTTTTTTGTACTTGTTGATTTTTCTTTTTGATATTTCTCGTTAAAGTCTTTTTTATAAATCTCTTATATTAGTACAAAACTCTAACATATTTACCTTTATGGTCTGGATCGTATGTTTTGACTATAATTATGAAACTGATTTGTTTACCACTCTCTTTCATCCACATAAGACATTAAATTTAGACTATAACCGACATTAGTAATAAAATTATGAGTGTAATTCTTTAACACAAATATTTTGCCAACATTTTCCTCATGTAGTACATAAATAATATACAAAATTTGTAAGTTCGTAGGATGTTAGATTTTGCAAGTTCTATACATAGTGAGCATGCCAATATAGTGTTTTGCAACATATATATGCCATGTTTTCTAAATTATATATAACATTTAGCAACTCGTTTATACCAAGTCTTTCAAATAGTGTTATAAACTTTAATATTAATACGCCACATTTCTTAAATTATATATATAACATTTGGCAACTCGTTCATACCACGTTTTGCCAACAGTATTATAAGCTATAGTATTAGTAAGTTATTTTATAACATGATGAGCTTAATCATCTAACGTTAATATTCATTAAATATTTCATACTAAAACACAAAGCAACAAATAAAGTAGGAAAAAACCAATTGATCAATAATATATTGGGTCAAACAACTTTCACCAAAGTTTTGACAAAATAATGTATATAATTTGCCAACAACCAATAACCAACAAGTAGATAATTATATACCCAATACGATGGCGTAATATTTGAAATTTGGGAGGTACACATGTTTTTTTTAATTTATTCGCCAAAGTCGGACGAAATACGTGCGCTTTTGTCGGTTTTGACAAATTTCTTAGATTGTGCCAAACATATGACACGTATACATTCTATTTATATGTTTGTAAGATTTCACAAGTTAATTACACCATGTTTCTCAACTCATTTAAAAATAAAAAACTTTGAGAAATTATTTTTCAAAATATGCCTAACAACTACCTTGTGAAACCTCGCAGACTACGTTTCGTAACGTATTAATACTATATTTCACAATTCATCTATAAATTTTTTTCATAGATTAACCAAATATTTTTAATGAAATAATTTGTTAGGCTGTAGCGAAGAATATCATCATATTCGTTAGGTAATCAAGCTAAACATATTTGTCTATTATACGAATTTTAAGATCTAATCATTATTAAAAAAATAATATAATCGTTCTTAAATTGTGGTCCAACTATGCATCGTTCTCTTGCTTGTTTTGGCTATATATTTGATTTTAGGAGATAAAAATAAAATCAACTTTTTTCTTGGATTTATGATATTCAAACCTTTGAGTCTTAGGTTTTATGAGTTTTTATTTATTTACTAAGAATAACTTGTTGAATTAATTGTTTTCAATAAAAATAGAATGTTGTCTATTTATGAGTATAAAATTAAAGTCTTTTAATTTTTTTTAATTTTAAAATTCTACATCATAATATCTACGTTGTAATATTTATTTTCAAAATTATTAGATTTTTAAATATTTTTAAAAACTATTACATTTATTATACTTTTTATTTTTATTTTTACATTGATTTGAAAAAGTTTTATACTTTTTTTAAATTTCAAACTTCATTATATTTATTTTTATTTATCTAACAAGTTCATCAACATTTTTTAAAAAATACATATAATTTGTTTAAGATATAAATAAAAAAATGTTAAATACAAATATTATTTACTTTTAAAATATGAATATGAGATAAAAATCCAATCTTTCTGCTCAAATCAAAACTAACAAAAATTAAAAAACTTTATTAAAATTGGATATTTTACAAGGAGGTCCAGCCAATTAACCTTTACAATAAATTGATTTTTTTCGACTAAGACATTCAGTTTTGCATTATGTCGAACACCTTATCGACTATATCTGGCATATAGACATATAGACGACAATTAAAGCAATTAAATTTGACCGTAAGTGAAATTCTCATCGTGATAACCACTAATTGCAAGCTAAAGCGCGGTAGAATTGATCTTTTTTGGACCCAAAACCTGCAGGCATAATCCCCTCTTCAAAATCTTTATCATCCGGCAACTCAAATTTGTCACACAAAACTTTTGTTTCACCATTTGATCTTGCTTTTTTCAGGGTTTCATGACTCGGGTTTTTACGATTTTATCTCATTTCACAAATTTAGGTGAATACAATTGCGCAACATCGATATTCAAAGAAATTTTAGCACTCGCATTTTCGTTAAAATACTTGGAATGCACTAAAGGTTGCGCCTTTTCGGTACCAAAATTAATTTACTTACAAGGTTGAGCGTGCAAAATCTAAGAAGAAGCAAAAAGTGCACTAAATTGATTTACTTCATAAAATCTTCATTTTTATTGTTCATGAGATAAGATTCAAGGTCTTTAGACATTTGTTTTCGTCTTTTATATGCTTTCAAGAGAGAGTCTACTTCTTTTGGCCCATCTTATACTGTTCGTTTAACCAGTCTTAAGTTCTGTTTGGCCTCTGAAATCCTTCATTGTTTCATCAAACAGATTCCAAGGTTGCACATTTTATTGTTGTCCGGTGTAATTGAGAGTGTAGGATGATAAGCATCTTCAGCTTTAACGAAGTTCTTTTTATGTTGGAAATTCATGGAGACTTCAACAACTACTACTCTGAAGAGCAAGATATCAAAGAAGGGTATACAATATGCCTGATAAAATTTCTAAGCAAATATAGACGAAACTTGAGCCAGATTATGCCTTAACTTCTTTAA
This sequence comes from Limnanthes douglasii subsp. nivea, assembly GCA_036936605.1. Lineage (NCBI taxonomy): Eukaryota > Viridiplantae > Streptophyta > Magnoliopsida > Brassicales > Limnanthaceae > Limnanthes > Limnanthes douglasii. Next base: position 301,810,122 of record JAUPFV010000002.1, on the reverse strand, counting down.
TGAATCTGGTGGAAAAAGTTTGGCCTTATGGTGCCGATAATTTGATCGACATGTGAACCATGAGATAGAGATTTTGGTAATTCGATTTCAGATATTTCTATAGGTAATCAACTTTTTCTTTCGAAATTTGCACTGTTTGTAACTCTTTGTCGATTCAACATTCCATGTTATAGATTACAATGCTCCAATACTGAACCAATATGTAGTATTATGTTGAATGCTTGCACCTTGATGGTTTAATTGGACATAAAGAATATCCTTCATGTAAGTCATTTTACCGTAGTTAAACTTATGACTTCTATAAAAGGATGATTGTCAACCGCTATGAGAGCCAATAATGTATTGCAATGATGAAAGCAAAGCTCAAAGGTTTACTTCATTTACACCATATTTTGAGATCAGCATCAATTGTTTATGCTAACATATTTATTTTCTTTCTTTTTTATCTTTAAGCAATAAGATTATGTGATTTTTTCTCTGCAAGAGCTTTAACAACGTGTTCAGTCTTTCCTTGATACCTTTCAAGACAAGATTTAAGCCTTTGGGTCATGATTTAGAGTATGGTTTGAAGATTTTTCATGCCCAAACAAAGACTTGATTACCATTTTCCTTTTATTCTTCCTATTTTTGGATTTCTTAAGCTTCTTGTTTAGAAATTTTTAAAATTTTCTGCCTACTTCTCTTTTTTAGTAAGGGAATGAATGGTAAGCTTCCAATGTTTTGTTGGTGTGGAGTATGAGATTCAGTTGCTAGGGTTTTCATAGTCAATGGAGGAAGATAACTAAGAAGAAAATTGACATTTTGGGATGATCCTTTAGCTAGTTAGTTGTTTCGTTGTGATTATCTATTATTCCATCATGGTGAGATTTAACAATTATCGACTTCATTTTGGTTGAACAGTGTGTATTGTGTTAGTATCCATAATTGATAGCCTTTTTACCATTCTCATTCAACTGGGTTTTAGTATGAGCTTTGTTGCATTTGTCTTGTGAGTGACACATGTGATGACAAATTAAACAATAATTATGGAGATCTTTATAGCTCATTTCAAACCAACATTCATCATTGTTTCCAGAACCAACCCAAATATTATACTGAAGTTTTTTTGTAAAGTCAAACTCCACCCATGCATAACATGAATTGTACATTGCTCTATTCTTTTCTGGCACATAAACCTTGAGAGGTTGACCAACTGAAGATGCGATAAAGTGCATGATATCCATATCATAGAGATACTCCGAGACTTTAAAAATCCTTATCGATATGGTTATGAGTGCTTGTTTGTTTTGATATGGTTATGAGTGCTTGTTTGTTGACGCATGGCTGGAAATTATTTTAGTCAAATGTAATGAGGTCATATAATTTTGACACCGTTGCTTACCCATATCGGAAGGGCAGTTTGGACTGAACCATTATCATAAGACACCGAACAGGGTGATGTTAGTAGAACGTGACTAAGCAAGGTACTCGTCATTTCATATCTTGGGCTAATGGGTTCTTAAACTTAACCCAAACCCATAATCCGACCCGAAAGGCCCATGGATCATTAATTAAGTATAAATACCTCAACTACTTTCATTAATGAGGGTGATCGGAATTTAATACAAACACGCACCTTAATTATCTCTTTAAATTTCATCCTAAACCTTAAATTCTCAAAACACTTACTAAATTACCCTCAATCAGAAATAATCCACACCAAATTGGCCACCACAGTACGAGCGTGACGGTGCCTGAATTTCATATTCAAAACCAGCATATAAGGTAGTTCGGATGGATCCGAATGCACATAATGTTCCACCTCCTCAAATGGAAGTTGCAAAAGAAAATAATGAATATACTATTGAGGAGCGTGATTAGTTGATGGCTGAGATAGAGGCGTTAAGAGCACTAAAACAAGCAGAGAAAAGGGTTAAAGAAAATTTGGGTGCGTTAGTGCTTCACCATACAAACAATCCTGGAGAGAACGAGCAGTCCCTAAAGACTCATCTCAGCTCTAAGATAACACATCGATCTAAACAAGTGGAGAGCTTTACATCGGAATCTTTCAACAGCTCATCTAATGAGGCAGAGTTTGAAGAGTCAGTTTCCTCCAGCAGTGATGAAGGGTGGTCGAAAAAAGAAAATGAAGCTGACTAAAAAGCATTCAAGAAAAAAGGATAGGCATAACAGGCTTAACAAAACACCATGGGAAGTTAAAGGGTTCAACTGATCATCATATTGAGCGTTTGCTGATTGATCCCTTTGCTTTCCAGTCCGAACCATGTATTTTTGCTACTCCAAATGAAGATATTGTTTTTAGCCGTAACAATAACTGGAGGCAATCGCCTTTATCTGCGAAAATACTCTCCGGACACCTTTCCAAAAGGTTTGATAGCTCTAAGATGGAGAAAGAGCAAAGATCCGGACAACCATCTGGAGCAGTTTAAGAAATTTATGATGAACTTCGATGACGACGATAGATTGTTGTGTAGGGCCTTCTCCCAAACCTTCACGGGAAGTGCCCTCAAGTAGGATAATAGTCTCCCTCATGGATCCATAATTTATTTTTGATATAATTTGGGTTGCTTTTCGGAGACAGTTCGTGGGAAGCAAAGAGCTTAAGGGTAATGGATATATCATCATCCATTGTGCTCAGGAGCCAAATGAGTCTCTAAAGAAATACATCAATAGGTTTGTGAATACGAAAAATGAGTTAGCAGATTATTTTGAACAAGGTGCTTTTGCTTCCCTCAGGCGGGGTTTAAATCCGGGCAACTTGGCTGATTCAGTAACCCAAAAGAAGGCCATGACTTTTAAGAGGTTGTTAAATCAGGTGGGGAAACAAATCAATATGGAGGAGACTAAAAAGTCCAGGGTGGCTCGCCAGATAAGGTCCACCATTATAGCATCAACACCTCAGGCTGCTAATCAGTCCGGTTACAGATCAAAGAAGACTGGACAGGGATCTAACCAATCAAGGTAGAATCAGTCTAACCAAAATCAGAACCAACAGGTCAGATCAAGAGGGGACCATGGGTTCAACCTGAGTGGTTTGCTGAATTGGGGGAAAGCGTGGCTACAATATATGACAAAACTAAAAGTGAAGTACACTTTAGAAAATAGTAGCATTGCAGTCCCCCAGAAAAAACTAGAGTACCGGTGTCTGTATAGCCTTGAATAAAAAGTTCCAGAACCTCATTGAGAGGGGTAAGTTGGGGCTTATGTCAAAACACGAGGGGGGAGTAGACCAGATAATACATAATACAATACCAGCATTCCCCGAACTACTTATTCAAACAATCCTGTAGCGTCTACACGGGAAGATGTTATGGTAATAAGTGAAAGGTTTAATATAGATTCCGAGTACCTTAATCCGGATCCGAGTCGGAACCGGGTGGGGGTAATAACAGACAAGACTAATACTATCTCCGGTTTGATTAAATATTTTGAATCGTTAACCATCTTTGGAGGGGACACTGTGACTGCACCTTCTAGTTCTTCAAGGAAGAGGCATGTCCACAGTTTGACCACCCAGTTGGATGGAAAAATGTCCACACACCTGTATCAAAGTCCCATCTCTTTTTATGGTTTTCGATGAGGATGACCTAAAAGATTTTACAGGGCCTCATGAAGACGTTGTGGTATTAGAGGAATCAATAGGGGAAATGATATACGTTGAATCCTGATTGACACAGGAAATTCAGCAAAAATCTTGTTTTTAAGCTTCTACAAATAGATGAGAGACCCTTCGGTTATACAACGTTCGAACAGAACTATCGCGGGCTTCACAGGTAGTTTTGCAGATGTGATTGGGGAATTTGAAGAAGAAGTATTGTTGGGCAAATGACCTTTTCAGAAAATAGTAAGAATATTGTTTGTTGTGGTGGATTTCCCAACATCTTATAATGCAATATTTGGGAGGTCTTGGCTTTCCAGAATGCATTTTGTGGCATCTACGGTCCATCAATATTTAAAATACGTTGTCCAGGGACAAGTAGGTGTTGTCCGAAGCAGTCAGAAGGTAGCCAACAAATATTATGCAACAGATTTTGTCTCTAAGTCTGTAGAGGCAGTCAAGATTAACAAAGATTGGAGCCTTCCACCGATGAGAATGAGATTGATGATCCCAAGGAGGCTCCCAGTGTCATAATACCTATAGAGGAAGTTTAAATTCATTCCCTAGATGAGGGAAAAAATGTTAAAATTTGTACCAAGTTGGCACCAAGTTTGAAACACAAGTTGTTGTCTTATTTAATGAGTACTCAACATGTATTTTCTTGGTGCAATAATGATGTTACCGGAGTTCCAACTGATATAATTTGTCATGAGTTTTCCATATGAACTGATGTTTCCCCGGTTGTACAAAGAAGAAGTCATTTCTCTAAAGAAAAAACAGATGTGATTGTTCAAGAAGTTGATCGTCTGACCAAGATGGGCCACATAAAATAGTCTCAGTACTCTTTATGGACTGCAAACCCTGTCTTGGTCAAGAAAAAGAATGGAAAATAGTGCATTTGTATCGACTTTACTGATCTTAATAAGGAATTCCCCAAGGATCCTTATCCTGTTCCTCGGATAGATCAGTTGGTGGATTCTACTTTTGGGAATAAATAGCTGTCTTTCATGGATGCGTTTTCGGGGTACAACCAGATACAAGTAGATCTGGAGGATCAAAACCACACCACTTTTATTACATACAAAGGTCTTCATTATTATAAGGTGATGCCGTTCAGATTGAAAAATGTTGGGGCCACCTATCAAAGGTTAGTAAATAAAGATTTTGTTAGTCGTATTGGCAGAAATATGGAATTTTATATAGATGACACAATGGTAAAAAACTTTGAGGAAGATGCGCATATATCTGACCTTCAAGTAACGTTTTCCAACTTAGAGGCTGTGAACTTGAAGTTAAACCCTGATAAGTGTGTTTTTCGGGTCCGATCTGGAAAATTATTGGGTTATATAATAAGTGAAAAAGGAATTCAACCTGATCTGGATCAGCTCAATGTTCAATTAGATATGGATCCTCCTCGGAGCACCAAAGAAGTTCAAAGACTAACCAGAAGATTAGCTGCATTGAATAGGTTTATTTCAAGAACATCAGACAAATGTGCTCCATTTTTCGAGGGTTAAGGAATGCCAAAGACTTTGATTGGTCTCCATGGTGTGATCAAGAATTTCTTGAAATCAAGAAACATTTGTTTTCACCCAAGACTCTCTTTGAACATGTTCGGGGGGGGGGGGGGGAATCTACACATACTTAGCTGTATCAGAGTATGAAATAAGTGTTGTGCTAGTCAGAGAAGTGGATAATTACCCTTGTCTAGTGTATTACATTAGCAAAATCCCGTTGGATGCTGAAAAAAGATATTTGAAGTTAGGAAAACTTGCATTGACCTTGGTAATTGCGGCAAGAAAAATAAAACTGTACTTCCAAGCTCATTTCGTTTTCGTTCGAACATCTTTTCCCTTGAAGAGTGTTCTTCAGAAAGCTGATGTATCAAGTAGAATGACCAAGTAATCAATTGAGCTGGGTGATTATGATATTGATTTTGCGCCCCCAAACAACGATTAAAGCCCAGTCTGTGGCTGACTTTTTGGTAGAATTTCATGTTGACAGATGCCCGGAAAGATACTAGAAAACCAGTCTAAGAAAGAATGGGTAATCCGACCTGATGGTGGATGTAATACTACGGGATGTGGGGCTGGAATTTGTTTAACTTCTCCCTATGGGGATACTATGTACCACGCTATATGTTTTGGTTTCAGAGCTTCTAACAATGAATCTGAATATGAAGCAGCTATAGCTGGTCTTCAGCTAGCCCTTATATGTGGGGTTGGAAGAGTCCGATTAATGAGTGACTCTCAACTACTTATTCACCATGCTTAAGGACAATCTGAAACTAAGAAAGAACAGTTGATAAAATACTTGTTTATGTTGAGAGAAGTTGCTGCAAGCTTTAAGATTATCCATTATGAATACATCCCTAGATCAGAGAATATTGTGGCAGACTTTTTGACAACTTTAGCTTATTCTGAATCTTACCTTTGGATTCTCATGTTAGAATGCCCATCAATACAGACGGGCCAAGAAAAAGGTAAAGAGAATGAAGAAAGTATGAGCATAGTAACCATTCAACCCAAGGACTGGAGGTATGCTATTCTTCAGTTTATTTCTGATGGGATTTTTCCTTTGGACAAAGCCATGGCTAAGAAAGTTAAGTATAAGGCTTGTGGTTTCTTGGCATTAAGGGAAATTCTTTACAAGAAATCTTTCAGCATGCCTCTTTTGCGTTGCTTAGGATTTGAAGAATCCCAAGTTGTGTTGTCTCAACTGCATGATGGTGAAGGTTCTGCACACTGTGGCTACAAAGCCCTAACTAGGAGAGTCTTATTAGCAGGGTACCACTGGCCAACCATAATGACAGATGCCAGAGATATGGTAAAGAAGTGTGATCCTTTCCAAAGATATGGAAATAAAATTCACGTGCCAGCAGTTCCTATAGAATCCATATCTGAACCGATACCCTTTGATATATGGGGGTTGGATCTGGTTGGGCCTCTTCCAATGGCATCCAGTGGACGTCAAACAATCATAGTTGTTATTGACTATTTATCTAAGTGGATAGAGGCGGCTCCCTTAGCTGGAACCACTTCTAAGGAAATTATTAAATTCATTTTATCTAATAAATGTTGCAGATTTTGGGTTCCCTGAAAGATCACCACAAATAATGGGCCACAATTCGATAATAACGACATGGAAATGTTCTGTACTTCCATAGGAATTCAACACTGCTTTGATTCTCCTTTGCACCCTCAAGAAAATGGACAAGTTGAAGTTGCTAATCGGACAATCTTGTCCAGGTTGAAGAAAAATCTGGAGGAAGCTGTAGGAAAGTGGCCAAGTTATCTACAAGAAGTATTGTGGGCTTACCGAACTACTCATCAGGCTGCTACACAAGAATCTCTGTTTGCCCTCGTTTATGGGATGAATGCAATCACTCCCATAGAAGCTAATTTACCAACTTACAGATACCAAAACCATTCCGAATAGGTAAATGATATGGTAGTCAGGAATCAGTTGGATTTGATTGAATAAAGAAGAGTTAAAGTGCATTTAATAATGACACATTACCAGGGTTTGATGAGGGGCAGAACACTAAAGCACCCATGGAATGCTGAACATCTCAGGTTATACTTAGAATAGAACTCTCTTGTAAATATTTACTTTTTGAATGTTAATGTAAATATTAAGGGAGGCATACTATTTCATACCTTGGTGGCGCGGGGAGGTTTTAATGAGGTGTCCAAGTGTTTCGATAATATCTTATGTCTTCTTCAAAAGTCTAGTGCACAATTATTTTTGTCTTAATCATAGTATGATGTGGTCGGATATTAAATACTTATTAAACACCCCTGCTCTCAAACATTTTTGATTTGATCGAATATGTTAAACACTTGATCACATTTATTAAACATATATGACCGAAATCATTTAATACACTTACTTAACATATCTGAAATATTGAAGGCTATTTAAACGCTAGCAATAAAGAGTTAAAAAAAATTCACACAAAGGGAAATATGATATTGAAGTCTGATCGGAATAAATCCTATAAATGGTTCACAAATTCCTTGACCATTCAATGAATTTGAGTTTTAAAGAATAAAAATTAAACAAACAAGACCACAAGATGACTTGGCCATCCAAGGACTTTAGTTTTTTAACAAAAAACACACAGCATAACAATATAACCTTAGGGCTTGTTCCTTTCGGTTTGTTCATCACTATCGCCTTTCTTCGGACTTTTGAGTTCAGCACTCGAACTCTCACCAACTCATTTGTTATCTTCAGAATCTTCTCCACTTGTGTAGTTGTGCTTATCACTATCAGCCATTGTATGGAAATGAAGATCATCGTATTCTACAAATCTCCACAAAGGACCAAGAGTCCTTTTAAGAAAATTCTCGTGAAATAGTAAGACCATATCAAATTTAATTCCATAATCTCTTTTCTCCAAAGATTCCACCACTCTAGAGGCATACTTCTTTATTTTAGCAGCTATCTCTTCGACTTGATTTTTTACTAGAGATGTATTATCCTCTCTCTTATTCTTAAGAAGATCCTCCAAGTTGACTTTGTCTTCTAGATAAAGTCTTGACAGTTTTGTCTCTAGCTTCTAGTTTCTCCTTCAGAGCTTTCATTTCATCGAAGGAAGAAGTTTCCAGTTCAAAATATTTAGTCTGAAGATCTTTTTGAGCTTCTTCTGACTTGCGCAATTTGATAGCTAAATCCTCATTTTCCTTCTTCAAGGATTCTATGCTTTGCTGAGCAGTAGACATGCTGTTCGTCAAGCCTTAATTCTCTATAGTTATGGAAGTGATGCTAGTTGTTTGATCCTTCACTTTCCTTTCCAGGTCATTTACCGGATGGATGTAACCTAAGAGGGCATGACTTATAGTGTCTTGTTCGCTTGATATCATGTATGTCTTACCATTATGGGTTATAACGTTGGCCGAATTGGCAAGACGATAAGGCCTCGCAAAGTCATCCTTGTTCATATCATTAAAATACATATTAATCTTATGAAATGCATCAAGATTTACCTCTCAATCAGTAGTGGCCTGTTCGGAATAAAGGTTGGGTTGAATTTCTTCTTAAAGAGTAGGATCAGCAGGAACCAGACGAGGAATTATCTCTGATCCTAGAGTAACTTTCTTCTTTTTAAAGCTTTTTCACCACTGTTTGCCTTGCTCTTCTTATCCTTATTTGTGATTTGTGGCAGGTCATCTAATCCACCAGTCTCGTTGATTATAACTTCGACTGTCTCTAGCAGAGCAGCATTGATTCCTCCTTGATTCTCCAAACTGACCCATTCGGTAATTGGTTGAGGTGGGTCTGTTGTGGTTTTCTTCTTTCTTTTGTTCTTCATCTTGTCCAGATGGCTAAGGACTTTGACCTGGAAGGCAGATAGAGTTTGGCGTCCTTAGCCTCATTTCTCTTTAGGATGACATCTGTATGAGTAATGGTCAGTTGTTCCCAAGTGAAGTCTCTTCTCCCTGTAGTATTCCATAGGTGAGACCTCACAAAGTTCCTTAAGGTAAAGCAGTTGTGGAAACCATTCTCCCATTTATTCGAAGCCCATGCGTTCAACTTAGCACAGGTGCTTTGGCCAGCCTCTAGATGGTCTGAAAACTTCTTCAAAAAAGCTAAAAGGAGACACAAGCCAGTTTGAAATAACCACATAGTATTTAAAAGACTAAGGGAAACATAAATAAAAATTACTTATACTCTTCCAACGACTAGTCAGTTGGTTTGGATTATAGTCAGCTTTTATCTTTTTCCCACTCTCCCATGCTCCACTAATGAACAGGAATTGTGTCCTCCATGGTTTTTCAGACTCCAATAAGTCACTTACTACCTTGTACATGTTCCCCATATTGTAGTGGTAAAAGGGGATGTGATGGTTCTTGCATAGGCTCGCCACAACAGCGAATTTCTCCATCGGTAGTGGGATGTTTGAAAATCTTGAAGCCATTATGCCAGCCATCAGAATGTGCCATGCGTTTGGACTCAACTGGCTTGGGCATAGCTTTATCAGGTGAAAGTACCTGACTATCTCTGGATCCAAAAGAAACCGGAGTCCAGCACCTCTGTATATACTACAAGCTCGAGGGACTTGCAGTCTATCTCAGTATCTAGGTGATTGTAATTCTCACCTTAACAGAATCGGGGAATCCCCACTTTGTTCGGATACGACCCAACTTAGAAGTATGGGTGTACACGTAAGCAATGCTAAGGAGGGATATTAAGTACTTCACGCTAACCTTCTGGAAGTTTGGCCCCACCTTCCCTTCCAGACACTTCGGAAGCAAATCAGTATTGGGCAGGCCTACCTTAACCTTGCCTTTCCGATCTATGGCAGTGTCATCTGTCTATTCGGACGCCTTAAAATGAGTATCTTCTATACTATCCTTCATGGTTTCTTCCATTACATTGAACTGCTGTTCGGATGGCTTAGTTTCTGCTAGGGGCTTTATCGTCTTCGAACTAGCAGGTTTCGAAGAGCTAGGGGTGGTTTTAGATTTGAATTAACGATTTATTCGAAAATGGGTGGTCTTCTCAGTAGACTTCTCAGCATCTAAACCCATGGCTATGAAAGGAGAAGGTATCCTAACACTGGAAACTGCCTTTTCTTTAGGGAGGGGGTTTTGAGACTGTTGAACAAAAGACCTTGATTGAAGAAGAGAAAGAATTGGGACAAAATGTAATTTTATGACGTTTGATGTATTCGATGATGATAAACCTTGGTTTGTGTTTACTTTTGGTCGATCGATTTTTTCACGACTAGAGGTAGGAAGACCAACAACAATTCTTGCGTCTCTCGCAACGTTTCTTGCTTTCTCTAGATCAGAAAAGTTCAACCAACCTCCTTTTACCAATGCATTTCTGGCTGTGAACAAAAATTACCCAGACAAAATTTGAAAGGATTACCAAGCATTCTCTTTCTAGAAGTATTTGTGTTCTTGGAGACAATTGAACATTAAAATCGATTTATATAACTATGAAAATTGGGAGTTCGCCTAGGAGAAGACAACCCGATCAAAGTGATGATCAAGGGCTATAAAGTATGGGCCGTTCGGATTGAACCATTATCATGAGACACCGAACAGGGTGATTTTAGTGGAACGTGATTAAGCAAGGTACTGGTCATTTCATATCTTAGGCTAATGGGTTCTTAAACTTAACCCAAACCCACAATCCGACCTAAAAAGCCCATGGGTCATAATTAAGTATTAATACTCCAACTACTTTCATTAATGAGGGTGATCAGAATTTAATACAAGCACACACCTTAATTATCTCTCTACATTTCATCATAAACCTTAAATTCTCAAAACAATTTACTAAATTACCCTCAATAAGAAATAATCCACACTAAAATACAGCTTTGTTTTGTCCTTCTCTAGCACGAAGGTTGATAGATATTGATCTAGAAGATGCAATGATGCCATTCTTTTGTTATTGATGTTTGGCTGGTGGTTCTTTCACTGATTCGTTCATATCCAATGGCTAAAAACCAAAGATGATGGAAGGGACAGTGAAGTCCCTCGTTGTGGAAAGGAAACTCGGACTAAATGATCAATAATAGTACTTCTTGACTTCTTGGAGCGGTCTTTACCTGGTGACCAATTTTACATTGACCCGATCAAATCAAAACTAAAATTAGTAAAAATACTAGTTATTTATACCATGAAAAATGAATATACAATATTTATGAAGAAGATTGGTAAAAACCTTTAAAATACATATCTAATTATTCTAATTCAGTTTACAAAAGTTTCATATATTATATATTATAATTTGGAGTTTTGAATAAATTTTTGTAAGAATTTCATTCAAGCAAAATTATAAAAAAAATATCAATTAAAATTTTACTTCTTAGTATGTATGTTTGTTTCTTTAGAGTTGAATGTGATTGGATTTTTGATGTTAACAAAACATTGTTTTTTTTAACAAAGCAAAAAATTGTATAGTCGTATTTGTTAAAAGTAATAAGTCTAATATGCTTAAAATATTATTTCGATAGAAACTTATTTATAACATGTGCAATGAAACCGTTATATCAGATGTTAATTTAATTTTTAGTTAAAATATTAAAAATCTACTCTAATAGGTCCGTTAAAATACAAATTAGATGACGTGTAAATATTTTTTTTTTCTAACTCACTTGTTAAATTCCAAAAAACTAATTTAGCAAACAATTATTTTGGTTTTTTTCTTTTTTTTCCTTCTTCATTAATAACTTTTACTAACACTTAAGCTTTTACTTAACATTAAAACTGAATTTTGAGAATGAGACTTCCTCGAATAATTGACAATAAACAATCTGAAATGGATTAAAATTGAATTTTGAGAATGAGACTTCCTCGAATAATTGACCATATACAGTATGACAAGGATTAAGATCCTCAATATTGGATTAAACTCTATTATTTTCTCCAAGAATATAGTTCTTGATTTCTCAATTTTCCATCGTCCCTTGCATCTCTATTGAATCCTTGGTTCCAACTTCCAGTAATCCTTCTCCAAGGATTCCTCCAGTATCGTTACCTAATCACCATCGAGCTTTTCTTCTCTGACCATCAATGGAAGATTTCCCGGATCTAAGGTATTCTGTTAACAATCAGTAATGGAAGATTGCAAAACAAGCTGAAGACATAACTCAAATAACTTAGAGAACCATAAAAACGTACGCAAAAACTCTGCATAATGAGAATAAAATAGAAGAATGCTTTGCTAAGGAATTTCATCACAAAACAGATCATGTCTCAGTACAATTTCCATAAAGGGTTAAAGATCCACTACCAAATTAAAGGAAATATACGCTTATTGGGAAAAAAAATCAAGGAATTCCAAAGAAGCAGATTATCAATGATTTCATACAAAATATGAAAATCAAAAGTGGATGCAATATAAGAATTTGGGATTCTCGCCATATAATGCTTGAATTTAACTCAAAAGATGATATGTGTAAGATGTGGACTAAAACTACATGGTACATGGGTAATTCTGTTATGCGTTTGTTGAAATGGACTCCTCAGTTCAATGCAAAATTCGAGTGTCTCATTAGCCATGTCTAGATTATATTTGAAAGATTGCTTGAGTTCATGTATAATGAAAATATGATATACTCTATAGCTTAGTACATTGGAAGGCCACTAAAAATAAAGATTCCAGAGAAGAACATGGCATACCATAACTCATGTTTGGCATGGGTAGAAATTGATCTGACTAAGAAGATACACCATAATGTTTGGGTTGGTTTTGGGGAGAACTATGGATGATGGATCACTGGTAGATACACGGACCTTCCAAAATACTATGATCTGTGTCATCACATTGGTCATGAGTCCTCTGCCTACAAAAAAGCACAAGATCGCAACAAGAAGCAAGATAAAATCACCAGCAAAACAATCACAGAAGCATCTGAAGATAAAAGTAAAGAAGATAGCCCAAAAATGAAGTTACCAAAAGCATTAAGAAAGATAACAATAAGTTTTTAAAGTCTATCATTGTAGCTCATGATAAAAATAAAGTTTTGAGGTCCAGTATTAACAAGAATGTTGATATATCTCCTAAACATTCTAATATGCAAGAAAGTGAGACGAGATCTCCAAAAGACAGTGAAGTAATTGAAGTATTTAATCTTTGGAAAGAGGATATATCATAGATTATGACAACAAAATCTCTGAAGCCTCTACTCCTGATGCAGAAATAATGGGAAGTCTACAAGTGACTCCAAAATACAAGAACAATGAATGTGATATTGAATTCTAGAAGGTCTTGAACAAAAAGCTCAAAAATGCTAGAGGCGGGAAAAAAGTTAACAATATTGCCATAAAATCCCCGAGGTTTTCATAGACTACCAAAAAGAAAAAGTCAAGTTCAAGATGATTAAAATATTAAATTGGAACCTAAGAGGGATCAATAACAAGTCTACAGTTAGAAGACTCAAATACATTATATCTAAAGAAAATACATGTCTTTTTGTTGTACATGAGCCTTTTATTAAAATTGATGAAATGAATTCTATCTCAAACAAGATTAGTTTTGAATTGAGTGATGCTAAGATTTTCAACAAGTTCTTGTGAGGCTATTCTTCAACCGAAAATAGAATGCATTGGTCATCATGGAGTTCTTTCTGTAAGCCATTTAAAGAAGAGGGCTCGAACATTCGTAGCATAAATGACTTACATGATTCCTATTCTTGTAATTTATGGTTGAACTTCAGAAATAACAAGAGTTTGTGGGCTAATTTGATGCACAATATCTACTGCAAAAAAGCTTCATTCATTGCAGACTTCCTACACTAGATCAGGTTTAAACACGTGGATAAGGCTTACCAAAATTAAACACATAACTGAGCCTAACATTTGCTGGAATTTGGGAAAGGGTGATGACGCGGCGGAAATAGAAGAAGAAACAACAATATATGAAACTCTAATTCACGGGTAACATGATGAAACCCTAATCTAAGGGTAACAAAGACTGAAATTTTCAGAGATAAAAAAATATATTATTCCAAAAACTTATTTAAAACTTAATTTATATAAGGCTTTATATAAGAGTCGCTCAAAACCCTAAATTAGAATACAATACAATAAAATAAATATTTTAAAATAAAATTAGATCAAATCTTAATACAATTAGATTTTATTTAAATAATATAATATATTTGAATAAAATAAAAATAAAAATAAAAAATTTGTTTGGACTTTCTCGGATACATCATCCTCTCCTGGTTGAAAAGAATGAGTCTTAGAATTCACAGCACCATCACCATCAATGGCCAAAATTATTTTATTTTATTTTTTTCAATTGTTACATTGGGAATTATAATTGTCGACCTTATCTGAATAAGATAAATTCTTCTCGAGTGTTCCTTATTCGAAGTCACATTGAAGTCATCTAGCTGATGAAGTTTTTTTGGTTTCAGAAGCCTTTTCATAGCTTGAAAACAACACCCCATATCCAGTTTATGAAAAAAATGGTTTCGAAGACCTCTTCATAGCCTGAGACAACATCTCAATAAGAAAGTTTTACCTTGATCCGACGATTAGTAGCCAATTTAAACTCCTCCATTGACCGATTAATACAATCTTCATCGAAATGTCTGGTGTGTTCCCTCATACCAAACAATCTTCGAGATCTTCATGACCATAGATGGTGTTCTCTCCTTTAGACCTTGAATTAGATGCAATCGGAATTCAGAAACATGTTTGCCCCATAGCAGGAAATGAGGCTTTGATACCAAACTGATGAAGCAACGGAAATAGAAGAAGAAACAGCGATAGATAAAACCCTAATTCAAGGGTAACATGAAGAAACCCTAATCTAAGGGTAACAAAAAACTGAAATTTTCAGAGATAAAAAATATATTATTCCAAAAACTTATTTAAAACTTAAAGTATATGAGGCTTTATATAAGAGCCGCTCAAAACCCTTAATTAGAATACAACGAAATAAAATAAATATTTTAAAATAAAATAAAATAAAATCTTAATACAATTAGATTTGATTTAAATAATATAAGATATTTGAATAAAATAAAATAAAATAAAAGGTTTTTGTTTGGACTTTTTGGGCTACATCAAAGGGAGACATCGACTTCTAACTCGAGAACTGGTATGGTCATCCTCATTTAATTACTCTTAATAATAATTGTGATAATACAGGTTATAGACAACAAATGGTCAAGAAATACTGGAAAGACAATGCCTTGGATTAAAACAAGTGAATAATATTTCTTAACTAATAAACCATTGAGAAGATTCAAAAGATTCTCTTAATATTAATCAGGAAGACACTATCTCTTGGAAGTTTTGAAATGACACTAAATTCAACATTAAACATGCATGGAATCACCTTAGAACAAAGCACAACAAATCCAATTTGTTTGGTAAAATGTGGAACTCGGTAATCCCTACAACAAATTCCTTCCTTTCCTATAAACTCTTACACAATTACATTCATGTGGATAAATCTTGCAAAAAAAACCATTTTGTTATTGCATCTAAAATACCAATTCTACTATAATATTGTATACCCTAAACATTTTTCCATTGAATATAATTTTACTTGGAGCTTATGGTGTCACTACACTGAATTTTTTTAAATTAGAATTAGAAATTTTATGACTATTGCTCATCTGTTAAAAGCTTGGTTCTGGTCTACTACTGCTATGGTTCACGTTAGAACTATCCCATTATTATTCTTTGGACTATATGGAAATCCAGAAACAACTCAAAAATCAACAACAAGATTCAAAATACAGATACCGCAATCAAGTACATTAAAAACATTATCTTTAGTTTGGATCATTCTAATTGCCTTAGGTCCAAGCACTGAAAAAAGGATTACAAAGTTGCTAAAGATTTTGGGTGTATAAGTTGCGTTCCAAAATATCATAGGATTACTTACTATAAGTGGCGTCACCCAAAGACTGATTATCTTAAGCTAAACACTGATATTTCGTGTCACCGGAATGGAGAATTGGAGGGAGGCATTATCATTAGGGACCACACTGGAGAAATTATCATAGGAGCAACTAATCTCTACGGAAAGTTGACACCGATTATGGTAGAATCGTGTGCCTTGTTAGATGGCTTACTACTCTGCAAAAAGAATAATTGGAATAAGGTAGAAATCAAAATTGATTCTCTTTAATTAGTTAACATGCTTTCTAGTGGTAAGTATCCTTGGCATTTGAATCAATCCTTTACTGTTGTTGAAAAATAATATCTTCAACTATGACTATTTCATATATTTCAAAGGTCCAAAATAAGACAACAGATTGGCTGACCAAAATTGACCATGAAATATAAAATGAAAACTGAGTTCTCTAATTTTTTAATATCGTAGTTCTCTAAAAGCAATAACTCTGTGAGAAAGTTTAAGTCTAGGTTATTTTAATTTTGAAGACTAATTGGACTGTTACCTCTTATGTCTCTCCATTATTTCTATTTTGTAGCTTTCCTCCCTAACGGGAAGCAAGTTATACTTGATAAATGCATATCTTCAAAGTTTTTACACGTTCTGTTTTTATTCATATAGAAAGTTCGTGTTCTGTTGAAGATGATAGAAAAAAAGATTGAAAACCCTATGGAATCCTGGTTAAGTTTTCAATTCAAGATGTTGCCTAAAGTTTCATAATTTGAAAGGATAAAATCTTTCATTAGAAAGAGCTACTGTATTGCGCCATTATTTTCATTCTTTCTTCTTTTAATTTTGTGTTAGTTTATTTTTCCAAAACCTATTGACTTTTATTAAGAAAACTTGAAAGTTACAGGGCTTGCATACAAGCTTTAAAGCTCACACAAAAAACAGAGGGAAACGAAATAAAAGGCCCGCCATTGTCTTCAACCTAACACCATTCTTGACAAACCAAATCAACCAAGCTTCGATTTTGAGTCTCTAATTTCTTAAGAAGAAATATCTCCATCATCATAGCTCCATAGCTAAAAACCCCAATTTACCAAACCCAATAATTTCCTTCAGAGTACCTGGCGTAAGCTAACCCAATACTCTATAGGAAGACAATTGCTTTTATATTATTAGGAGCATAATTGTGGTTGAAGCTTAAGTTTTATTTTACCTACAACGCGTGCTTAGCCGTCCAATCCGAAACTTGTTTTGCTCCCGGAATATATGTATGATTATCATTTTAGAGCTTATCAATTTCCTGCAGTAGCTTAAGAGCGGATCTAAGAACCAGATTGATTTGCCGCTTCCAATTAGATCTACCAGTGTTCTAGAATCCACTTCAATGTCGAGCTTCATAATGTTCATAGTTTTGCATAAGAACAACCCGTCAAAAAGAGCTCTGGCTTCTGTTACCATTGCTGAGTTCTTCCCATAAGTTCTTCTGAAGTCTTCGATTATGGTGGCCTCATAATTTCTAATCACACCTCCACCACTGGACTCGTATGATGCCAGTGAAGCTCCGTCATTGTTTAATTTATACTAATTGAGCTTAGTAGAAGACCATTTGAGAGAAATAGGTACCATCTGCTTCAAATAGTGAACATTGCAACCCAAGAAATATGCTACATTGATATCCTTCCCCTTATGTTTTTTCTTGAGATGAGTCGAGTTGTTTAGCCCAATTATTATTCGAGTCACATAATCGATCAAAGATCGATTATGTATTGTGGATTTCCTTATGCTTTTTCTGATTCATTGCTCTCCAAATTGCCCAAGCTATAATTTGAAGGAATAATCGATCTTATGCTGTAACATTTAGTCGAAGACCAATATCAGGTACGAATTAGATGCTGCAAAGTCATATTTTTGAAGAATTTAATTCCTACTATACCACTGGAATGGTTCCATATAGCCCAGGATTGATTTAATTGGACCATGATATGATTTGAGCTCTCTTCATTAGCAAAAAACTTCCATTTTGAAGCTAACTGGAGTCTTCTTCTCTGCAAATTAACATCTGATGGAAAACAATTTAACAAAGCCCTCCATAGAAAGAAGGAACATTTCTTGGGTGTTACAAAGTTCCAAGTTATTCTATAAAGGTTAGACTCATTTCCTTGTTTTCTGATTGTGTTTCATATCTTCTTTGTGTTGAATTTCCCATTAGATGATAGAGCCCACATGATTTTTTCTGGACTGTTTTAATTTTAAACTAAAGGATGTTAGAAACCACTGAATCAGGGACAATAGTAATAAGTTTGTTCACATCACATCTGTCATTAACCCAGAAGTTGTAGATTTTTGTGTTTTGATAGAAGTCCCTATCATCACCATCATTGAAGTATATTAAATCCATTTCTGTGCACTATTTGTTGAGCCAAAAGTTTATTTCCCCACACCCACGAATCCCGAAAATAAGTTTGTCTGCTTTATCCATGACCCCAGTAATTCTTATCCAAACTCTTGATCTTCTGCTTGGTATAGGTGCAGTTATATGATGATGATTTTTGCAATAGATAGAGCTCATTAGTCTTGAACAAAGAGTCTTATTTGTTCTTAAAATGAACCAGAGCTTACAAGAGTATGTCTCTTGTAAGGATTCAATCTTTCTGACATTAATTCCCCTTTCAGAGTAAGGCTTACAAAGTTTGTTCCACGTAGACCTGTTAATTGTTTTAGTCTATCTTGTTACCCCATAAAAACTTATTGTATACAACTTTATGGATAATTGTGTTCTGAATGTAGTATACAGGTAGAGTAGATAAACAGACTGTATAAGGATTAACCTCCCACCAAAAGAGAGAGTCCAGCTGTCCCATTCGATAATTCTCTCCTTGATCCTTGAAACTAAGTTGTTAAAGTGGTTTATTCTGCTCTTGTTACTAATCATCACCCCCAAGTATTTGAAAGGCATAAAACTGTGTTTTATTCCCAGACTCTTTTTAGCAACATTTATACTTTGAGATGTCATATTTTCAGCAAAAATCAGCTTGGACTTTCCTCTATTTATGTTCTGATTAGAGATTTTTTGATAATGGGACAGGAACTGAGATACTTTGGACACTGAATAGGCAGAGTTATTACAGAAGATGGTGAAGTCGTCAACAAAAGACAAGCAAGGTATGAATTGCTTCCCTTTTGCCTTGTATCTTACTAAATTGTGTTAATTATTGATCTTCTTAAGCCCACGAGTCAGATACTCCTCAGCAAGAATGAACAAACTGGGAGACAAGGAGTCCCCCTGTCTCAGACCCTGATTTGACCTAGAGAAACCCTTTGTTGCACCATTAATAATAAAAGAGAAATGATTGTTCATGATATTTTTGTTTATAATGTCAATAACACCAGAACTAAACCCAAAAGCTTTGAGAGTTTCTTGAAGAAACCTGTGAGAAAGCCTTTAAAAGGCCTTCTCCATGTCAATCTTCAGAATAAGGTTGCTGCTTCCATTTGTTTTTAGCTTAAGGTCATTACATAATTCTTGTGTAATGAGTATATTCTCGTGAATACTTCTGTTAGTGACAAAATCTCCTTCTTCCACTGAGATCAGCTTAGGGAGAATCGTAGCTAACCTTTTGTTGATGATTTTAGAGTAGATATTGTTTAGTAGAGTTGTTAAACTGACTGGACAAAAATCCTTCCATGATTTAGGAGACGTAACTTTAGAGATTAGACAGATCACAAAAGCAAGAACCCCAGTAGGAATGTTGATTCCTTTAAAAAATCCTTTTAATATCAAGACATAAATCTCCTTGAATAATAGACCAACAATTCTTATAGAAATTTCCATTGAAACCATCTAGCCCTTCAGATTTATTAGGATTTAGATCACATATAACTTTTTAGATTTCATCATCAGTGGGATACGTCAACCAACCTTTCATTATCCTCATCAGAGACCAGTTTAGGAATAACATCAAAAACATCAACACAATCAGTATTATTTTTAGAGGAGTTTAAAAGAGTTTGAAAGTATGATATATCTGAATTGCTGATTGAATCTTGCTCCTCCAACCATTGACTACCACCCCAAATTCTATGTATTTTCTCCTTTTAGCCCTTTTTTACAACTAAATTGTGAAAAAACTGAATTTCTGTCATTATCTTTCAGCCACAAGGTGTGAGTCTTTTGCTCCCAGAAGCTCTATTCCCTTGCAAAAAACTCCATGTGAGTTTCATTAGCCCTATCCAGCAATATTTTATCAGTAATGCCCATAGTAGAATGATATTTAGCTTCTATGAAAGTAATCTCCTCATCAATTTGTCTGATAGAATCAAATATATTGCCACAATCATTTTTATTCAAGACCTTCAAATCCTCTTTCAATATTTTCAGCTTCCACCAAAACTTTTATAGAGGGTTCCCCAATATAGGTCTAGACCAACTTCTTTGAACTGTTTCTAAGAACGTGGGATTCCTAGTCCACATATTAACGAACTTGAAAGAGGGCTTGAAAGGGTCAAGATTGGTTGAAATAGTGACACATATATGTGAGTGATCAGAGCATGTCCTGGCCAAGTGAACCACCTTAGTACTGTCAAATTAATTGATCCATGAGTTGTTGTAGAGTATCTTGTCCAACCTCATTCACTTCCTATCATTAGTCCACATGTATTTAGATCCAGTATACCCTTCATCCATTAAGTTGCAATCAAGAATTGTATTACTAAAGTCATCCATACTCTTCAAATAGACTCTACAAGATAGTTGCTCTTCAATATTAAAAGTTGTGTTAAAATCACCAACACCAATCCATTCAGTAGCTTCATGATTCAGTCTTCTTAATGATTCCCAAAGGTCAAGTCTCTGAGTTCTGTTACACTTAGTAAAAACAACAGTTAGTTTAAATTTCTTGTTCAATGAAGGATAGCTTACATTAACAGTGATAAGTTGCTCTTCATTGCAAGTAATGTCAGTGTTATAATCATCTGTCCAAAACAACCAAATTTTGTTGTTAATACGGTTGAGGAAATGATTATAACCAATCATTTTAGCCATAACAACCATCTTGGATTCATGGATCATGGGCTCTTGAATGGCCATGAAAGCAGGTTTCTCTGACCTCTTGAGAGACTTTAACATTCTCATTGTTTTCGTGTTTCCCACCCCCCTTATGTTCTAGTTTAAAAGTTTTATGGTCATTTGGTAGATTTTGGTTTAACAGTCTTCTTCACTTGTAAAAGTTTTGTTGAAGATGCCTCCTTACTATTCGAGTTCCAAATTTTCTTAATCTTCTTGTGTTTCACTTTCCTAAATTCATTATCTCTCTGATCATGTGTAGGAGTACAAAGAAGGCTACCTGTAGTATCTTTAGTTGGAGAAGTAGTTTCTTGGATAACATCAATCTTGTCAACATCAAACAAGGATTTTCTTTTTAAGGTATGCAATGCCTCAATCATTTCAGAGTCATTATTGAATTTCTTTATATTTTTAGTGCCATAGGTTGTGTCTTTTAAATATTCTGCATCTTTTGCAATGGAATTTTGTCTTTAATTTATGCCCAATTTAGGCATTTCATCATTGATTTGCTGATAATTCTGGTCCACCGCTTCCATAAATTTTTTATTATCAATTATAATTGACTTGAGCTGAGGTGTTGTACCCTCTTTCCTGGTAATCAGATCAGTTATTTGTTGATAGCATTCAACCCTCTCATGATTTTCATATTGTTGAGTTAAAAGTTTCTTCTTGCATACACTTTCCTTGTGCCCAATGTATTTGCAAGCTTTACAGTAACTAGGATGGGAACCATAGACAACATTCAAAATAAACTCTTCCTCAGGTCCAAACTTGATCTTTATATTGCTGATAAGGGGTTTTGATATGTCTAGCTCCACCCAAAATTTAACACAATTATACTTAGCTCTATTAATCGAAGGGATACATACTTTAAAGGGTGTGCCTATAGACTTTGCTATTTGAAGAATTGTTCATTCATTGTACATAAACTCTGGAAAATTGGTAACAGTTACCCAGACAGGGGTTAAAAGGCTCTCTTTTGTCAGGGTTAAAATGAGGACTCCATTTGAGTAGGCGCATAGTTTTTTCACCCACTTTCCATTTCTATACCATAGCCTTTTCAAATCTTCTGCACTTTCGAATTTAATAAACACGTGTTTGTAGTCCCATTGAGACACACTAAATGGACTTGAGAAGTTAAACCTGGCCAGAAACTCTTTAATTACATCATACTTAGGTTTGCCATAAGAAAATTTCCCTATGATAGTATGCTTAGATATCTGTTGAAGCTTTTTTACAATCTCCTTTCTCAAAGTTAATAATCAGTTGATCCATATCTTGAATGAAATATACATTTTGATGAGCAAAACTCTGTTTTTTTGTTTCAGAATGTCAGCAAAAGACTTTAAAACATCTCGATGATCTGTTCCATTTCTATAAACATTGATGTTGCTTGATTTTTTGTATGCAGGTATCCTCGTGATTTTTCGTATGCAGGATTTAAAAGATATCAATGTTCCATTTCTCATTTCACTCTATAAGAGCCCCGAGAGACAAGCCCTTCGGATCAGAGGCAACTAAAATAACTTCTCAAACAAAGTCCTCCAGAGCTGAGCCCAACCGGACACCAGACCTCTAGAAGAAACTGGTGCTCAGCCATCCGGACAGAACAATGAGCCACAAGCTGACACTCTTCCATCATCAATAACTGACAAACCTTCCACATTGATGGAAGAAGTAATGGAGGATAACCTCGAAGAGGCCCCTTCGAGACTAAAGCCTCTGGAAAAACTGAGGACGCTGCCTCTGACAAAAAATTAAAGGGCAAAGTGAAGGTGAGAATGGCTCATCCGGAGCTACCGGAGTGCTTGGAGGGCAAGGTGGGACCTTTCTTTCAGAAGGTCAATGTGAAGTATCTGCTGGCCATGCAGAACATCAACTATGTCTATACTCACACCGCTGAGCTGGGCCGGATCTGAACCAAGTGGGGGATCCATGAATCAGTGAATGTGAGATTGTCATTTATACTGAGCTATTCAACTGGGGGCTCAGATTCCCCTTGGATCCAGAAATTTTCAGGTATTTTCACCTGATCAAACTTTATCCAAGCCAGTTGAGTCCAAATGCTTGGTATACTCTCCTTGCCTGCATAATGGCATTGAGGTTGTCTGGAATTCCTCTCTCTATGGAGCAATTCGTTGCAGTGGTCAGCATGTGCAAAAACCATCACATCCCATTGCCATATGAAAATTTCCCTATGATAGTATGCTTAGATATCTGTTGAACCTTTTTTACAATCTCCTTTCTCAAAGTTAATAATCAGTTGATCCAGATCTTGAATGACAGATACATTTTGATGAGCAAAACTCTGTTTTTTGATTTCAGAATGTCAGCAAAACAATTTGAAACATCTCGGTGATCTGTTCCATTTCTATAAACATTGATGTTGCTTGATTTTTCGTATGCAGGATTTGAGATTACCCTCGTGGTTTTTTCTATATAAGATTTGGGGTCTCATTATAGCCAAATGGGGTCTCTATAAACATTAATGTCTTTTAAAGTGAATTTCTCCTGCTATATTGAGACCCCATTTGGCTATAATGAGACCCTAAAATCAGATTTTTTTTTCTAATGTGAAATGTCCATTTTTCCCTTCATTTATAAAACCAACTTTGTAAGAAAAAAACAATTTTCTCCTACTTCTCCCTTAAGCTTTATCTCTCTAAAATAACTAATAATTCTAAAAAACCATGGATTTAACTGATTGGAGTGAAGGTTTCAACTGCAATATCGATGATTTTGCGTCGGAGGAGGAAGAGCCGTTGATGGACCATTTGCAAACCCAAGATGAGGTGATTTTCGTTTTTTTAAGTTTCTGTGCGAATATCGCGCAGGTAGCACTACATATTGCATGAAAAAAATATGCAAAATCGCGAACAGGCTGTTCGCGAAAACACTAAATGGACGAACAACGTGTTTGCGATTTTGCCAACATTGCGAGCACCCCCTTCGCAAATATACCAAATGGACGAACAACCAACACGCAATTCTGCCAAATACACGCATATGTTGCTCGCAATTTGGCAGAAAAATCGAACTTCATGTTCGCGAATATGACATGTTTTGCAAATTAAATGATCGGTTACAATTAAGTATGTTTTCATATAATTGCATCAATCACATATGTAGGGACCGGATCAACCGCCATGTTCGATGGCCGATTACATGAAAGTGTTTAGTACGGACACCTTCTACACCAAAGCCGATTTGATTGATTGGGTCGAGTCAAAAAGCATAAAACTAAGATTCATTTTGGTCCGTAGTAAAAACGACGACGGTAGAAAAAGTATGAAAACTCCTAGGATATGTTTTAGGTGCGAGAGGCACGGGGTTTACAAACCTAACTCCAAACCGGGGTATGTTAAGAAACGCCGAGAATGTTCATCGAAAAAATGTGGGTGTCCGTTCTATTTAAGAGGGAGTTCGGTCTTAGAGTTACCCGGTTATTGGAAAGTGATAGTGCTAAACGGGAAACACAACCACGAACCATTTTTGCACTTGGATGGTCATTCATAAGACGCTAGACTAAAAGTCGAAGAACAATTGTTCGTTCGTAGTCAAACAGAAGTCGGTTCTCGACCAAGAGAGATATATCGCGGTTTGAAGATTAAAGACTCGCAAAATGTATCAAGCATGCGCACGATATACAACATGCGGTAAAAACATGATTTGGTTGATAAAGCGGGCAAGAGCCAAATGCAATACTTGTTTTCTAAGTTAAAAGAACACGAGTACTATGTTTGGGAGTGAAATTGTGAAGCCCGTCCAACCATCTGGCACGCGAAGAGCCACCACGTGTCTTCGATTTGGCTGAAGACTAATAATTTGTTTATGCATTAGTTGTTTTTATCCCGTTGTGTTTACAAATATATTTTTTTTACTTTCACCCCGGTTTGTAATCGATACTCCCACGTTTTATTTATTTTGAAAATTCCATTTCATAACATTATTGTAAAATAAATAACCACCTTAAATTAAATTACAATTTGCACATAAAAATTAAAATTTTAGCAAAAAATGCAAAAAAATTCAATTAATCGGCACAGTGGCGGATTTGCGAATATGGAATGTTGGATTGTGGCAAAATTGCGAACGCCCAACGCTGCAATTTGACAAAATTGCGAACGCATGTTCGCAATTCTGGCAATCTACAGCCTCCTGCATTCGCGAATTTGGCAACTTACAGCCTTCTGTGTTCGTGAAGACCTTTGTAAATTTTGTAATTTTACTATTTTGTAACTTTCCCGAGTCCAAAACTCATTTTCTTTTTACCAACATTATACATTAGTCATTTAGCTCGAACTATTCGAAATTTGTGGGAACAAAAAATTAAAATTAAAACTCAAAAAAGGTTGAAAAAACTACTTCAAAGTAGCCTAAAATGGTCACAATTTTGATATTTTCACGTTTATTTACTTCTTGATTCCAAAACTTTTTTTTAACCATCATTATACATTAGTCATTTTCACTCGAATGATTCAAAATTTGTGGGAAGAAAAACTCAAAAATGGTTGAAAAAACTACTTCAAAGTAGCCTAAAGTGGTCACAATTTTGACATTTTCACGTTTATTTACTTCTTGAGTCCAAATTTTTTTTTACCAATATTATACATTAGTCATTTTGACTCGAATGATACGAAATATGTGCAAAAGAATAATCATTTAAAAACACCCTAAAAATGGTAAAAAAAACTATTTAAAATAGCTTAAAGTTGTCAGACATGTAAGGATAACGTAATCTAAATAGGCGACTAATGTTGTGACACATAATATATACAAAAATACACAAATATCCAAGATCATTAATAGAACCCACGTGGTTTAAAGCAGGGTCTCATTATAGTTAAGGACAACATTGCATTCGAAATGGTATGAATATCGCTATAATGAGACCCTATCCAAATATTAAACGCCCACAAAAATTGACTCGCCCCCTATAAAATAGGACATAAAATCTAGAAAAATACGACACTTAGCCAACATATAGCATTCAAAAAAAATATAAAACTCGTTAACATTTACATTTGGAGTTTACGGCGGACGAAGACTACCACATGCTACAAGATGTGAAGATTTCCCGCCAGATACTAGGAGAAGATACCAGCGATCAATAAAGTCACGGAAATGTGTGACTACCAGGATATGAAAGAATAAAGGAAGTTGATGAATTGGAACTGGAGTGATAGATAAACTCTGATTCGGCTTTATGTTAAAGTTCATGTTTCAGACTATGTTTTAGCGTGTGTTTTATTTCATGTTTGAGTGTTTGATTCGGTTTATGTTTGAGTTTATGTTTGAGTTTATGTTTGAGTTTATGTTTGAGTTTCTGATTGAGTTTATGTTTGAGTTTATGTTTGGGTTTCTGATTCCGTTTATGTTTGAGTTTCTAAAAATATTTGAGTTTGTGCACTTTAATGCTGTTATTCATAAAACATAAAAACATAAAAACATAAAAACAACAAAACATATAGTAATCCTCCGAATAAAATCATGGGTATTGCTAATAATCTCACCTTGCTGTGAGATAGTTTTATTTTTATTATGTATCAAACCTATCATTTTGGGTTTCAGATTGTATGATATTGTTTTCTATATTTTGGTGCTCTCGTTGATGGTTGATGTACGGTACTATTTTTTGTATTTTGATGTTTCGGCTCATGTATGATACTTTTTCCTTTTTGTTTGATATTATAATATTGTATTTTTGTATCTTGCTATAACGAATTAGAGTAGGTACCCCAGCGGGAAAAAACAAATAGAGTGAAGGTTTCCCGCCTCAAAAAGTTTTACACGGGAACAAAAACACCATTTCCCGCTAATTATTTTAGAATTGAACCACCGACTTCGAGTCTATAAATACTAGAATCTGACTTTGAAACTAAACATTTAAGTTATAACAATGGGTGATTCAGGCTGGAACGTGCACGAAGATGCAAACCTCCTAAGCGCATTTGACTTCGTCAGAGGTACGATGCAAGAGGAGATTCCTGGTTTCATCGATGCGGTTTTGTGCAGAATGTTCTTTAACCACGGTAGGGAGGCATCGTATCCAGGATGTTTAATGCCCTGACCACGCGGACACGAAGAAGTGTTCGATAGGTTAGCTTATCTTAAAACAGTGACTATACAGATTGAGTCACTGGCTTACGAAGTCCGAAGCAAAGTCCGAAATGTATTCAACATGGGATTCCAAAGTACAATTACGCAGGAGATGGTGTCACATGCGATGCAGCAAATGGAGCAAGAAATAGCCGACGCAATAGCCAGCGCCGTTGATATTAACTCAACTCCCGAAGGAAGTAGTGACGAAGAGGAATATTCATTCGAGAAACGCTTTGAGTATGGACGGAACTATCTGTCTCCATAAAACTAAATGTGCAATGCTAACTCAGGGTTAGCTTATCTATCATTTGTTTTAAGTTATTTGCTTATGTATTTCTAATTACGCAATGCTTTTGATTAAAGTGTAATGTTTTCATGCAATCGACATATTAAGAAGTTTAAGTGTTATTGTTTTTAAGATAAACATCCAAACAAAAGCAACAACTGAAGCAACAAAAGCAATTCCT
Organism: Limnanthes douglasii subsp. nivea; assembly: GCA_036936605.1. NCBI lineage: Eukaryota > Viridiplantae > Streptophyta > Magnoliopsida > Brassicales > Limnanthaceae > Limnanthes > Limnanthes douglasii. The sequence continues at coordinate 301,782,563 of JAUPFV010000002.1, read as the reverse complement.
TAAAATCATATCAACGAAAGCAACAACTGAAGTAAAACAAAAGTTAGTACCAAAGCAACTCGAGTCAACAATGTGCAACCGTCAGGCTATCCATGTGGCCTCATCCCACAAAAAGCGCGTGTTGACACGTCTCCTCCTATCTGCTGGTAAAACACCCCGCAACGCCGGTGGTATATCCTGAATGTGCCCAAGCTATCGAGCGACCCGAAGTGGATAGTATGCCTGACCTATGTCGTACACCTTCAGCATGTGGTCAATCCAAGCCACATCCTCAAAAGGGAAATCACCACGTATCGTGTGGTAAGGCATGAACCAAACCTACACCGTAAGTTAATAATGTTTAAAAAACTATAAGTAATAATAAATTAACGATACGGAAACAAATGTAACAAATCATCGTAACTCACATGGTTCTCCTTCAACGAACCCAATATCTGTCAGATGTTGATACGAGTCTCATCATCCGCACGATACGGTGGAGGTATATATCGGCAAATAGTCGGCATAGAAGACTTGTAGAGAGTGTTGACCGTAGTCAAATAGAGGGGAAGTGATCGTATATCCACGTCTCCAACAAGACAATATAACCTGCAATCCCTAAAGTGGAGTGCAGCGATGACTTTCCTAGATGGTGATACAGATGAGCTAGTATATGCTGGCCCCATTTGTATCTACGGGATGTCCTATAATGCTCTACAAACTGCAAGTAATCTAACGATATACTGTTCCCCGTCTTGTTCACCATAATACAACAACCCAACATGTGGAGCAGATAACCCCTAGTGACACACTCTACAGTACCATCAGACATGGTATCATCCATAAAATGGGGTTGCATGTACTGCTCACGTAAAAACTGTAAACGAACAGATCTAGCACTACCCCCCCCCCTGTTACGCCTTAACTCAGTCCTAAGTGCATCCACGGGTATACCTAATGCCCTATAATATCATGCCAAACGCTCTCCATTACTAGGAAATGTCTGAATCACAAAATCATCACCTGTAATCGGGAGACCAGTAATAACTTGGACGTCGTCTAACGCCACCGTCATCTCACCGAAACAGCAATAAAAGTTGTTGGTCTCCGAATGCCACCTTTCAAGAAAAGAATCTACCAAGTGTACGTTGGTACTCCAACGCTCCAAGACATCGGTGAGAGGACCAAAGCAAGACATCATACCCTAACGTCTGACCCTGCTCTGCCCATTAAGATTCCATGCACGATGGGTACCGTACATCGAGTAGCACCACGAAGGCCGACGAGCCTACATAAAACATCAATAACTTAGACATAATACAAAGGACCATACGTCGTACTTTAAACCAATCATTACTTACCTCTCCTGCAAATACGTTTTATGCCTCGTGCTGTGTGTAGTCTAGGGAAAGAGCAGGCACATGCGAATTCACCTTCTGAAAAAGCCGATCCAGCGTCCAAATCGATTGGGATACAGTAGGGGCTGGAGTGGAAGCGTTAGGCCTGCGCCTTACAGACCGTGACCGTAAAACAACATCCTCCTGCTCGCTCTCACTGCTCGAGCCTGAATGTCGAAGAGGTGTATGCGGTGTGTGAGGCATGCTGAAATACATGAAATAAAATCATTGTGAATAGGCAAGTAATTTTGGGAATAAAAACAACAGAATGTAACAAAACAGCCAAATTCGCGAACTGAGCATGCTCAGTTTTTGTGAAATTGCGAAGTGGTTGTTCGCAATTTTGGTGAAATTGCGAATAGCCTGTTCAAAATTTCACCATTATTGGTTGTGCGAAATCGCGAACAACCAGTATGCGACCTTGCACGGGTTGCGAACGGTCTGTTCACAATCCGTGCAAAATCGCATACTCGTTGCTTGCGATTTCGCACAACTAGCAGCCCCAACCCTAGACCTCGAATCCTACCCAAAACCCACAAAAACCAACCAAATTCAACAAAAATTGTACCAAAATGTTGATAATGCCTTGACTAACACGTATCTACAACTATTTTTAAAAAAAACAACAACATATACATGAAAATCGGACTTTTGAAGCAGAACCTATAACTCTAAATATCACTAAAAATACCAAAGTAAATTGCTTAAAAATTATATGAATAGGTAAAGGATTCGTACCTTAACGTTTTTGTAAGTTCGGATTTGAGAAATCTTGACTTTTGTTTTGCCGGATTTTGAGAGCTTTTGGTGGAGAGAAGAGAAAAAAAAAGGGTTTTGGGCTGAAAATACAGCTTTTATATCAAGGGTAAATGGGTCTTTTTTGGGGTCTCATTATAGCCAAATGGAGTCTTATTATAGAAGGGTCTCATTATAGCCAAATAGGGTCTTAATTTAGCCTTGCCCATAATTTTTTTGTTAGCTATTAATTGCAAATTATTTAAAGGCCAATTTGGTCATCATTTTAATTAATGAATTTTGAATAAAAAAAGGGAAATTGCACTTAAAGTACCCACTCAACTATTCAATTGTCATATAGTACTCAAGATTTGATCAATTGTTACTTAATACCCAACTCAACTACCTTATTGTCACTTACTACCTAATATTATTTTAATACCCTAACTACCCTTAACCCACTATATAAACATAATTTTCTGTTTTCTTTCTATTTTTTCTAGCTTTTTGAAGATTTGAATTTGTTAGCCGCTCTAACCACCTAACCCTACGAACCACCACGAAGCATGGTTGAAATCACATTTTCCGGTGATCGGAGTGTTAGAAAGTCTGTTTATTTATGTAGTTTGTGGTGTAAAACCTATCTAACCACTGTCTTCTACGTACAGGAACTGATCGTGTTTCTATGTACATGAATCTGTTATTTTGCAACCAATCGTGTTTCTGGTCCCAGGTAATCGTAATTACCTACTGATTTCGAAGTTATTTTCTTGGTTTTATCAGTTGGAATAGGTTATATTTTACTGTTTTAGACGACATAGCCTGATTTCGAGCTTTTCTCTGTTTTTTTGTTACAGTGATCTGTTATTGTTTTGTTAATATTTGTCGTTATATACTCATGTCCTTGTTTTCTGATGTTATATACTAATTTTGTAGTGCATTAGATTTTTATTTTGGATGTTAAACATGTGTAGATTACGAGTTTTAGTTGTCCAGGCGTTCCACGCAAGATGCGAATTATTTGATGTATTCGATGAGGAAGATGCTAATTGTATTACCAATTCGCATGGTGACATGCGAATCACATGAAAGAATTTCAAAATTTTCTTACAAATATGCTGCGAATTGTATGGATGTTCAAACATATGTAAGGACTCTTAGTTGCTTACAAAACTCAGGATGGGTTGCGAACTATGTGGAACTCTAGAGTATTGTATTTTCAAAAAAATACCAAGGATTTTTTAGTTCCTTTTTTACGTTTCGCATGTTATGATGCGAACTATGTAGACCTCTAGAGTATTACATTTTCAAACAAATATCAGGATTTTTTAGTTACTTTCACGTTTCGCATAATAGGATGCGAACTGTGTAGAACTCTAAAGTATTGCATTTTCAAACCAAATATCAGGACTCTTATTTGCTTACAAAACTTAGGATGGGTTGCGAACTATGTGGAACTCTAGAGTATAGTATTTTCAAACAAATACCACGACTTTTTAGTTACTTTTTTATGTTGCGTATGTTATGATGCGATTTATGTAGACCTCTAAAGTATTGTATTTTCAAACAAATATCATGATTTTTTTTAGTTACTTTCACGTTTCGCATGATAAGATGCGAACTATCTTGAACTTTTTTTAGTATTGTATTTCTAAACAAATATCAGGACTTTTTTTAGTTGATTTACAAACAACTATCAGGATAGGATATGAATTGAACACAGTTCTCGGCTTGTAGATATACACAAATCGTAATATAGGATATGATATGTTTGATGCAGTAATAAATAATTTGCACATAGTTTTTAGGACTAATAACTAATAGCTTGTTCTGTGCAGGGTAAGGTATGTCCAAATCACGAGTTTGTATTTTGAAACATGGTCACCAAACCGCAATTGTGCCTTTCACAGAGTTTGAAATCTTTCAAAGTATCCAAGCTTATGTGGAGAACACATGGGATGAGCTTGTCACAGGTAACTACCTAATTACCTACTCCTGCGGGGATCACAATAATTGTTTCTTTAATAACCAGAAGGATTTTGTTGGGTTGGTGTTATATCTTAATTTGGAGTGTTTAAAACGGGTTAGTTTTCTCATAGAACAACACGTCTTCGATAAGGGTTCTGGTCATAAGTGTTCTCGTGAAAAAAGTTCTGGTGATAAGAGCTCTGGTGGTAAGGATTGTGGTGTAAAGCGTAAAGAGGCGTAGCTTGAGTTTGGGAGAACTATCTCCTGATCAACTAGTTAGCGGGGAGAGTAGTAACGGTTTAGTTAATTCTGAGCAGAGAAAAAAACAACTTGCTACTACTGGTTGGGCTGATGCTATTAGAGGAGTGGGTCAAGCTTTTGAAGAAGGTGCTGCCGGTCTGAGGTTATCTTTGTGCAGGTTTGATTTAGAGCATGGTTTTGCTTTCAAATACCTGCACAACACAGCAACCAAGATCACTTCTTATTGTGAAAATAAGTTCACAAACGGGTGCAAATGGAGTCTTTATGCATCTATTGATTCCAGCACCGGCTTGATGACGATCAAGAAGTATGTTCCGCGCCATACTTGCAGTCCCGTTTTCTCCCAGAAGCATAAGCATAAGCGACATAGGAATTTGACATCAGATTTGATTGCAGAGGAAATTCAGGATTCTCTCCGGATCTACCATTCGTCGACAACCAAAACCATACAATCGACTGTCAAACAAGATTACGGTCTTGACTTCTCTTACCGTTTGTCATGGAATGCTTTGGAGAAGACTAAGAGGGGAGTTTTCAGAGATAGTTCAAGTTCTTTTAGTTTACTAAGCGGATACTTCAAACGTTTGAAGAGCCGGGATATTACTTCAGACTGCCAGTTGGAGTTATCATCTGGAAACCGATTCAAGCGTTGTTTTGTAGCATTCGGTTCGTCCCTTCAGGGTTTTCATTCATGCCGTCCAATATTTTTTGTCGATGGAACCCACTTATATGGCAAGTATAAGGGTACCTTGCTTACTGCCGTAGCAAAGGACGACAACAATGGTTAGTTACATTTAACTAGTTAATCTGAATGTGTTATGATGTTTTTGTTTGAAATTGTTGTGCAACAGTTCGCATCCAAAGCTGCGAATTAAGCAGTGTTGTTTAAGTGATGACATTTCGCAATAGAGGATGCAAATTAGTGGATGAAATTTTGGGCAACAGTTCGCATCCTATATATGCACACCATTTGTTGTAGGAATCTTGACATTTCGTATTCGAGGCTGCGAATTAAGCAGTGTTTGAAACTGTGATTAATTCGTAGCTTATGCTTGTACACAGTTTGCAGCGTGAATTTTGAGAACAACTACCAGGACAGGCTGCGAAATGTGTACATTTTTTAAACGTTTGAGTACTGTTGTAGTGTTCATTTGATCTTTCTTTTTCCAGGACTATTCCCTGTTGCTGTTAGTATAGTTAGCATTGAAGATTAGGACAATTGGATGTAGTTTTTGGGGTGATTGAAACCACATTTGTTGGATCGCCAGATCATATTTATTTCAGACCGTCATTCTGGTATCGTTAATGCTGTTTCTGTCTTGTATCCAAACTGCTATCATGCGTACTGTTATTTCCATCTCATGCAGAATTTGAAAGCGAAACTGGAACATACTAACATAGACTATAAAAAAAAGGATGTTGAGTTTATTCCATCGTCTTGCTTATGCTCCTAGTCGAGAGCTTTTTAAAGATATACTAACAGTTTTTCTATATGAAGGTGGTGACAGAATGAGTGATTTTCTTGCAAATTTACCCCCGAAAAAGTATGCGCAGGCTTACGTAAAAGGGAAGCGATACGACTTTATGGCTTCTACTGCAGCAGAATCGTTTAACAATCAGATCAAAAAATATTGCGGCCTACCGATTGTTGAGTTTATTGACTGGATTAGAGTCTTTCTTATGACTCAAGTTTCACAAAGATACGAAGAGGGTCTCAGCTGGAGTACTAATTTGGTCCCCGAGTACGAGAAGAAGCTAAAGCAGAATGTTGACATGTGCCGAACTTGGGTAGTACGTAAGTCGTCTACCGCCATGTTCAAAGTCTTTTCGAATCCTATGGCTGTTGTTAATCTGTTGGATTTCAAAAGTTCTTGCAGATCATGGCAACAAGAGTGTTTTCCATGTCCTCACGCTTTAGCGGCAATACAATATACTTACCAAGATCCATTTACCGTAATAGAGCCCTTCTTTACGGTTAAGAATTACAGGGAAAGTTACTCTTTCAGCATACCAGCTATAACAGATTTCGGGGAAGGGTTCAACGCTAACGATCCTTCGTTTGTTGAAGTTCTGCCTCCGAACTTTAAGAGACGTTCCGGAAGGCCTAAGAAAAAGTGAATCCCTTCTAAAGGAGAAATCTCAACCAAGCAGTTGAGATGTGGCCGTTGTTCGAAATCATGCCATAGCAGGAGGACTTGCGATGTTCCAGTTTAAGCACAATCCATGATGTGTACAATTCTCGTTGGCCACATTTATTTGTAATACTGTTATTGTTCTCTACAACAAACTAAACATTTTTACATTTTTTGTGTTTGTAATGCATTTATTAGAGTAAAGAAATGTTAAGTGCTTTGAGTTGCATGCAATTCGCATCCAGTATTGCGAATTGTGTACAATATGTTGATATAATGTTGCAAACATCTATCAGGTTTCCATGCGATTTGTGTGAAATTTCACCAGGCTGCAAATCGTTAGTAAAATCATATCAAACAATTATCAGCATTTTATGCTGCGAATTGTGTTGAGCTATAACGTAATGCATTTTCAAACAAATATCAGGACTCTTATTCGCATACGATTCACATGATATGTTGCGAATTATGACCAGAACATATATCAGGACTCCTGGCTGCTTGTGTAAATAGATATGATGTGAATGGAGAACAACCAAAAGTCCTGATATTTGTTCACATGCTAAGCTGCGAAGCGTGCTTTGATAAAAATACCAGGACATTCAGTGGGTTGCAAATCGCATGGTATGCTACGAATTGCATGAAAATCAGTAATATTGAAAACAAGTAATATATCAGGTTAAGATGCGAATTATTTGCAAATTGTAATTGGATGCAAATCGTTTATATTATTAAAAGTCTGTAAACAAATTGGATTACAAAAAAGAGGATTACAGTCTTCATGCACTAACAAATGTTTACACAGATCACTACAACCTATTAGTGTTAGTTAGTTGCATTCCAAAAAAGCAAAAAACAAAAGCCAACTCTATTAGTCATCAGTAGAGGATTATTCACCATCTTTCTCCTCAGTGTGCTGATCATCAGCATTTTGCTATTCCTCTTCCTCTTCATTATCTACGTCCATCATGCATAAAAAATTTGTCCTTGATGGACCGGCTTCATCTTCCCTCTTCTTTTTGTTGTTTGGAACCTCTGTCGTCTGAGGTTCCACCTCTGCTGGCTGAGGTACAACAGCAACCATTAGAACCTCTTATGGCAGAGGTTCAGCAACAACCATTGGAACAACTTCCACTGGTTGAGAATCAGCAGAGTAGTAGTCATCATATATGTCTAAATCAAAAACAGATACTGGGCTGTTTGGTGGTACTGCTGGCATGATCAAGTCATCGCTCCACTTAACGGTTAAGGATGACCAGGAGTCACCCAGAGAACCAAGTGAACCAGAGTATGAGTATGAGGTGGTGGTTGTGGTGGTGGAAAAATATATGACTGTTTGAATTCGAAGAGAACAAGAAGTATTTTTTAAAACTATAGAGTTTGTTTTAAAATTATCCTCTGATTTACTAGTGTTATTTATAGGGAAATGAGGCAATCATTACATAGCCAACATGTCTAATCAGCAATTAATGGGTTCTGGACCTCTAGTGATTAGATTGTTTTTTGCGTGCTCAATTCAGTAAACGTTTACCAAGGCATACTCCATAGTCTGTTCGTATTCTTGAACGATATATTTTGAATTATTTATTTTATACCAGGCTGCTAACTGTTTGTTAATGTGATATACCAGGGTTTGCTGCGAACTGTTTAGTGATAAGTAAGCATCTATCAGGTTATGATACAAATTGTTTGGTGAGGATCCTTTTTTAAGACATACCAGGGATTGCTGCGAAATGCTTGGTGGGAATAGTTCACATCCTAACCTTATATATCAGGTTAGGATGCGAACGATTTGATAAGAAGTATGTCTTGTATATATCTTTGGAATTGCACATTTCTGAAAAATGTAATTGTAAATGTATGCACACCAAAAAATTACAATCAATGTATTTACATCAAAATACCATAATGTTTTACTTCGAATCACCCGTATGTCACGGTGTCTTTGTTATTTAAGAAGAAATCAAACATTTCTGCTCTGAAGGCAATGACCATATCTTCATCGTATTTTGTCTGCACATATCCATGCTGGATAATATCTCTGGCGTATTTGCAGACAAAAATACCACAGTCCAGGGTGCCCTGTTTTTGTTTTGGGATTTTTCTTTCATTTTCACCTTCCACCCTGTCCTTGATTTAGGCAGGAATCCTTTCTCCAACAAATATTTGATCTAGTTATAATGATTAGTGTTAGGAACCAGCACAAAAACTTAAACAGTTGTTACCACACAATTCGCACTGTAGGCTGCGAATTGTGTGATAACCAATCCAACATGGATATGTCAAGCAATTCGCAACATAGGGTGCGAATTGCTTGATATCCAATCCATTTTGTCTGAAAGCATTTTGCAGCTTATTTTATTGAAATGTGCATCATCCAAAACGATTCGCATCCTATGCTGCGAAATGTGTTATAGATAGGCTGCGAAATACAACTGATTTACTCACATTTCGCAGCATATCTCGATCACAGTTCGCAACATGTATTGATCATGCATAATAAAAATGTGTTAAAACGTAAGTGTATAGCTGGGAATATTACCAGTTTTGTAGGTTTCCTTGTAGTGTGGTCTATGGCTTTCAGTTTAGGCAAAATTGGGTTGTAATTTGTTATCGACCTGCCGTCGTTGTCAACGACGAGCAACGTCCAATGGTTTATCTGGTCCTTTGTCTCGGTGCATATTTGATGTTGGGGTTTTTGGGCGCTTTGCTAAAAGCTGCGTCTACCAAATTTGTTACTTCCCAGCCTGATTCCAATTGATGCTGCATCCAAGCGAGAGTACATTACAATGAGAACATTTTCTAAAACTTTGAAATTTACCTTGGCTAAACTTACCGTAGTCATGCCCGAAATCAGTACGATGTCATGTTTCACTCCTTCAGCTTTATTACATGGAACTTTGAAGTTTGCTTATTCAAGCATCTTTCAAATCCAAGCGTCTATAACCTAAGAAAGAAGTTGTTTATTTATGTTAAATATACAAGACATATTTGAAACATTAAAAATAGAATTGGTAGACAATTGGATACCTTTACGTCCAGCTCCAGGTCTAAAGGTAGTGTCATCGCATCACTCGCTTGCACTCTGATTCCGTATGTAAATTTGGACTCTAGTAACTGTCATACCACTGGATCAGGGGTGTCGCTCTCGTAGGCTTTAACTAACTATATTTGTGGTATTCTGCGACAAAGATACGGTCAGTTACTTTTGTTTTCTTTGGCCAGTCGCTGTATTCTACTTTTGGTGGTTCTTGTTCTATTATAATTATCTCTTCCTCTTCCTTTTCCTCTGTCACTGGAGGCTGTGTTGGTGTCAGTAGATTAAAATTTGGCTCATCTGTCTCTTTACTTGGCTCGAGCTTAACGAATAACAAAAATCAAAAGTAGAAGGGTGTCAGTCATTATAATGATAACGACCCCAAACAGTTCGCATGCTAACATGCGAACTGTTTGGTTCCAGCTGAATACATTTCGGAGTATCTATCAGGGTAGCATGCGAACTGTTCGAGGTTCCACTAAACAGTTCGCATGCTACCCTGATATTCATTTGTAACATTTAAAATGGATCCACACAATTGTCATGTTATGATGTGAAATCATTATAAGTAGCCCTTACCGCACGGTCAGCGACAACCAATGCTGTTGACTTGTTCGGCATAGGATCTGGATCGTGTCGGTAGAGATCATTAAAGTTATCCTCCGACATGTTCTCCAAAGACCGTTGTATTATAGAATCGTAATATACATTATCAATTTCATTTAAAAATGTCTGTAAAACTTCAGTGTAAATACCATCAAGAAAAACATCGGGTAAACCTACTATGTTATCTTTTGACTCTTGACTCTAGAGCTTGCAGTTGATTTGTTACTGGTGCTACAATTTCACGTTGGCTTAGCAATTCTAACTTTGTGCACACCACCGTTGGTCTTTGAGGTGCATCTGCATATGTGGTGTTATCTTCTAAGGATGGTCCTTCCTGGCTGAGTAGTTCCATCTTCTCACAGGATGGACATCTTCTGACTCTTGCGGTGCCATCTCTTGCGTTAGCCTTTCTCTCTTTGCCAAGGCTATTTGTTGCTGTTGTTGTTGTTCTTGTTGTCCTTGTTGTTCTTGTTGTTGTTATTGTTGCTGTTGTTGTTATTGTTGCTGTTGTTGTTGAACTTGCTGTTGTTGTTGTTGTTGTTGTTGGTGGTGGTGGTGGTGTTAAACTTGTTGCTGTTGTTGTTGTTGTTGTTCGTGTTGAACTTGTTGCTGCTGTTGTTGGTGTTGTTGTTGTTGTTGCTGGTGTTGAACTTGTTGCTGTTGTTGTTGTTTATGCTGTTGTTGTTGTTGTTGACTCTCGGTCTCCTGTTTCATAAAAATTCCAAAAAAAGGTGGAAGGGTTAAGCATACTATAATCATAGTTGCGAACGATTCGCATGCTGACCTGATATTTGTTTTGTCCATCTCAAACAATTCGCAGCTCAGCATGCGAATTGTAAAATAACCATCCAACAAAGTAATACACAATTCGTAATATAGGATGCAAATTGTTTAGACAGGACTACACAACAGTCCTGGTATTTGTTTGATATCATCATATCATGTGATGGCATTGTTTTGAATATGTATTCAACTCGAAAACCCCGTTGATTGTTTTAAATAGATACACTGACTTTGTTCGAATATTTATACAATAATAAATATTATTATAGAAACAATTTCATCACGATAAATAAATAAGATATTTGAATCTTAGTGAACTTTTGATCCACTTACATCTTTTAGGCTGTCTGGTTTTGCCACTTTTTTCCCATGATCTTCTATTTTCTTTGCAATGTGCAGTATGAGTTGTGGGTCATTCGGAGGAGACACGTGTCTTTCTTTCTCCGTCTGTGTCTCTGTGGTGTCTATCTCTGTGGACACCAACAACTCTTCATGCATCATTGCAGATTGTACGGGTATGGGTGAATGGTTCTCATCATCATCCCTCTCTTCTGGCAATACTCCATCAGCATGGTGCTGATCAGCATCAGACACGGATGCCTGCAATTCAGTGGATGCTGCTCTATCTGGAAATGCTGGTACCTTCTCAACTAGTGGGCTTCCAATCTGGAAAATTGGCTGAGAGATAGCATTGCGGAGTTGTTGTGCTTCAAGATCTGCTATCTTTCGTTTCAATTCTTCCAGCTGAAAAAATGATAGCAGATATTTTATAATCATATTAAGTGCTGATTATAGCGATTATTTAAGGCTCAATTCATACTTACTTCTCTGGCCATTTTTTCTATCTTTCTCTCGTACTTGTTCTTGTCGGCATATGTCTTCAAACGCTTTGGACTAGGTGCTCTGCATTTGAGTACATAATCACCGATTATTTCACTCATACTGGTTGTGTCGTCGTCGTCGGGCTCCTGCCTGGATTTGCCTTTCGGCGGTGGTGGAATCGTTTTCTTGGGGAGTCTTGGTGGTGGAATCGTTGGCTCGGGGAGTGTTGGTTGTTCGGGTCTGGGAGATATCACCTGATTCGTTTCTTTCTGTTTCTGTGATGCTCGTCTCCTTTGTCTTGGTTTTGATGCTGTGTTTTTCTTCCTCTTCCTTGATCTTTCTTTCGGTGAAATAAGTTCCTCATCTGCATCTCTACTATCTGGTCGTTCTCCGAAAGCTTCGCTTTCAGCCTCCGTAAGAAGTAGTGGACCTTCCAAAACCTACCAACAGAGGCACATGTAACTAAATAGATGCAAGCGGCCTGTTTTGAAAGTATGAGGGTGTAGACAAACAAATTGTTTTTTACAAACAGTTCGCATTATATGCTGCAAAATGTGTGAAATTCCATCCATGTTAGAGTTGCAAACAACTCGTATGCTGAGCTGCGAATTGTGTGTAAACAATATGTTGCGAACTGTGTGGAAACAATAAGCTGCGAACTAAGTATTCATATTAGGCTCCGAAATGATTGATGAATTGTTCTAATATAACACTAATCAAAACGCATGATATGCTGCGAACTGTTTGCAACCCTAATTAAATACCTATATAAAGCTCATACCTGGTCATCTTTCGGGTTGGGTATCCTAATGAGCAGTGCCACGGTTGTTGCTTGGCACTCTAATCCCAACCATTTGAAAAACCTTTGTATCAAGGTCGGCTTCGCTACCTCGAGGCCGATTGTTGTGTGCTCCATGAAGAATGGATGCATGGGAACAAGTTTTATTATTAAGATGCTTTATACATAACTAATTTTTATACTAGTAGATCAATCTTACGATTAGAAGGGCGACGCAACCGACGACTCGATCAGGTTTTTCGATTGCTAAGCAACTCCGGATAGACTGTCGAAGCTTGTACAATATTGACCCGGACCAGTCGTAACTGTTTATTTTGTTGAGGTCTTCAACATAATAAACGGTGCTCCAACCCAGGATATCTCCAGATACGGAGTAAAATAGGGTGGAGCACAAAAACAGTATCAATAGCCTCGCAACGTCTTCCAACTCATGCTCCCCCCCCCCCCCCCTTCGCTTATGGCCTTCTCTATACCTGCCTGTAAAACCAACGACAGCATGCTATGTTAGAAAAGTACAGAATCCTGCTTTTATAAGATGAAGTTGATTTTACACGTACCTTTATAATGGCATTCGTTATTGTTTTAGTATTTGACGGTCCTACTTTCCTGCCAGTTTTACCCATGAAGTATTTCTTCATCATCCTTGATCCGTCTTCCTCGCCGGGCGCGTATTTGTTGTGAAATGCTTCGGTTTTCGTTAACCGCATTTTCTCGGTGTCATACTTCATCCCGAATATGACCTTCACATCGTCTTCGGTTAGCTTTACAAACTTTGAGCCAATACGGAAGGCGTCTCGATCGACAGAGAACCTCTCGACGAGATACTGAATGATACAGTAGAATTTCTTCTTCGGTAGCTCTGCCTCGTTACGGATGTCGAAAGCCGTTTTCAAAAGTATATAGAAGGGTGTGTTTCTTGTAGCTTCAATGTGGGCACGTGTAATACCCATCTCTTTAAGAAGCTTCAGAAGGCTCACCAACCCTGATCTGTAATAGCTTGGTTTTGTTGTCATACTTCCTGCACAAACACAAATCAGTTGGAGTGTCACACACCTCGCATCACAAGCTGCGAACTTCATGTCTTATCAGTTAAAATGTCACACGATTCGCATGACAAGCTGCGAAGTGCATATATATGAATAGAGTTTTTACAATCAATTCGCATGCTCGCATGCGAATTGTTTGTAAATAAACGCTGCGAAATGCATGGCATAAATATTCAATCGAGCTGCGAATTGCTTGCATAATGGGTGATAAAGATGCGAACTGTACTACAACGCACACGTACAGGCTGCGAACTGTTCTATTTTTTACATGCACGTTGCAGGGGTCTGGGGAAATATTGAAATAATACCAAAATCAACAATTAACTACCTAATACACATCTAACATACATCATAGTTCTCTAGAAAGTATTAACATTACATGCAACTAAACTTCTACCCTGCGTTCGACGATAAACCCAGAAACTGAACAACTATCGTCACTAAATACTTCATTCCAGTATAAAAAGCAACGTCTATCGTGAAATAAAAGAAATTAGTCGTTCGAATTCATCAAAACACAAAAAAGTACACTTTCCACGATAATGCATACCTGTTTAATTCTAAACGTTGTCCTATTCACCCGCCGGAGAAGACTTAACGGCAACTTTCTCGAACAGAAGGTGGTTACTCGTTGGACTGAGTAAAAGACGGTGACCGGTGCGATTCCGCTGAAGGTGCGAACGACGACCGATTTCGAACAGTGAGAAGTTGTAGGTATTTTTGGGTTTGAGAGAGAGAGTATCACGAAGTCGAACGGTGGTGGTTTCTAAAATTAGACGTGGTTTGGGTTTGTTTAGGGTGATGGGAAGGTGGAAAAAAATAGGTTTGAAGTGAAAAATGGGTATATATAGTCGAGGGGTATTTTTGTACAATTTTTTAGTTGAAGTACTAAGTAACACTATCCAAAATATTTGGGTACTACCGAGTAATTAGATAGTTGAGTGGGTATTTACCGGTATTTTTCAAAAAAAATGTGAGGGGTTAAAAAATATAAATTATTAATATCGAAGGATCGATTTGTTTAAAAAAAATACTTATCTGCAATGTCCCATGTTCCAGTGATGCGTGGCTACCAAAGCCATTAACACCCACCGGAAAATTCTCATGTAAATCGTCTTCTCCGATTACCACAAAACATGTATAAGTCCCTATTCTAGTATTATCAACTTCACTGAACGTATTATATCTTGTTCACCGTCATGGCACTAAAATTCAACATACCATTTCCGGTTTTCGCTCCACCGGTGCCGACACAGAACCCGCACTGCACCCCGAACCCGCCAAATAATCGTGGTCCAAGCGAAATAAGATTCGCCCGGTGGAACAACGCCAACGCCGAACCCTTCAACCAGCAGCGCCGAGCACAGGAAGAGATCGAGGCCGATATCCGCCGCCTCCGCCGTTACGACGCCGTCGACAGAATAACCCAAACTCGAGATTCCGGCGAGTCATCCGCCGTAGAGACCTTCAAATCCATAGGCACACCGTCTTCTCCTTCCGCGTCTTCGATTCCGGGTCGGAAGTCCAAGTACTCCAAAACCGAACCCGATGGTCACCCGGCTTTTCGGTCGCTCTACAAGAAGAAAAAACCACAAGTACCCAAAATCGAGCCGCAACTCGATGCTAAAGCCGCCGTTAAAATCAGCGAAGATGGAGTGTCATATGTTATCGACGGCGCGCCGTTTGAGTTTAAGTACAGCTACACGGAGACGCCGAAAGTGAAGCCGCTTAAGCTGAGGGAGACTCCGTACGTTCCGTTTGGGCCTACTACGATGGGAAGGCCATGGACGGGCCGGCCTCCTCTGCCTCCTTCAAAGAAGAAGCTGAGAGAGTTTGATTCTTTCAAGCTGCCACCAGCTAATAAGAAAGGTGTGAAGCCAGTGCAGAAGCCAGGGCCATTCGTCACTGGAACTGGACCCAAGTATGTTTACAAGAGGGAAGATATACTGGGTGAGCCCTTAACTAAGGAGGAGATTGCTGAGTTGATCGGTGGGTGTGCCAAGGCGAAGCGGCAGCTCAATATGGGTAAATATTGAAGCTGTTTAGATAATTTAAGATTGAATTGGGTGCAAAGTTTCATTATCTTGCTTTACAACGAAGACTTTTGCTGGAAAAACTCAATAGTCTAGAAATTTATTGCAGACTAATAGCAGCCAAATATGTTAAAAATATAGAGTATCCTCCGGTCGACCGGCTAAAAGTTATAGAATATGAGTAGTGATGCTTCATGGGTATGTATCTGTGCGGATTCTAGAGCAGTTTCATAATAGTGTTAAATATTTTTTCGGTTTTATTGTGGAATTGAAGTGGGGATAGAATATGGCAAATTGATATGATAGTTTTCTGAAGATTATATGGTATTTGTTAAATATGTTGCATGACTGAATATGTTATGGACCATACTTTAGTACTTTTAGTTTCGGCAAGAATTGTGTGTTCTGTTCCAATATGAGAGTTAGGAAGACGTTCAATATGGATTTTGCATTGATGATTTAAGTTAGCACGTCCAAGAATATATGTTCATATATTGTAAGAAATTGCAGAAAACCTCGTTTCTAGTTGGGTGTCGGGAAGGAGGAAGCTGATTTTCTTGTTCAATTTTTGATGATTTTTTACTTCAGGTAGAGATGGGTTGACACACAATATGCTGGATAATATACATTCTCTTTGGAAGAGGAGAAGAGCGTGCAAGATTAAATGCAAAGGAGTTTGCACCGTTGATATGGAAAACGTGTGCCAGCAGTTAGAGGTAGTCTTTTTTTTTTTCTCTCTACTATAATAGGCCATTTTGATTCCTTACCTGTGGCTCTCTTTTATTTCTTTTCGTTATACTGTACAATGAGTTGTTGATCGGGCTAAAACGTGAAGAAGAGGAAAAAAGTGAGTGTAATGCAAAAGATACTAGTGAAAAACTTAGGACAAGTTTGTAACGAACACTTGAAGAGAAGTTGGCAAATCTTAAAACAATGATATATAGTTAAGATTAATTCTCTTGCATTCTTTCAGAGCATCTGTAGTACTTTAGAAAGCATAACTCGCCAAATTATTGGTTGATTGAACTACGCTATTGTTTTAGTTCTCGTTCCTAATGCTTTGCTCGTTCCCTCCTCTCTTAGGGCGTGTTTGGTACACCTTATAGGATAAGAGGGGTTATGATACAATACATAGAATTGGATTAGATGTGATTAGAATGATGTGAATTATTTAGTCGATCCAATCTCAAGCTTGTTACTCATTAGTGACGTGTAGACATTATTTAATGACTTGCATGATTAATTAGTCCTGTGTTACACCAAACACCTTATTAGACTATTTAACCGTAAGACTAACTAACCAGTCCTGCATATCACTTAACACATGATTGAACTAAAAATAGTCCAATATTGCCAAACCCGGTCCAAATCCTATGCTCTAAACAAGTCCTGAGAGGATAAGTTTTCATTGACAGGATAAAACAGGTGGAAAGGTGATATACCGTAAAGGAGGAGTGCTCTATCTGTTTCGAGGCAGGAACTACAACTACAAAACGAGGCCCCGCTTTCCTCTTATGTTGTGGAAACCTGTAACTCCTGTATACCCAAGGCTAATTCACCAGGTCCCGGAAGGTCTCACCCTCGAGGAAGCGACTGAAATGCGGAAAAAGGGACGAGAACTCATACCAATACGCAAGTTGGGTATTGCTCTTCTCTTGAAACAAACTATCACATTTGATAACTTATAAGATTGGTTAGTTCATAGTTTAAAATCTGATGTTGGTGTACAAAGTAAACTTCTTAGCTGAATGCATGCATTCTTATCCCCCCAGGTGGGTTTATATATAAACGGGATTAAATATAAAATACTTCCGAATTATTTTACTTCTATATATTTTTAGTAATGTATAATGAACTTGCTATAGCTTACTTTTTTACGGTTGATTCTTATTCAATAAAATGTTATTCTTGGAAGAAGTTTTTGCTATGCTTACATACTTTTTGTTAGAAAACCAAATCCGCCCCTATTCAGCAATATTCTATAAATCATTGTTCTTTGTGCCTTTTAGCGAAGAATGGTGTGTATAACGACCTAGTGAAACATATCAGAGAGGCATTTGAAGTGTGTGAACTGGTCCGTATCGATTGTCAAGGTGTAAAAGCAAGTGATTACAGAAGAGTTGGTGCTAAACTCAAGGTCTGCTACTTTTCATTTGCTAAATACAGTGGAACCGAAAAGAAGTGTATATATATAAGCATTCACTCATATAAACCTTAATTTTGTGTTTTTCATTGGTTTCAGGACCTTGTCCCATGTGTGTTAATATCGTTTGAATTTGAGCACATACTGATTTATAGAGGACATGACTGGAAATCATCACTCCCAATCGATAAGTCCGATAAGACATTAGAGGAATCTAAAATTGACGTCTTGAAGGATACGGATCAAGAACAAAGTGAAAATATTATCTTGAAGGATACGGATCAAGAACGAAGTGAAAATCCTATCTTGAAGGGTACGGATCAAGAACAAAGTGAAAATTGTACGCCACTAGCTGCTAGTGATGAAGTGGGATTGCTTGTGGCCGTAGCCAACGACAAGCCATTAGAGAACGCTGAAGAAACTATCTTAGATAATGTAGAACAAACTCTCGAAACACAAATTGATATTGAAAAGTCTCAAGATTCTGACGAGGCAAAGAAATCATGTTGTACAGAAAAAGTCTTACATCTCTTGAATGAAGCTATCGAGAAAGGAATTGCCACCCTTTTAGATGATGCTACATTGGACGCTGATGGTGTATACGAAAGGGCTGTTATATTTGCTGGGTCTGCTCCGGCGGGTCCAGTTTTCCACAATCCTTACAGGAAAAAGGTAGAAGATGAAAAGAAAGTGAAGAAAGAAGAGAAGGAGGAGCCTGTGGAAGCAAAAGAGAGTGTAGGAGTAGGAATTGTTGTGGAGAAGAAAAGAGGAGAGAGAAAGGTTGTGAAAACAAAAAGAAATGTAGATTTAGACGCTGAAGGTTATATGAGCGTAGTACCAAAAGGCACCCTCAAGGTTGATGAACTTGCTAAACTATTAGCATGACATATTTTAGTAGATGCTTCTTTGTAAGATATATTTAATTTAGTTTATATAAGTATTTTATTTAGTTTCGTAACTCCCTTTTTAATTGTGAAATTGATAATTTGCAGAAGCATGACTTCGGTTATAGTGGATCACTAAGAATGTAATTCGGTTTTCGGATGTTAAATTGATAATAGGCAAAAGCATGACTTCAGTTGTATTGAAGTCTTAATTTTGGGTAGGGGTGGTAAATGGGTGTCTGTCAGAAATAAATGGAGACCATTTAAAATTTAAATGGGTAACCGCAGACCTGGTCCACCAAACTGACAACTTGTTATACCTGCAACCTGTTAGACCTGTTTAAAATTTGAATATTATTATTATAAGTGTTGTAATTATTTTATAAACGAAAAACATACTTTAATTTATATTTAAAAATATTTTTATAATGTATATGATTATAAATTTATTATTACATTTGGTTGGTATTATTATGATTTGGGTATTAATATTTTAAGTGTTGTAATTATTTTATAAACAAAAATTTTAAATATTATATTTAAGGTTACAATATTGTTATTATATTATATTATTATGTTTTGCTTTTAAATATTAAAAGTGTTGATATTATGTTATAAACCAAAATTATATTTTATCGTGTTAAAATATTATAAGTTTTATGTTTATAATTTTAATATTACATTTTGATTATTATTATTATGTCTTGGTTATAAATAGTAGTAGTGTTGTTATTATTTTTTGATATTACATTCTGATTATTATTGTGATTTTGTTTTAAATATTATTGTTATTATTTTTTTACAAAAATCATATCTTATAATTATTTGATAGTACAATTGTTCTTATTATAATAAAATATAAATATTCGTTTTGTTTATTTAGTCGTTCCCAGTTTATACTCTTGCGAGCGAGAAGTTGAACAATTGTTTTCAAATTAAAATACAAAATCTAAAAAAACTATGACAAAAATCATTCATCTTCTTCTTCATAAGTATAATCCTCATCCTCTTCACTTGAAGACTCGCAAATTCGTTTTCTTCCATAATTTCTTATTGAAATTCGAATTAATTAACACATTCAAATAAATTTTAAATAATATTAAAAATTATGTGATAATGAGTCCTTTAAATGGGTCTTCTGGTGGATAATTTGCGCGGGTTTATCTGCCAGACCTGCAGCCTGCCAGACCTGCCGCCTGCAACTTGTTAGACCTGTTTACCTATTATACCTGCATTAGCAGTAACCTGTCAGACCTGCAACCTGTATACCTGCAACCTGCCAGACCTGCAACCTGCCAGACCTGCAACCTGTTTAAAATTGTTAAATAGGTTCGATGGGTCGTGGGTCTACCTGTTTGCCACCCCTAATTTTGGATCACTAAGAATGTAATTGGGTTTTCCAGGGTCAACTGCTATCATCTGATTAACTATTAATTTTTTTTGGAACCCGCAGCCGCTACTCTGAGTGTACATAGAACAAACTCTTAGTCCGACACAATAACCTGCAAACCAATGAATTTGTAGGATGCATTATTTTTTTTCTGATTCATCTCTCTATGAATAAGGTCGGAAGAGATCTCGCACCGCTCTTTTCAAAATTCTTTTTTTTTCTAATTCAGAAAATGTCTAATTCTTAAATTTTTCATTAGACAAAAATAAATTTTATCATTTTTTATACTAATAAAGCTATATACGGAAAATCATGGATTCATGGCTCTACATGCACCCATTTCCGTGTTTTTTTAGAGTTATAATTGTCCTTTTTTGTATATATAATTTTTTAAAACATGTTTGATGATTTGAATTTTTGATTTAATTTTTAATTTTTTGATTTATTTTATTAGATTTTGGATTTTCAGATCTAGATTTCGAGTTATTTTATGTATTTTCATTTTGTTGCAGTAGCAGTTAAATGAATGATACATACATTATTAAGAAACACGCGTGACACATGCGAACACATTATAGTCCAATGCATATGAGTTTGCTTATGAAAAATATACAATGTTATTGTACGACATGTTGTGTGCTATATTTAGTTCATTATTGTCTAGTGCATATGAGTTTTGCTTATGAAAAATATACAATGTTATTGTACGACATGTTGTGTGCTATATTCAGTTGAATGCATTACATATATTAGAAGAAAATGCAAACAAAAATGAATCACGTATGTTTTGGACATATGAATCTAATACTACTTACATATAAATTCAGGCTTAAATCAGGAAATAGTCCCTCGACCATCACGTTTTCTTTCATTTAATCCCTCGACTAAAAAATCACCGATGACGGTCCCTCGATTATCCTATTTTCTTTCATTTAGTCCTTCGACTTTAAAATCACCGATGAGGGTCCCTGGACTTTGCAAAAATCTATAAATTTAGTTTCTGATTTTGGGGTTTTTTCTTAGATTCAGGGACTAAATTTATAGATTTCTCAAAGTCCAGGGACCCTCACCAGGGATTTTTTAGTCGAGGGACTAAATGACAGAAAACGTGATAGTCGAGGGACTATACAGCGATTTAAGCCTACAAATTCATCTAATTGCATTTATAACTTCTTATCACACCAAATCACTCACTTTCCTGATTTTTGGATAAAACAATGCTCGATTCTTGAAATTAAATGCTAACTTTTTAATCATTCACCGATGAAGAAATAAACAAAACAATAACAATCAACACGAATCAGTTATCAAAATCTTGTTCGAATCAATTAACAACATTCAATAAATTAATAAAGAATCATCATATTTTTTATATATGAAATTAAAGATAAAACCATAATGGATCATATATCGTGATTGATTCTTATCTTGATCTCGGTTAACTAACGACTAAATCAAGACTCAAACGAAAAAAAATCAAATCAATAATCATTTGATTGAATGAAAATCACACCCTTTAGTTTAAATTCTATTCGAAACCGAAACAAGGTTTTTAAATAAAATATAAAACCAACAAAAAATAAACATATAATCAGTTTTTGGTGCTTGATAGACAAAAAAAATCATTTTTTATATAAACCTAAATGTAGGTTGTCAATATTTTATTAACACTTGATAAGACCATCAAAAGCCACAAAATATGGTAACATAACTATTTAACTAATTTTATCTAAAATAAGATAGTAGACGAGCCTCATTAAAACTATTTTATTCTTTCATTTTTTTTAAATATGTATATATCTTTTAACTGAGCTAATCTATCATACATGTATATGTTTAAGAAATCCTTATAGTATTAGGTTAATAAATTCTCATAAAGAGGTAACATCTCCTCATGAAATAAATTTCTTTTGGTTATCATCCTCATGAAAACCTACTAAATTTATTCAAATATTATCCTTATGAAAATAATTTCTTTATATACCCTTCTTTGTAGGGAATCCTCCTACTATTAGGTAAATGTTATTTATTTAAATAATTATATAAATGTCCTTACTTCTTTATCACTACTTGGATGTTACGGCCTCATAATATACGAATCTCTCAACTCATTTAACATTAAAAAAACTTAATATACATTATAGTTAAAAAAAAATTACAAATATTTATAAGATTCATAAACATTACTTCAAATATCATACATTTCGATACTTCAAAAAATATAATAAATTAAAAAATATATTCTCTAATAGTTTCATTAACAACGCTTAAAAAAATAAATTAATAAAAAATAAACTCACAGAAGTTTAATCTACTAGTTTCATTAAAAACACTTTTAGTAATAAAAATTATCGATAATGAAAAATTTATGTTACAACCCTTTTAAAATTCACCACATTGTACGAGGAACCTCTGTTGCAGTTTAACATAAAATCTTGAATCTCTCTTGCAGTCCTATTTAAAACTACCAATTTGGTAACCTTACCATTTTCAAGTTGGAATCTCACTAAATATTTCAAACTTGTTGTATCCTCTAAAATGCATTATGCAGAATATTTGGCCTATAATAAATTTGGTGTCGATAAAAGTATAAATTATTACAGTATAGATAATTAATTTAGAAGGATTAAAAGAGCTCAAATAATATGTAAGTGAGATTTTGTGTGAGGGAGAAACTTAAAGGACTGAAAGTGTAATATATAACAAATATGTCTTCATTTAGTAGTATAATAGGGGTGAAAAGTATTATAAATAGAGTATGTGTCTATTATTTGACACTCTTATTAATAGATGTACTTCATCTTGAAAAAAAGATGAATGATAAAACTTATACTTTGACACTTCTAAACTTTTCTTTTTAGAAATCTACAATCTCTCTCTAACAATTAAATTAGTCACTCTATGACTTATTTTAAACCAAATTTAATATTTTCACTTCCAATTATTCATGGAGTGATCAATGACGACCACAGTGGAAGGTACATTTGGTCTTTATTACAGATCTAAAACCAAAAACTGTTAAAGAATTATGGTTAAATCATTGTGATCGATGGATTCCGCGTGAGTGGATCCGATAGTGATCATAGAAGGGGAGCTAGTAGAGGTTGGTTTGGAAAAAATAAAGGCTCAAATTGATTAACAATTAGAAGATCAACGTATCCAATTAGCGTTAGAAGACTAAATGAATCAGTTACCAGAGAAAATAACAAAACTAAACAACCAACTAGTT
The DNA here is from genome assembly GCA_036936605.1 of Limnanthes douglasii subsp. nivea. Classification (NCBI taxonomy): domain Eukaryota; kingdom Viridiplantae; phylum Streptophyta; class Magnoliopsida; order Brassicales; family Limnanthaceae; genus Limnanthes; species Limnanthes douglasii. The sequence continues at coordinate 301,759,319 of JAUPFV010000002.1, read as the reverse complement.
CAAATGGAATAATCTATGCGGGTTAAATCGAGAAGGGTGCATTCTGAAGTTCGAAAGGTGAATGAATGAAGGAATTTGATGGATTATTCTGATGAGACTCAAGATCTTAAAAGAAAGAAGGTAAAAATAGTCATCGGTAATTTGAGTTTCAAAAGAATCAAAGTTATCAATCTTCTATGAAGGAAAAAAAAGATAAGCATAAATATATTCATTCAGAGTAAAGTGAGTCACCAGTCTTAGACTGAGACGGGTGGTCGCAAACACCTGACCGTGGTAACATCAATCGAAGAATAAAATATTTATGTGATAAATATTATTCAAAGAGGCGAGTTGGTCGAAATCAAGGATATCAAAGTGAGAAAATATAAGATATAAAGCGAGTCCAGTATGTACATGAAAACCCAAATTTTGAGTATAATGTGACAAATCAATTCACCAAACCTTCAAATTAAGGCTTTATCTAATTACCAAGGATGGAATGTGGGGTCAATTTAGACAAAAAGTAGATTAAAGGGCATCTCCTTTGTCAACAGAAATTAGATCTATAGCACTTCCGAAATGTTTTGATATTTCTAGAGTAGAAACCTTCGATGAGACGTAGGATCTTAATGATCACATCGAATAGTTCAAAAATTATATGATGAACTTTGACAATGACAACAAATTTCTATGTTGTGCCTTCTCCCGGAATTTTAAGAGCATTGCATTGAAGTGGTATATCATGATTTCTAAGCGGTCGTTAACTAAATTTAAAATATTTTGTAGGACTTTTCAAAGGTAATTTATAGGGAGTTGGGAATATACGTGCAAATGAGGATATCATAATCCAACGTAAACAGAAAGTAAAAGAAAACTTGAAGGATTATACGAAATGATTTGTGCTTACAAAGACTAGGTTGGAAGATTATGATAAGCAGGTTACTTGTGCAGCATTTCGACAAAGGTTGCTCCCTAATAACTTAGCTAAAGAGACAACAAGGAGAAGAAGACTAACTTTTGGGGCTCTAATGGTACAAGTAGAAAAACAGATCAAGGTTGACGAGTCAACAAGAGTACAAATTGGTCCAATGTCAGCGCAAAAGCAGTTAGAACAAGGTTTTGCCTTGAACACTCTGGAAACTTGGTCATAAACATATTTTAAACACATGGCTTTGAATAGCTCGCCTTCTCGGTAAGGATCGTCCTAAATATCAGCTTCAGTTTATCAACAACAAAAACCCAGGTCAAATCAATAGGTCAGGCCGGAGTATTATGATGAATTGACTAAAAATATGGCAACAATCTTCGAAAAGGAAAATAGTCATGTTCAATTTCGAAAACCACCACTAATAAAAAACCAAAAGAAGAAAGAAATATGAAATTTTATAAGTATCATAATGACTTTAGATACAATATTACAGATTGTATAGTATTACAAAAGTAAATTGAAATGTTGATAGAAAATAGAAATTTAACCATTTTGTTAAGAAGCATGTTGGGTCACAGCAAGAACCCAACGCAAACCAAGCGCGACATGCTATAAACGATTTTTCTAAGCAAGAAAATACCATGATGATAATTGGATCTGAGGATGAATTTGATGTAGCCACTGAGTAACTTGATCCTGATCCGGATCGAAGTGTTGTATTGGTGGTAAATGAACCTAGAACTTGTAGTACGGTTCAAAGTTTATGAGAGTAGTTTGAATCTCTGGCAGTTTTTGAGGCGATAACATGGCTAAAAATACCAATAGCTCTCGAAAGAGGCATATTGTGAGTTTAACCACATAGATGGTTCGTGGGATTCTAACTCACCTCTATGAAAAAAATATGATTCCTTTTATTCTTTTCAACGAGGATGATTTGATGGGTGTTTATGGACCCTATGAAGATGAGGTTGTGATTGAAGCTGAGATATCAAGATGCATAATCTGAAAGATACATGTTCACACTGGAAATTCTGCCAACTTATTGTTCTTGTCAACGTATGAAAAAATGAAAGACCTCCGGTAATCCTTCGTTCGGAAAGAAACATAATAGGGTTCACTTGTGTGACAAAAAATGTGATAGAAAATTTGAAGAGAAAGTGTTATTGGGAAAAAGATGCATGCCATTGCTTTAACAGTTCATCAGTTTTTGAAATATGTAGTTGGATATCGCGTCGGGACTGTTCGAAGCAATCAATAGGTAGCCCGAGAATGCTATACAACAAATTTGCACACCAAGCGAATTATTAATGTTGAAGGGATGACAGAATAACAATTATAAAGGTTTGCCTCAGATTCAAAAAGAGTAGAAAATCTGATGAAGGCCTCTGGATCATTAGTAACAGAAAGTGTATGTGTTCTCATGGAGTAAAAGTTATAGGATAAAGACTCTATTGCCACCGCATGAAGCGTTTGATAGATTACTTGTCAAAAAATTAAGTATTTTTTCTTGGATTACTAAGGATATCTTGGGAGTTCAATCTAGCATAATTTTCCCTAGCCTATATGTAAATCCAAATTTAAGATGCATTATAAAAAAACAAAGATTTTTTTCTCTTGAAAAATCATAGGCAATTGTGGCGAGGTGGACCGACTTTCGAAAGTAGGCCATATAAGGGAAGCTCAGTATCAAGTATGGATGATGAATCTGTTTCTTATAAAGAAAAAGAATGGAAAGTAGAGAATGTGTGTTGATCTCACAGATTTAAGCTGTGCTTGTTTGAATGATCCATTTCATGATCCAAGAATTGACCAGCTTGTTAATTCAATGTCGAGTAATAAACTTCTTTAATTTGTGGATGTTTTTAGGTATAATTAGATCTAAATGAATCCAACAGATGAAAAAATTACTACATTTATCAATGATAGAAGTTTTATTATTATAGAGTAATGTCTTTTGGTCTTAAGAATGCAGGAGCTACTTATCAAAGGTTAGTGAACAAAGATTTTGCTACTCAGATTGGACGTAATATGAAGGTATACATAGATGATATTTTGGTTAAAAATACTAATAATGATGATCTTTTCGAGATTTAGAAGAAATATTTTCCAATTTAAAGTCCATCTGTTTGAAATTGAATCCCGAGAAGTGTACTTTCGGTGTCCGCTTGGGAATGTTTAGGATATATAGTGAGTGAATGGGATTGAAGTGGTATCCAGAGTAGTTGAAATCTTTAATAACTATGAAACCTCCTCGAATGATTAAAGAAGTACAAATCCCAACATGAAGATTGACAGCTTTAAACAGATTCATCTCGAGGTCTTCTAATAAATGTGTTTCATTTTTTCAAGTTTTGAGGCAGGCTAAAGAGTTTTTGTGGACACCAGAATGTGGCGCGGCATTTTCTAAAATCAAATCTCATTTATCCTCTATAGAGATTCTAACTAAGCATATTTTATGTGAAAATTTGTTTCTTTACATTGCAGTGAGTGCATTTTTGGTAAAGGAAGTGGATGATTATCCACGTCATGTGTACTATGTGAGTAAGAGTCTCTTAGACTCATGAAAAGTTATTTGCAGTTAGAAAAGTTGGCTTTGGCTTTTGTGGTGGCTGTTCGGAAAATACGTCATTACTTTCAAGCTTATTCGATCATTAGTAAGGAATTCATTCCCTTTGAAAAATATTTTGCAGAGGCCGGATATTTCAGGAAGGATGACGAAGTGGTTTGTATAGACGGTAGATTATAATATTAATTTTACTCCAAGGACAAAAATTAAATCTCAAGCTTTGACATATTTTCTTGTTGATTTCCATTATGAAAAGCCAATTTATGAGGGGATAATCACAGACATAAAGGATTATAAGGAGGAATGGTTAGTTCGAATTGATGGAGGATCTAGTGTTAGCTCTAGCTAGATTAATACTTGCAAGAATTTGTGGGGCTAAAAGAGTTCATTTGGAAAGTGATTCGCAATTGTTGGTGAACCATGTCTTAAGATTTTCTAAAGATAAAAAATACCAACTTATGAGATATTTAAGAGAATATAATGGTTGGTTGTGATGTTTGAAAGTGTTACGTTCAAACACATCCCTCAAGGTCACAATTCTATTGCTGATTTGCTAGCAACAATTTCACAATCCAAGGAATATCCTTGTATTTTGATAAATGAGAGCTTATCAGTTATAAAAAAGTTCAAACAAGGTTAACTTTTCAAATAGGTTTACTTGGTTGAAAAAGAGGAAGTTCAAAATTGAAGGTTCAACTTGAATGAATTTAGTCAAAGGTACAATACAAATTGGAATTCTAATTGTAATAAAGTTAGGTGTAACTTCACATAAGATAATATTTCAAACGCGTCGACCTATTTAGCTTTTATTATGTTTATTCTAATTTCAAAAAAAATACTCGATGCAAACTTATATTTACTAGTACTTTATCTAGATTTGTTGATATTTACAATAAGTTTAACAACTTACAAACACATTTGTTATGAACTTTTATTTGTTAGGTTCATGTAGTGATTAAATAAATAACAAGACACATATTTGGGATGCCATATTGATGCAATTTTAAAAAGAGCAAAAACAAAAGGAAGTAATAAATTAACTAAGTATCTTCAAGAACAAATCAAGAATGAACAACATATACTTTGATGTAACCGTAACCAATAATTGTTATCTCAACAAACTGAAGCTTCACTATGATATTTTTTTACTGACGGTAGATCTTTAGGTTCTTCTGTTTTAATTTTATTTGAATAAATACGACACATCAATCAGGTTAAAGTTTTTGAACTTTTCCGAAACCAAAATAATGATCTCAGATTAGACATCGAAATCTGGAACATATTCATCCTCATTATCCCGATCATATGAAATTATTGTTAATTTTCTTATTCTATTTGACTTTAATCGAATATCAACCAACAAATAGAACCTATCTAAAAATAATTTCTCAATCATCAACCGTATGTTTTTCTAAAAATTGAAGTGATTGTGTAAGTTCAAAAAAACCATAATCAACTATTATCATACTCGAAATATGAAATCTAAATAGTTTTGACATGCCATAACGGTTTATGATACTCTCAGCAATACTCAAATTAGCTTCATGAATATTGTCTAATATTAAGATGGTGGTAAACTTCCAAATGACTTTCATTATTGGGAAAATACACTAGTTGTGGCACATTGTCTAGTGGTTAGAAACAATGTAAGAATTTGTATGAGTATGAAATACGGTAAATTGCTAATTTTCGTATGAAACTTTATTTTATCAATACCAATACCAAATAACAAAACAATAATATTATAAAAATAACCAACCCAAATAACCAAATAATTCATATATTAAACAACACTAAATTAGATCTAAATTTAATAGCCAAACAACATATATTGAAATAACACTAAATTCACATCAAATTTCAACCATTAGGGTACAAATCTTATACATACAAACATAACCCGATAAAACTCGTAAATAACGATACCTTCAATCAAAAACTCTAATTCGAATTCGTCTAAATCTATCTCGAAATCATTTTTTTATGAACGGTAGATCAGTAAAAAAGAACTAGTGTATGAAATCTCAAAATCATTTTTTTATGAAATGGTAGATCAGTAAAAAAGAACTAGTGTATGAAATCTAAAGCAAAATCAAAATGAAACCGTAAAATCTATAAAAAAATCGATTTTTAAAAACTAGATAAAATTTTATAATTTTAGTTTGAAATCCTAAACAAACTAATCTAAAAAATAGCGAAGTATGATGTAAGAAACGATTTTGAATGTGTTATTAAAATTTGAAAGGTTCTAAATTTTCTTTTAAAAATCGTAAAAAAACAGTGACGCTTTTCTAATAATAAATATACATTTATATAATGTGACCTTTTTGGTCAAAGGGTGACGTTTATAACCCGAACCTATTTATATATCAGTAAACTCTAACACATAAACGAATTTTATTTATATTTAATTTGATTTCATTTAGCTGGGGATGTATGCGTAACTAGGGTGGGGTCCGAATTGGTCTGATTTAATTCGGTCGGGTTTTGTCTAGTCCGAACATATATAACGGAAAAAGTATGGATATACGAATTGTGATCCGTAAGCGAATCAGGTTGGGTATGGATTTTTAATTTATTCAATCCGATTCGGTCCGCAAATATAAACTATATATAAAAAATTTAAAATATATTTAAAATAATTGTAAATTTGTAAAATATAACTAAGATAAATATACTTATTAAGTACTAATTACTAGAAAAACTTACATTTATATTTATATGTATACTAATTTGTAATTATTATTTTACTTTTATAATCAATAATATATTTATTAATTATATTCTTTTTCCATAAACTAATTTTATAAATTATAAATATATTTCTTCAAATACATATATTCCAAATCTTAAATTCTAACTTTATGTTTTAAATTAAAAATAAAGTCAAATTTAAATAGGTTTGAACATGTTTGGTCAACCTGAATAGTAAAAAGTAATGTTTGCGGACCGGCTGACCCGTGACAATGGACCTAAATGGATCGGCCCAAACCCGATCCGAATGACACCCATTACCATCTGACGTTATTCCTTCTTTTTTAGTATTTATATAATTATATAGGGTCCCGCTAACCGGTACCCTTGGACACCAATTAATGAAGACTTTAATTACTCTTTTCGAAAAGATTCTATCACTTAATAATATTAAGTATTTTTATTTATTTTATAAAATAAAAAAATTTCCGGAAAGAATAACTTTCTTCTTCCTTAATTATATATGGTAAAAGCTATAAACGGCTTTCATTTTCACTATATGCTTGGCTACAAAATGAAATCAAATGAAATGTCGTTTGTTCATTTGCAAATCACAACCAAAAGGCTTACCTTGTCACTCTCTCTAACACGGGGGTTCGCAGGAGTAGCTTCTCCTAGGGTTGGTTTCTCTCACTCTCTCTTCTGATAAAATTGCTTATACAATACTTATGTTTATCTCATTTACCTATCTCCTGTGGCTGTATGTTTTGTGTAATTGTTCGTTTCATAAAGCAATTTAGTTCGTTATCTATTACTCTCCTTTAGCTTTCTGCAGTGAATAACGAGTCACCCCTATTAGGACCTAAGTTTTGAATTTTGAGCTGAGTTACTGCAAATTAAAGGCTTAATTAGTCTCTACCATGGGTGCTCTCTGTATTCTGCAGCTGAGCTACTGAACTTGGACATGGATTTATAGAAAGAGACCTTAGAATTTCGACCTACAATGTGTTTACTTGTTTGTTTCGTATTTACTATTTAGGATGAGGCAGTTTGTTACATTGGCTGCATTCTTTAGTGTGACTTGATTCATGTCATCTCCTAAACTAAAGACATAGGGCGTTACTTTTTTTTTTGCCTTCCTAACACGATACGGGAGACATGTATTCTTGTGTTGTGGGTACGGATAGATTGCGATTTATGTATCATGCTTTGTCCTTCACTTCTTTGGTTATGTAATGTATGGGGATGATCCGCAGATCTAGGGTTCTAATAATTTCTTGATAGATAGATATGGAAGGATATTTAGGCGTTATTATGAATTTAGACTTCTGTATCTATTGATAAGAAGATTCCGGAATAGTTAAAATTACGGGTATTAAAGTACCCAAAATGGAATATCGTGGATCAACCGACTAGAATGCGGAGTTTACCTAACTTAGCAGTAATAGCCTCATTTCAGCCAACTATTCCCATATGTAAAAGTGCAAAAATGTAGTCAATCTGTAATGAAAATCCAAACCAACCCATTGACTGCTGCCGGAACACATTGAGAACCCAGATAACGGTGGTGCCATATTAAGAACCCAAAGAAACACAATGTCGTCAAGATAAGATAAAGAAGTCTATAATAAGTTGCGGCTGGACAATAGAAAGAACAACTCCTGATTTTTTTTTTCGGTAGAATGGTTTTTTTTTTTGGCGGCCCTTCAGTGTTAATTTTCAATCCTAGCAACTTATTGCTTAATTTTGAGGTCGAAGTTTAGTACTATCAAGTGTGAGAAATTAGTATTAGCTTCGTTATCCATACATCTACTTGGAGGCTGGAGAGTTTTGGTGGGGAACAATATGGGGTCTCACCGTCTCGGTTTTTCCTCCATATCACCGAGGCTATATTCCTATTACTAAAATGTTGGAAAAATCTGTTTGAGAAGATAGGTATGGAAGAAAGAAAGAAATTTGGAGATATATTTTGGTTTGTTTGTATAAGCTGGAAAATGTTGATAATTGATAAGGTTTCTCATATCATTTTTTATTTTTGACGAAAATTAGTACATATGCATCGACCAATGAGAGGTTGTTAAATACTTTAAAACTTCAACAATTTTTGTTTTTCAAACTCTTCCGGTGTTTGTTGGGTATTTGCATTTACATTCTTCAAGTTTCTCCCTTGTATCTTATTTGCATTTCCCTTGTGCTTTCCTCTTAACTAAAGCATGATCAAGGTGTCTTTATACTAAGTTAGTTACCCTCGTTTCAACTCATTTCAACATCTAGCTACAGATTAAGATTTTCTTATATCAATTGATTTCTGTATTAAAATGAACTCGTGAACAGGAATATTTACTGCTGATATGGTCCTTGTTTATGGGCCAAAGCTGCGAAGGATAGCTTAAAGAATCTTGAACTTCTTAAAAAATGGAGAACGACAATGGAGTTGAGCTTAGCTTAGGTTTATTCTGCGGTGGACCATCTGGCAAAACCAGGGGCAAAGCTAGTGGTGGGCCTGATAGTAGGGGAGAAGAAAGTGATAGAGGCAGCAAAGCAGTAAATGATTTTGATAAATTTCTTCATGCTTCTACTGATACACAGGACTCTGCTAGTGGGTTTCAGAGAAGTGACTCAGCAAATCTTCAAGAAAACTTCTTCAATGATCTCTCCAAAGCAACTAATGGTGCAGATGGTTCCATAAGCCACTTTTGGGTTAATGATAATAATAAGTCAGCAGAGATCGAGGGAGAAAAACTTTCAAGAGGGACTAATAAACGAAAGTATTTGATCGACGAGGTAAAAGATTTTAAAAAACATGAGAAAGAAGCTATTGCTGATATGCATGACAAGGCACATATTTCCATTACAGAAGATGTCTCAACTACTGAGAAAGAAGATGGAGCAGAATCTGGTGTGGATGGTGGTACTTTCTCGAGGCGTAGATCACTCCACGGAGATGGCTCCATAAAATTCAGTAGAGTAGGTCCTGATGTTCTGAAGGAGGTTCACCCGGTTGCAGACGCAAATGTTGTTGCAAGTCAACGTCAAAAGAGGCTTAACTCTTTAGCAGCAGATGGGTATAAGCTTGGAAACATGAGTTATGGTGTTCCGTTCTCATCCCAATCAATGAATGTACAGGGCAATGTGGGTGGCCAACAGCCAAGAATAATGGTGCCTGCTCCAAATAATGAGCGGTCCTCTATATATCCTGGAGATGTGCCACTTATGTTTGGTTATCGAGCTGCTCAACTTCCGATGTTGGATAAAGATAACTTGCGAGTTACTGGCAGATGTGCACCAAGCTTAGGTAAGCATACAAGGATTTGAATGTGCATATGAGTATATATATATATGTATGTGTACGTATAGTCCTCATCAGTTCAGGGATCTCTTAGAAGCTCTATTTAAAAGAGATCTCACTGAAAGACCTTACTAGATATAGTATTCAGTCTTGGTGATTGATTATATATCTCAAACATATGTTATATAATGTTTTGTACAGTATCAAACATGCACCACATAAAAGGGTACGTAGTCTATGTTACTTTGTGTGATGTGCCTTACATGACATACAACACGACACCTATAAAGTGCTACTTTTTAAGGACGTATGCAATTTGAGCTTCGTTCTGGTGCTTTCGCTCTAGTTCAACGACATTATGTACCTCAATCTTGAGGGCATTGCTATATTAAGATATTTATTCCAGTAGAGCTAAGATGTTCATACGGAAGTGAATGAGAGCTTAGAATATATATATATATATATACTGGACATCTGGAATATACTAAGAGCAAAACCAAGCTAAGAGTAAACCAATTCAAGTAGAGCATTATTATATACTTCAAAATCCAATCTCTGCTTATGAGCTGGATTTATGTAGTTTTAATAGCTCAAAGGCCATAAAGACCTCGTTTTATTGTGTGCATTCTGCATAAAAGAATACAAGCTTTTATGTGCTAACATCTTCACAGCTTCGGAAAAAGCGGTAGTCTCTGATGCCATGCACTATACTGGAAGGACAATGGAAGTAGTCAACGGTGAGGGGAAAACACACCTCACAGAATCACCCCAAGAGAATACTAAAGGAAGCAGTACAGACGTAAGGGCAAAAGATTCTCACAATGGAGTAACAACGTTAGGCAGTTTGGAATATGCGGCAATTAAACCCGGAATCGCAGCAGAGCTAGTATTTGGGGGATCTGGTACCTGTCCAAATTTACCATGGGTCTCAACTACCGGATCAGGTCCAAATGGTCGAACCGTTTCTGGTGTTACATACAGATTCAGTGCTAACCAAGTTAAGATTGTCTGTGCTTGTCATGGTAGCCATATGTCACCTGAAGAGTTTGTTCGACATGCAAGCGAGGAGTATGTTAATCCACAAGCGATGCGTTAAGCCCCTTTTTCATTAGAATAATGTTAGAAACAGTATGCTAAAAAGCTGACTACTATGACTCTGTATATTCAGTTAACTTGGGGAGTCAGATGTGTTACTTATCCCTTTCACTGTGTATGGGTTTGTCTGTTTGTATGACACTTTAAAATTGTAATAAAAATATGTAGTTCTGTCTTTTCGAATTTATGTAGGCAAATTATTGCATGTTTTCAGAATCAAAATGCATTTCTTAACAGATAAGAAGAAGCCTTAACCAAATTAGCATATTAAAAAATATTATTAAGAATTATATATTAAATGTAGGTATTAAGTAAATACCAATTTATACTAGAAATCCAAGTTATTCTATTTTTACTATTAAAAAGAAACTATTAATACTTGAGACTTATACAAGTTGTAAAATAATCATCTAACATCAAGTTTTTTAATACCTTTATTTTTTTTAAATTATATCTTTTATAATCTATATTTTTTAATTTGTTGATTGAAAAAAATATTTAAAATATTATTAGTTTTCTCTTTTTAAAAAGTGAACGAAACTAAATATATGAATGATACTATTAATTTTTTAATTTCTTTTTTTGCGTAACCATTTGATTTTTAGTTCACAAAGTCAAAAATTAGTGCACTTTCAATTCCCAACTATTAAATGACTAACTAGTGGAGTAGTGAGAGTCATATTAAGAAGCCTGAAACTCTCAAATTACTAAGAGACGTTTGAATCATATTTTCTATAAGTACTAAACCATTTTGTTTCATTCTTAAGTAATAAAATCAACTCTTGTGTGCTTATTGTTTCAGTTGCTGTGTCCGTTCAATTTGTTTCATGGTATCAGAGCGAGGTCTCTGCATATCGAGTGTTTGATTTTATTAACCAGAGAAATCCTGTTAAGTGTTATTACTTTTAAATCAATATGAATGGAAGTAATTCAGCTTCTCCTATGTCTACAGAGAAGCTTGTTGGAACCAATTACCAATATTGGCGGTTGTGTATGGAGGCCTTCCTTCAAGGACAAGATTTATGGGATCTTGTTTCTGGTACCGATATACTTCCTAGTGATACTCCGGAAAACACTGAGTTAAGGAGGAAATGGAAAGTAAGGTGCGGAATGGCTTTATTCGCATTGGGAACTTTGATCGGTAAGGAATTTATTGACCATGTTTGGGCATTGGATTCTCCAAATGATATCTGAGATACTATTGACAGGTTATTTACCCAGAAAAATTCTATGCGACTTCAGTACCTGGAGAATGAGCTTGCTTCGTTAACCCAAGGTAATATGTCAATTTCTGATTACTTTCTTAAGGTTAAGAATGTATGTTCAGATATTTCAGGTTTGGATAGTGATGAACCTATCAGTGATGCAAGGCTAAGACATTATTTGATTCGTGGATTACGATCTGACTTCATGTCGTTTATATCATCAATACAAGGATGAGTCAACCAATCATCAATTGTTGAGTTAGAGAACCTACTCTCTAACCAAGAAGGATTGGTTAAACAAATGCTTGGTAAGTATTCTGCTGATGTTGAAGATACACTGTTTACTAAAGACAGGTTAAGGTGGAAAAATACACAAAATCATTTTCAAAATGGTGGTAAGCAGATAAGGATTGAGGGGGAGTCAGCAAACCACTCTAAACTGACATGTTTTAGATGTGGAAAGACTGACCACATGAAAATGGATTGTCGTGCAAAGCTTATTTGCAAGAAGTGTAGATAACTAGGCCACATTAAACCAAACTGTTATTCCAAACTGTTGCATATGATGTTGAAGATAGCAATAAGAGACAGTGGGAATTTTTTTCTCAATAGAGGTTATTAATCAACCGGACAACATGAATTCGGTTATTAATCAACCAGTTGCCCTTGGTGCCTCAGCTGTCTGCGGTGCACCGATTCCTGGACTCGGGCCTTGTCTACGTACACACTGAAGAAGGTACAAAATGGTTTGAATGTGTTTCATGGTGGTAATAATAAGGTAGATAAGTCACAGAGTGGTATTGTGACTAAAAATGGTCCGCGTAAGAGCAAAAACAAATCGTCCAAGGTTATAGTGAAGGTTTTGAAGGGCTCTTCTAAAAGCGGTATTAGTACGGCAACATGCCATGATGGTCAAGTTGAAGCCGTTCTATCTGAGTCGAATGCGGTATTGGTTCGTAAGCAGATAGAAGGGAAGGTCGGCGAAGATCGTGTTGTTTTGAAACGAGCAGGAGACGCTAGAAGAGCCACTAGAAGAAGATCGCCATCTACACAGAAACAATCTACGTTACCTTCTGTTTGTCTGAGAGTAGATCCCTTCCCGAAAAAGGGAAACGGTTTAAGGTCTCTTAGCCCCGATCATAATAGGAAAAGTTCAAACAAAAACAATAAATTGGAGCCAAGAAAGGAAACAAAACCTGATCCAGTGATAGTAATGCAGAAGAAGTAGTAAACGAATCAGTGAAGGATGGTCAGGAGGAAACAAAAAGAAAGAAGCTATCAGATGCAGAGGCAGCTATTATCATTTCGTATGTGTACCGTGGGATATGAAGTTAGAAGATGGGAATCACTGAAGAAGCTGAAGCAACCCTGTAGAATTCGTAAGCAAGTGGATGAGATCAAAACTCAGATGCATGTTCTTGGGTCTTTAACTTTTGAAAAGAAGATGGAGAGGCATAAAATAGTTATTGGAGAGACAATCATGAGCCTTCTATTACAACTCGACACAATTCAGGGTCTACGTCCATCTCTCCGAGAAATCAGAAAATCCTTGGCAAATGAGCTTGTGAACCTTCAAGAAGAACCTGACTCTTTGAAGATGTCTGAACCAATGAACGAGGAGAAGAAGATGTCCCCTGCTAAACCTGCAGATGTTAACAGTAAAGATGCTTTTAGCTCTGTGGGTACAGAAGACAACATCAATGAAAAATATAATGATTTAACTAAGATAGATATGAATGAATCTTCAGAACCTTGTTCTGCATAATCATCCAAGTTGGAGGCAAGATGTCCAATCACAGAAGCACTTGTGCGACACATGGGGTCTCCAATAGAAGAAGTTACTGAAGTATATGATAATGGAACAGTTAGCAGCTTGGACTTTAAGAGTATGTGCGACCCTTCAGTTGAAGAAACCACACATATTGAAACTACATTGCAGATGGAAGCGATGAATTCAGTTCAGGAGGAAGTAAAGTTGCAGGAGAAATCAAATGTGAAGACGCAGTTGGTGATAATAAATTGCTCCAGAGGCCTACTAAGTTACTCAAACAAGAATCGCTTGGTGAGGGACAGTCTACTCTTGAAAATAATGAACAAATGTATGGGAATCAGAAATTGATGGAGCATAATCAAATTCTAATGGAGATGATGGAGAAGCTTACAAAAGCATGGAATGAGCAACTTAATGCAATATCAAACCTGACCCATCGAGTGAATGATTTGGAGAAGAAACTGTCGAAAAAGAAGAAACTAAAAATGGAGTTATGTTCAAAAGCACTCGAAGAAACAGTTACAGGTGAAGAACCTGATGGGACAGTGGTTTGGTATCATGAGAAGGTGTATTCACAGCTAAGGGATATGATAGGAAAACCCTATAAGCACATGAAGAATTGTACTGACTCGATATACTTGCTTTTTGGTATTACTGAAGGTTTAAGGGGTACTGTTGGTTTTAAAGTTGATGATAACGGTACTGTTTATTCTGTTGAAGAATTGTTGGGTATGACTTTGAGCTATGCTTCAGATTTAGCAGAGTTCCATTTCAAAACTCCGGTTAAGGATGCTGTTATTTTTGTTCCTCCTTATTTTGGACAAGCTGAAATTGGAGGTCAAAACCGGGAGTTGCGTCTGGTCGAGTACTTAGCAGATGAGTTTAATAAACAGGTTGCTGATGGTCTTACTGAGGCTCTTCCCAAATCAAAGTTCAAAGAGTTCAAAGGATCTCTCGGTCTAGCTGATCAAAAGAATGCACTAAGGGGGAGTGTCATAAATTAGTGCACTCTTTAATCTAAGTTACAAGCAGCAGACAGACTAAAGACCCGCAAAGGACCCGCAAAGAAGCAGACAGCTCCAAATCAATTCTCAACTATTAAATGACTAACTAGTGGAGCAGCGAGAGTTATATTAAGAAGCCTCGAAGTTTCAAATTACTAAGAGACGCTTGAATTTTATTTTCTATAAATACTGAACCCTTTTGTTTCATTCTTAAGTAATAAAGTCAACTTTTGTGTGCTTATTGTTTCAGTTCCCGTGTCTGTTCAATTTGTTTTGCACAATTCAAATTTATTTTTATTTAATATTTACATTTAAGCAAGAAAAATAATTTAATTTTTAATTTACAATTCCTATTTATTTTAACCACTGTTTCGTAATTCATTTTTAGATATTTTGATTTTTCTTTCTATCTTCACGCTTTGTATTTTTAACCCTTGTTTCGCATTTTCATTCACCTTGACTTACAATTCCACAAACAAAGTTTTTATTTTTAATTCGCGATTCTTATCTTTTTTTAAGTTGTGTTTCACAATTCGTTTGCACTTTTTTTTTCTTCAAATTTTGAACTTTGATTCACAATTTATATTTTTAACCTTTTAATTATATTTAGCAACCGTAAGTTAAATATAGTCAAATTAATCTAGTTTTGTTTTCATAAAAAACAAAACCAATTATATTTTTTTACACACTATTTGGAAGATACGTATTTTTTTAAAATTAAATAAAATATATACTAAAACTGTTCATATATATAAAAGAAAATATTGAATGTATTACCTATGGCTATGCTCCAAATATTTGTTCATACCTTGGTTTTCCGGTGTCGAAATATAAGTTTGATATCCAAAAAGGTATATATACTATATAATAAAATAATAACTTTTAGCCGAGTCAACACAAATTTGAAGATGATTATAAATCGTCACTGCTTAGATATGCGAGTAAACAAAGTAGCGCATTAACAAACCCAACTATGTTTGCTAGAGTTAGCTGTCTCCAAGGTTTATTATGGATCATAACTAATTGATTTTTTTTTGGGTGCTTGGAGTTGCATCAAAAAGGTACATTCTCAAAGCTAATAATAATAATATTATTATTATCAAAAGTACTAAAAAGGAAGATTATTAAAAACGATAGTGTTATATGAGAGGAAAAATTGTTTACACATGGATTCAAGATTCTTCAGAATGAAGACGACAAGTCGTATTTATAAAAGAATGAACGCAAATGAAGCAAATCGTTTGATCCTCCAATTTTATTTCTTTATTTTGTGGAGTTTAAACTACCGTACACTAACGGGACAGGTCACCCATTTTAAACCAACGAAAAGAAGTAAAAAATATATATTCTTCATTAATTTTATTTATATGATCCTTACGGAGGTATATATGTATATGTATTTTGTATATTACCATATTTTTCTGTTTAAAATAGGTGTAGTTTTAGAAAAATCTAATAAACATTGCTTTTAGAAGTCAATAATGTATTTTTTAAGAAAACATTTATTTTTTTAGTTTCATATTTTTCTAATAGTGTTTTAGAGTTTTATTCGTGTTTAGGTTAGTGATTTGACAGGAAAGAAAAAGTCGGTAAACCAAAAGAAATATGATTGAAAATGTAAAAAGAAGAAGAAAAAAACAGGGAGGTGACATGAGGAGCAAATAAGACAATGTGTTTGTACGTAAACAAGATTTTATTTTTAACATAAAACGGTATCCAAATGCAATCGTGTTGTTTGCTGAAGTTAAAGTTTGTTTGCTGAAGTTTTGTACATGCTTATCAAATGTAAAGTTTAATGAAATAAGATACATAAAACTATCCTCCTAAGCTAGCTGTTGATTCAACGGACAATATCGCTGACAATTTTGATTATGAAAACTGAATGTGTAAGGACCATTTGTTAATAAGATGACTCTATATCACCATGAGTCCTGAAGTTACAATCCAACCAATAGAAGAGAAGACTTTTAAGGGTATAAGGGAAGCGTCTAGAAGGTTATCCGGTCTACAAATAATTGATATAATATCTACTACAATGCATAGTTTCGAAAGACTAGGATGCACATCTCAAACATTGAAGAATATCTGAGCAAAATGAAATGTATCTCAAATAATTTAATGATCGTTAAATGTTCAACTTCCATTGATTATCTAGTAACAAAAGTCATTGCTGAACTTGATCGATGAATACTCCTATAGTTGTAAGCTTAGTTGACAAGAAGATACTATATTGGATGGACCTACATACCTATTTGTGGATAGTTGAGAGTAGGCTGACATAGTTAACTAATATACAAAATTCAGTAATTAGTGTAAACATAGTTGCAATTCACTTTACTACTCATAAAAGTAAAAACAGATCACAAAATAACAATAACAAAGAACCAAAAAAACAAATCAACAACTACCTTAGAAGGACAAGGTAGGGTTTTTAGAGGTAGGAATATCAAATATACAAATATGGAGTAATTATAGAGAAATAAATAGTTTTAGATGAGGAAGATGTTAAACCGACATGTCAGATATGTGGCAAGTTTGGGCATGCTGGACATGTGTGTTAGTTTAAAGATGCTCCCTCTACTATGAGGTTTATTCCTAATGAACAACAAAAGAGTGTAGAAGATTAGGGTGCATATATGATCACACAAAAATAATCAAGTGATGATACCTAGTATGCAGACTCAGAAGAAATTCCTCATGTGACTGGCAACCGAAGTTTGATGAGTCAAAGACATGATTTTGTTGGTAAGTCCTTTCCTACAGTTGGAAATAGTTAGAAATGCTTTGAAAAGTACATCGTCCCTCAACTATCGCATTTGGTGGCAGATAGTCCATTGACTTTCAAATGTCCTTTGACAGTCCCTAGACTATCGCGTCTGGATAAAGTTAGTCCAACAGATCCTCTCATCCATGAGAGGCTACCACATGTCATCATAGTCTCCAAATTTTTGTATTACCACTAGTCCCTTGAGTTTAGTTATCCGTAATATTCTACATTTTGGGTTTGACCTAAACGCAAGGGATTAGTGGTGATACAAAAATCTCGGGACTATGGTGACATGTGGCAACCTCTCATGGATCAGAAGATCTGGTGGACTAACTTTATCCAAACGCGATACTCCAGGGATTGTCAACAGACATTTGAAAGTCAATGGACTATCTGACACCAAATGCGATAGTCGAGGGACGATGTACTGCTCAATGCCTAGTCAGAAATGTATTATTGCATAACCTGGTAACTCTAAACTATCAACACATGAAATTAAAGATAATATATTTATGAATGTTTTACATGTACCTAAGATCACTAAAAATTTTCTTTTTATATCTCAATGAACCTTATAAAATTCTGTCTATGTGGATGTTTTAAAAACTTATTATTTTGTGAAGGACTTGGCAACATGAAAAGTTCTTCTACATGAAAAGCTAAGGATGACATATATTACATTGAAGGGCTAACTAATTTATAAGATTTAAATTTTAGGGTCTTTAGTACCGAGTTTTATCTAGGTCATAATATGTCCTTTTCCCTAATAGAGGGGTGGTATATGTTTTTGTCATATCGTTCATCGAGTTATATCTAGTATAATGAGTCAATGTAACATTCCTTTCAATTCTAAAAATAATTTACAATTATGTGATTCATGTTAATTTGATAAATCTCACTATCTGCCTTATTTTACTTCTACCTATCATACTATTCACGTTCTTGATCTTATTCACAATGACTATGGGGTCATTTTCCTACTCAAACTGTGTACAAATTCAAATATTATCCCTTAAAACAATAGAGTGAAAGATTACCATCTTTGTCCATTTAAAAAAAACTTATAGAAAATCAATTCGAAAGAAAGATCAAACCAATTCAATCTGATTGATGGGTGAATTTAAAGATTTTATACCACTTACAAAACAATATGAGATTCATCTAAGAATCTCATGCCCTTACATTTGTGCCTATAATGGTAAGGCAGAGAGGAAACACATAAACATCATAGAAACTAGCCTTACTTTATTAGTTCAAGCAAAACTACCATTTAATATTGGTACAAAGCATTTTCTACTGTTGTTTTTCTTGTTAATAGGTTTCCTACTCTTGTTTTGAGTCACAAGAAACCATATATAATACTATACCATAGAAAACCCATGACTTGATCGATATAACACTATCTACTTCAAATCATCACGGCCAATCATGGATGCAGACCCAAATAAGAATACAACTCTTATAAGCCTTTATCCTTAAAATTGACACCTCTTTTTCTAAAATTAGTTACAAATAAATCGAATGTTCTAATGTCACTTACAAAACAATCTTGAAAATCCTAGCCAACTTTATAAAAAATTCCTTTCAGAACCTTAATGACTATGTCCAATCAAATTTTATCTATTTCCAAAATATAACCGAAAATATTTTACTCTTCAAAAAAAATACTAAGAGGGTATCACACCGATCGTAAAGGCTCAAGAGAAGCCTTAAAATAAATCTATGGAAGCTTTTGAAAACCTAATGGTTCATTCTTCTTGATGTCCTAGTAACTATAGACTTCACTCCTAAAATTATTTTTTGGATTATCTAATGCATATCAACTCGCACTTACGTCATAAAGATCAGCGGTAACCCTAATGGATTATTCAAGGGAAAATGAGGTCTCAGGCAGGACGATCCCTCCCCTATTTTTTTATTGTTTTTATAATACAAGTACTTTCTTGTATCTTAAAAGATAAAAGTCAAGAACCAAACTTCAAGTTCCACTAGAAATGTCATAGCTAAAAATTATAAATCTCTACTTGGTGTAGAACATTATGATTTTTAGTCGAGTTGACTCTAACACCCTTGCATTGATGATGGAAGGCCTCGAAGAATTATGTATCCGACACGCCTCCACATTAACCATATAGAATTAATATTTTTCTCTTTCGAGGGTTAATAATTCTCATCGCCTATCTCTTACTAGTATTCTAGTATTCAAAACATGAACCCTCTTCGCCCACTATCTTGGCATTCTCTTAATAACCAATCATTTAACTTAAAGTAACTGTCACTTTCTCGTCTATAAATCCCCACCCATATATGATCTTGGAATTTAAAGCACCTATTATACGGTGGTATGTTACAACTAATACAATTTATTATATTCACCAGCAAAGTGTATTAGTCCTCCATATATATTCTCCTCGCTATAATCAGTAAGGAACTCTCCCGGGAACTCAGACGCTTCCTACGATCCAACCTTAAGATGAAAATATATAGGGACAAAGTTGCATGGATAAAAAGTTACCTTCCCTCAGACGAGGACAACCTATGGATAATAGACCTAAAGGTCTGGAATCAAACTATCACCCTCAAACATCTTTTAACCATTTTGAGTGGAAAACAAAATCAATTTGGTATGGCTAGATTAAATTTTTTTAAAAATTAAAACATAATGATTTTTGAAAGCTTTCCCCTCGATCCTACTCAAATAGAGTTGGAATAAAATTTTATCTCTTAGACTTATAACCACAAATATTCATAAAAAAAGGTCGATAATGGTGAAACACCTATTTATGGTATGAATCTTGGCTTTTCCTTACCTCTATTGTTAATTGCTATAGTCATAGTAAATTGTATGATGCTAGAATCAATAGCAACATTAATTTTTAGATATTATTCTCAATATTTCCTAGAACTTCTCTATCCAAATTATGTCGGAGAACATAAAATATCTTAACAACTTAAATGAAATTGGTAATCTCATTTGTAATATTCATCTCCCCAATGATAGGGAAACTATATTGAGTTGGCTACCCAACAAGACGTAATACTTTGACAGTAACTATAATTTAATTCGGCAATCGCTAATCCAGGTTAATTGGAACAAGAGAAGTAATACTTTAACAATACCTATAATTTAATTCGTCAATCGATAGCCTAGGTTGATTGGACTAATCTCATCTGAAATAAATATAATTCACCCATATAGTATTTCATTGTATGGATAGCTATACTAAGAGAACTCTCAATAAAAGACAAATAATTGCATGAGGTTTCAAGACCCCTCCGATTGCGTGTTGTGTAATGGTCCAACATAATGTTTTCATAACATCGACAATATCTCACCGCATTCTCTAAGATGTCTGCTATAGATTCATTGGTACCAAAGTCTCATAGTCTATATAAATATCTTATTATCTTTTCAATTTTTTTTTGTGCAATATTAACTCAAAATTCAGAGTTATCCAAACAATTATAGTTAAAGATCGATATTTTTCGTTAGTTAACAACTCAGTTATTGGGTATCCGGATGATTCACTTGTTCAGTTCTCTAAATCCACTATAAGTTATTTTAATATTTCAATATTTTAAATTTTTAAACAATCATTCTACGTAAAAACATGTAATTTATATGTACTCTATTTTTGGAAAATGTTCAGTGTATTTATAATATCAATACTTTATCTTTAATAAACACCATGATGTATTTATAACAAACCTTTTAAATTAACTTTTATTTTTCCTAAAGATCAGAGCTTTTTGAAGAACAGAGCTACAAATGAACAGAGCATCTCAGTAAAGATGAAACCATAAAGAAGAAAAATCTACGAGAAAAGCATATAAAACACGAAGAGAAAGAAATACTTGAAAACCATGAAGTAATAAATGCAGACATTGAAGACAGTGAGAATAAGGAAATTATTGAAGCAATAAAATCCTTGGATTCTGATCATAACCTCAAACAATATGATGAATCTGACTCTACACCAGTTGGCTTCCTAACACCCAATAAAGACAACACAGACAGTCTTCCTCTTACTCCAACCTCGAGGCAGAGAGAAACTGACCCAAGCTTTCAAAAACTACTTGGCAGAAAGCTAAAACTTGCAAGAACTAACAAGAGAAACAAGCCTTTAGTAATAAAATATCTACAATTTAAAAAGATAAAAAGTAACTTCCTTCACCAGCCCCAAATGATTAAAGAACTATTTTTGGAATATAAGGGAAGATGGAAACAAAACTTCAGTGAGAAGACTGAAGTCAATAGTTAGAAAATAGAAAATAAAAATCTTGTTCATCCAAGAACCTATGATTGATAATTGGCAGATAAAAACACTGTCAGAAAAGCTTAAGCTCCCAAAGTATACTGCAAATGTCTCTAACAAAATCTGGACACTTTGGAATGAAGAACTAGAGATCAACATGCTAGACTGTTTTCAATGCATCCACATCAACATCAAACAACCATTGCTAGACACAATATTCCACGTCACATGTATATATGCAAAATTCCAAAGAAGAGAAAAAATGGAGCTCTAGAATATAATACATAACATTGCTCAAACAACAAAGAAATGAAGATGCAGTATTTACAGGTACCAAGTTTACGTGGACAAATAAGACAAACTGTAAAGGTTTAGATCGTGTGCTAATCAATCAAGAATGGATAGATTATTTGACAGAAACTAAAGTGGAGCATATGGCCCGTACATGCTCTGATCAAACACCATTATGCATATAAATTATCAAAAATAGAACGAAACACATCAGAAGATTCAATTTCCTTAATGTATGGACAATGGACAAGGATTTCCTTAACATTGTAGATACAAGCTGGAATGAAGCTATGCAGGGTTATGCAATGTTTATATTTTGGAATAAATTAAAGAGGCTGAAAAATACCTCGAAAGAATGGAACAAGAATTACTTTGGGAATGTATTTGACAAAGTAACTCAGACTGAAGACAATGTAAACCATTGTGAAGCCGGATACACCTATTCAAACAGCATGGAAGACAAAACTTACTATCTAAAGCCATAACTGAACACATGCTTGCACTATCCATGGAAGAAGAATTCTTGAAACAAAAATGCTATGCCCAATGGATACGTGATGAAGAAATAAATACTATTACTTACCACAACTATGTGAAAAGAAAGAGAATAAAAAGAAGAATAGTATTTAAATGACGAGACTATCAAATAATCAGCAGAGACCTATTACAAAGATATCCTCTATTCTCCCTCTTATTCTAATTTTGATCAACAAATTGAATTCATGAGTAATGACATATTCAATGTTATACATAAATTGATAAATGAATATTGATAATAATGTACTTCTAGCTTTGCCTACATAACATGAAATATGGAACACAATTCAAAGTATGAATTTTGAAGAAGCAGCAGGAGTTGATGGTTTCAACACATGTTTCTTCACATCATGTTGGAAAACCATTAAACATGATCTTTGTAAAGATTTGACACCATTTATGCAGGGACAAGACATTCCAAAAGGCATTTTAGCTACTAGAATTTGTCTAATTCTTAAAATAGGGAACTCTTCTTATTGGAACCAATACAAACCTATAAGTCTTTGCCTAATGTTGAACACAACTATGTCAAAATTATTAAATAACAAACTATTTATTCTTTTTCCTTAACTAATTTTTGAAGTGCAAGGTGCCTACATAAAAGGTAGATCAATACATAATAATATTTTAATCACAAAAAAACTAATTCATGACATTGTAAGAAAAACTCAAGCAGGAAACATAGTCATCAAGGTGGACATGTCAAAGGCCTTCAATAATCTATCATACAGTTTCATATTCAAAGTCTTAAAGTCCTTTGGCTTCAATAACAGAGTAATAACTCTTGTTGGTAATCTAATTAAAGTAGTCCATGCATCTATCCTTATAAATGGAGAATCAACTGGTTTCTTTAAGCTTAAGAGAGGAGTTAGACAAGGGGATCCCTTACCCCCTAATCTATATATTTTGGTAGAAGAAATCCTTCTAAAGGGATTAAATGCTATGTTTATATCCGAAAAAACTTTAAGATACTCTAATGGAAGCAAAACGATCATCTCTAGTCTCTCTTTTGCTGATGATCTGCTAACATTCTCTAATGGACTATCTACTTCTATGAAGAAAATTGGAATTTTTTGCAGGTATACCAAGACATCTCAGGGAAATCACTCAACAAAGCAAAAACATTTATAGTAACAACATGTAACCTATCCCAGAACAGAAGAAGATCACTGGAAATTCAGACTAACTTCAGTACAAACTACCTACATATAACTTACCTGGAAATTACACTTAGCCCACACAAAAAGAAACAAACTATCTCCTTTTGTTGGACAAGATTAAAGAAAATATAGCAAATTGGAATGATAAAAAATTATCATATGCTGGTAGACTTACATTAATAAATTCAGTGTTAATGTCATTCCTTTATACTGGTTACAAAGTTACTGGTTTCCTTCCTCCATCATTACAAAGATAAAGAGAATGATGAACAGATTCCTTTAGGGCTCAAGTAATGAGGAGAAAAAACTTTACTGGTCTTCCTGGCCCGCAATATGCAAATCATATATTGAATGAGTTCTGAATTTAAGAATTTTACAAGACATTCAAAAAGCATTTTTATTTAAATTGTGGATAAGATTTAGAGAAAATAATCATATGTGGGCTAAAATTTTACAAAGTATCTACTGTAAAAGAAGCTATCATCTCCAAATAAACTACTCAAAAAGGGCTCACAAACATGGAGGAGGCTGTCAAATATAAAAGAGTTTGCAGAAGACATAATCAGGTGGAAACTTGGTATAGGTAACATTGACTCGTGGTTGGATAACCGGTATAGAAGACCTCCTCTTATTAGTCTAAATTCACACACTGATAAGAGCTGGTTTAAAGGAATTAAGGTCAATTAATTTTGAAAACAAAAGAATGGATTGTGGCTAAACTTAAACCACTATTAACAGATTTCAATATTAACATGGTATAAAAAACAAGGATCAATACCCAAGTCAATGATACCATATACCGGATACCTTTAAAAAGTGGAGCTTTTAACATTAAAGACACAATTCAAATAATCAGACCTATTCTGTATAAATCTTCTCTCTTTGAAAAACTATGGAACCAGATATCCCCAAGAAAATGTTATTTTCGTGCTTGGAGGATTATTCAAAACAAACTTCCTATATACACAATTATGCAGTCTAGGCATATAACCATGACATCAAAATGCTAGTTCTGTCAGAATGTGGAATCAAAAGATTACCTATTTGTATCTTGTATTTTTGCTTGAAAAATTTGGTTATACTTTGCAGGTATTCTTAAGGTTGAAATTCGAAATTTTATGACTGTATATGTTCAGAGTATGGTTTTGGTCTTCACCCAGCAAGACTCACATCAAAACCATTCTTCCTACAATAATAGCCTGGGCTATATGGAAACAAAGAAACAAGACAAAGATAAATGGAGATACATTTTCAGCAACTTCAACTATCTAGTATATCTCTAATATGCTAATCATCCTAGACCATATAAATCTTCTGAAGAATAAACACTGGAAACAGAATGAAGTAGAGGCAACAACTGCAGGGTGTAGAAATCATCCAAAAAAAAGAAAATCTTTTACATCACTTGGACTCCCCTATTGCGAGGAAGATTCAGACTGAATTCAGATGCCTGTTGTCTTTCATATGGCGAATCAAGTGGTGTTGTAATCATACGAGATAGTAATGGAAGCATCATTTATGGCCACGGGAACAATTGTGGAATGCTCACTTCACTCAAAGCTGAAGTTCGTGCATTACATGATGGTCTACAAATATGCAGAATCAATGGAATCAGGGAAGTAGACATAGAAACGGATTCATAAATCTTAGTTTCGCTTATTTCTGCAGGAACCTTTCCAAATCATTTAGAATCGGTTCTATACAATATAAGATCTTTAATCACTAGTAAAATAACTCTTCATCACATCTTTAGAGAACAAAATCGAGAAACTGACTGGCTTGCTCGATGGACTCTAAGATGTAAAATGAAGCTGAATTATAAATTTAAAGTTCCAATTCAACTGGAGGCTATAACGTTCTTACAAAGCTTACAAATCGGCTACATTAGAATTTAATAACAAATACTTTATCTGTTTTGCAAAAAATCAAATAAACCTATTCTCTTCTCCAATGATCTCGGGTGAAGGCCTCACTTAAAGATTCTAGAAAGCAAAGAACTTATAATCGGAAGCTGCCTTCAAATGGAAAATGGCTCAGAGCTGTAGTCGTTCTGGATTCCATCACCTGTTCGCTTCAATGAATGCAAGAAGATGTAATGATCAGATGTCAGCTAACATAGCCAAGTTTCATCTCTCAAAGTCATATATTTGCCACGAATTTGATGAAGAGAAACACCAAGAACCAGCTGAAGAATAAACAGATTATCTTCATAAACGAAATGGAAAACATAGGCCTCCTAGATGAACCAACGAATCTCAAACCACATGGAATCAATTAAAATCGTGCTAACTTCGAACAGATAAGAAGAAGGACAATAAATTACATGAAATTGGAGTTCGTGCCTTAATTGATTCGGTGGAGGGAAATGAAATTCCTTTGGCGCCGCTTACTTCTAAAAATTAAAATTATTTTGAATCTAACCTCTAATTTTTTAAAACTTCAATTATGTCCCATTTAGAATAAAATTCTTTATTAGCCTGGAAAAAAAACTTCTTATTTTTCCTAACTAATAATATAATTTCAGTAAAAAGAATAACTACAAACTTAGACGGATGATACAATTAGAAAGTAACTCAAGTTCTATTTGAATGCGTGTGATGGTTATGCGATTCTCTGGCTATCAATACCAATCAATACAGAATTACAGATGAGTCTGCATGTGCATTGATCCTCAATAAACACTTGAAGAATTTGAAATATCTTGAAACCTTCATTCCAATTCATTAATATCTAAAGTGATCATAGCATGTCCATAATCATTGAGATACATGGAATGCCAGGTCAATTACACACTTGTCATATTACTCTATATCATTTATATTTATAAAATATATACAATAATGTTGCCGTTTTTAGACGTTTTTTATGCTTAAATAATAGACACCACTAAAAACCTATATGCAGCAGCATGTTCATGTTTTTTAATATTTTTATTTTCGAAAGCCAATCAGCTTTTCATAAGGAAATACGGCTTAAAAGGTTATACGGACCAAACACTGCCATTGATTTTAAGGACTGAATTCTGAACACCTAGTTGATTCTAGTAATGTGCTTTTTAGAACGAGGCTCTATGCCATCTTGATCTTGATTTTGATATTCATTTTTTATACAAAGACGAGGAGTTGGCTCCGTCAACCAAAAGTGAATCGTATTCTTCATGCAAACCCCAAGTCAATTTGGGGATCCGATGCGGCAAAATTTTCGTATAATAGCTAAGATGTTCCATTTGATCTAGTGTTCCCCCTCTTAGTTACAAGGCATAGAATATTTTTTCGTAAAATTTATACCGCAACTCAGAATTTCAGATGTGTTTTTAAAAAAAATTAATACATGTATAAGATTTTGAAAAAGTTTCTGCACACCTTATTTTGGTTTCTTCATATAATATTTTAAAATTGGTGAATATTTAGAATTTGTTACGCTCAACTTTAAATTAAGGTATTCAAATTTGTTTGATATATGTTTTAACTTCATCGGACATAAAACTTTAGATTAAAAAATAAATTATAAAATAGATTTCACTTAAATTAATGGTAGATTTGAATAGATATGTCTAAAAAATTAGGTGTAATGGTTTCGTCGTATAAAATGATAAAAACACATTGAATTTATGTACGAAATATCCATATTCAGATTCCCAACCTGTCTCATGATCTTTGAAACTTGGAAGAAATTTTGATCTGTCACGAATACATACGTGGTAACACATAAAATATTCGCTACACATGAAAAAACGTGATATTTTTTTTATACTTATTTAGTATTAAAAAATAATTTATATTCCACGTTCCTTATATGTTGGTAAGGGTGTAATGGTTTGATACATCTACATTGGTCCATCAACAATTTAAGTAATAATGTCCAGAAGAATGGGTAAACATATATGATGTTTTGGTGGTTAGAGTAAGATAATCAATTCCTTGTAATATTTGGAAGATATATTATGTAGCTATAGACTTTATAAATAGAGATTTAATGGCCATCAATAAAGTATTCATACATTAATTTGTAATATCTTTAAACAATATTAGTTATTTACATTTTCCTATATTCTCAAACCTTTTGCAGATTATCTTCGGCTTGATATCCCCCAAAATTACTCCAAATTTTCCATATCAATTAGGATCGTCTTTGGCAAAGCAATTTTCATTCTCATTCTGTCATAGCAAAAAAATGATCAAACTAACTGATGTCGAATTATGGAGAGAGATTTGATTCATCAGTGGATGTGGAGTTACATATGAAGCATCTTGATGCAACTCTTCCCACTCAACTGAGTGACCAACTCAAAAATTACGGGAGGAACAAGTTAATAGTTTTTGGTTGTTGCAGTAACAATTAGTCTCTTGGGCTTCCATAGTCAAATCAGTTGTACGACATGAAATACTGAAATATCGTTTGGTGACAGAAACTCAGAGGAAGAAGATTTTTTGGTAAAGAATTTCACAAAGAGGACACATAAAACTCGGACCAAGGGTCCTCAAACCGAAACATGAAGCAACGAAAACATCTCCAAAGCAAAATAAGAAGGTAAACTGTTACTTTAAGACATAAATAAAGAGATGATAAAGCTAAGGAACCTTGGCTAGATCATGAAGAGAAAAATGAGGAACTAATAATCCCCCATACGTGAACACTCGAACACCAATACCGACTGGAGCGCAATCGAGATATTCATTATCTCAACCATGGTACTAGAAGTTCCTTTGAGCTTAACCGAGATCCCAAAAAACTCAAGTTATCCCACCAGGGATTCTTTTCCTCCTCCCCACTCAAAAAATAATAATATTGGCCTTACAGTCATGAAATAACTTTAGATTATAATGAGAATATCCGCCAAAATTTTCACATGGACAACAATAAAAATCAAATGGTGTACCTCCTTACCATAGCGATGTACCTCCTTACAATAATAATCCTCTTTGGATTTTGATACTCGACCATAACCCGTTACAGACAAATTCCTCAAACACAAAATGAAGGAATATTAGTGAGAAAACCTAGAAGCTTTATCTACCATTTGAGTTTAGTTCATGTGAGTATGATCTTCTTATTTACCATAAAAAGACATGTTAACAACATGAGCTGAGAACATAAAACACAATTAATCAAACACATGAGATACAAAGTCAAAGAAGAAAAGTTTACTAAGAGAAGGGAAACTTACGCTTGGCTAATTTAAGGAATATCTTTTATACTTGGTCTCCTAATTTTTTGGAGATATTTTTTTTTATAATCTTACACCTTGTTATAATTTGGAAATTCATTGGCAATCTTGGTATAAGACCCCATCAAAAAGTATAAAAATAGGTTGGACTTTCGTTCAAAACCTTAACAAGAGTAGAAATTCATTTAACGAGAAATTTTCAAACAAATTTTTTAATAAAATTATATCTTAAAGCAAAACACTCCATGAGTTGGGAACAAGATGGCTTAGATATATATGTGTATTTTGGATAAAATTGACAAGGTGTGGAGCGAGAGAAAATCGAAGTCCACGATCAAGAAAATAATTAAATAAAATAACTTCACCATCACGAGTGTCAAAGAGATTTTCCCATTTATTGGAAACCTAATATTGGTATTATGTCAATCCCTAATTGGCTAGATTTTTTACCCATTCATCTTTAGTCAGATTACGATATGAATGATCCACATGGCTTCCTATCTACATTTTATTTAGATATTCACCTTCTATCTCTGTTTAACTTTGGAATTATGCACGATGCCTCTTATACTACCTCATGAAACAACAACTTTAAACAATTTCTCTTTCTTCAATAAAGTCTTCTTCTTCTAGAATGGTTGACATATTGGGTGTGAAACCTTAGAAAATTCTTCTTGATCAGAAGAACTAGCCCCCAATAAACTTATTATGATTATTTTGGCTATTTGATTTCTCATTATCTTCATTCTTTTTACCCATTTATAACAAAAACGAATTTTTTTTGTAACAAAAATAAAAAGAAAATAACTAATTTAAGAAATTCATGAAAGAAGATGAAGAGAGTTTATAACAAGAAAGTGAAGAAAGAAATCAGAATGGAAAAAATAATGGATATTTATACCAAAATATATGAATAAATTTCACTTGATCTCTTTTATTCTACATGTTGGATCAATTTACAATATGGGTGGCTTGGATTCAAAGAAATATGTATATGAAGGATTGTAGAAGATGAAAAAGGCATACCAGTGTGCATAAAAAACTTTCGTACACGTGTAAACTTCTTTCAGCCACTTGCATTTTCATCTAAATACACACATAACTTTGGACATAAAGATAAACAGATGATGTAAACCGCGGTTGAATAATTATAACGAGGATATTTTTTTGTAATTATTAACCCTTACTTTAGTATTCATTAAGTAACAGGGAGGCTACTCAAGAAATTTCTAAAGAAAAATCAAAGGTGAAAAAAACCCACACTAACATCCTCTACAATAAAAATTTATAGAATGGGTTATCAATGAGTATAATCATTCCTTCATTTTCATCAAAGGCTTGTGGGGTTATTGGTGTACCTTTAGAAAATATTTGGTCGAAGAACATCTTTAGCAACCCGAAGCTATCAAAGAAATATTAAAACTTCAGATCATTAATAATTCTTATTTCATCCTTTATCAAGGACTATGGAGGCTATCAACCACAATCAATGAAGCATTAAAGTATTTCGAAGTTATTAGTAATACAAGTACGCTAGTAAATAATGAACATGCAATACCTTAGCAATCTAATGACTATTAGTTATACTCTTTCCTTTCAGAAAAATAAATCTTTTTATCCTCAAGAGAGGTTATTACTGGTAGGTTTTTAATGAGGTAGGAACAGTTAAGTCGGAACCAAATCGAAGAATATTTTGGTAACATTTTAGCTAGGTAAAATATAATCAATATTCTATAAAACTTTTAAAAGTCTAGCTGAAGATGATTGACGTAAGAACATAAATATGTAAATTATGCAAAATGTAATAGATTTGAATGTGAAGACATAACTTCGATAGGCAGCAGGTTCAAGTGTCTAATCATCAACTACATTCAAGAAATGCTTTGACCAATGATGCTTCAGATAATCAAATCTAGTCCTTCATTTTACTCATCAAAGAACTAGGGGGCTACTTATAAAATTATAAATTATATGTACCGTCTACATTAACCTATCAACCATTTAAGAACTTAAAGTCCAGAAGACTTGGTTAAAGATATAACATCTAGGTGGTTATAATAAGGTTGTATAGAATCTTCCTAATATCTTGGTGGTATCTGCCATAACTATAAATTATATAAATACAAATTAAATTACCATCAATAATATATATGAAAATTTATTTTAATATCTTTAAGCAATATTACTATCCATGTTTTCTTTTATCCTTTAAATTTTTAGGAAGTTATGTTTAACTTCGGATCCGCCCAAGTCACTCTAAATTTTCCATATTACATGTGATAAATATTGTTATAGTTTGATTATAGTATAACCAAGTATTATACTTATATTATATATGATAAGTTTTGTTAAACTTTGATTAAGGTATTAGTAGTACACTTATAATATGTGTGATAAACGTTGTTTAGTTTGATTATAATATAATTAGTATGCTATAATATATATGTTAAGTGTTGTTATAGTTCGAATATAATGTAACTAAATAGTATAAATATAGTATATATGATAAATGGTGTTATAGTTTGATTGTAGTATAAGTAATATACATATAATATATGTGATAAGTGTTGTTATAGTTAGATTGTAGTATAAGTAGTATACTTATAATATATGTGATAAGTGTTGTAATAGTTTGATTGTAGTATAAGTAAAGTAGTATACTTATAATATATGTGATAAATGTTGTTATAGTTTAATTGTACTATAAGTAGTATACTTACAATATATGTGATAAGTGTTGTTATTTGATTCTAGGTTAAGTAAAGTAGTAACTTATAATATATGTGAATGTATTGTAATATATTATGATTATAGTATAAGTGATATAAGTGTATTACAAGGATTTAAAGAAACCAAAAATATTTTATTGAGTTAATTCGTTCATAGTATATACTCATGCGGACCAGGATTTGTACAAATCTGTATAGTTTGAATTACTCTATTGTAAATTCACTAATTTTTTTTATTACAAATGACCGTCTTCTAGAATTTCATCATCTGATTCAACTAATTATTATTCATCCTCACCAGCTTCATCCATAATATTTTCTTTAATATCACTTAATATCGAACATGTCATTTTTTTTGTTCTTTCACGAATTATTCTTTTTCTTGCATCTTATGTGCCACCGTAGTCTAGTGCTTAATTGCAATACATCTTCAACTATTGGCTAGTTAATCTTGATCTTCTAGCGGTGTATTGCTGCCTGGAAAAATAAAATACAGATTCACTACCACTATGGACATATGTATAAGAAAAATCTCATTGTCTAACCTAGAAAGAATAAGAAATTAAAGTTAGTTTGGCTTCCATCACGCTAAGACATCAAGCGGATGAACGTCATTACACATACCCAAATCAAATGGAGTTTGTAAATATATGGTAAGTTTATTAATATATTGAGTATTTGTTGACGTTACGAGCTATTATGCATATCATTTTTCAAATATTTGTGAGGATACCTAATTTTCCGCTATGTGCTACTACCACCTTTACTCGGGGTGAACTGTAATTATTGTTCACGTATTTGTCAACATACGAATTATACATATTATACAAATATTTTTCTATCTATTTACAAGATATCTTGCTATCATAAGCATTCTTAAGCCTGATAATAGTATAATAATACTAAGCATGTCGATGAAAGATATTCATTTTGAAACCATAATGTAAAATACACCCAATAATATAAGTGTGTAGGATGAGATGAAAGTATTTAATAAAATATTTTCTCGTCATGAGTAACATTTTCTTACACACATGTTTATCCTTATGTTCATCTAAATGCATGACAAGATCAACAATACATCCAAAAGGTATATCAATGTTAGGACTACATTGTGTAGAGAAAACATGAGTATATTTTTTAAACATGGCTAGAAACTGTATCAATTCACGATAATATGAACAATTTTGAGCCGTGAAAGGTCAGTAAAATTTGACATTCCTAGGCATCTATATCTCATAAAAATGTATAACCTAGTTCTTAACGATTTAAGCACATACATGGGATCATTAGTCGAGTTTTCATCTAGTTTTGAATTATTATTTTTTTTAATTTCTTTCCACTGGCCTTAACCAATTCTTTATATTCACATTTTCTAGGACCCGAGTTAATTACTACTAGAAAAATATATTTAATAGCCTCAATAAAATCTTTAAATATACTATTTATTCTTTCATTTGAAACCAATTGAAGTATATGCGTTCACTTGAGAGATGGTAAACTTGAGTCCATAATAAAGAGGTTTATATTTCTAGGATATGTTATTGCAATAAAAGTATATAAACTATGATTTGCCGCTCCTAAGTCCATAGCTTTTCTCATCAACTGGGACGTGATTTTTCATGAGTCTGTTCACTAGAAAGTCAAAAGGATGTTGAGAAAATAGTTAAACCATGATCAGTTATGAGTAAACAAGTGAAACTTGAAGCAAAATTGGCTCTCAATATGGTTCTAAGATGGAATATGACATAAGATGAGGTGACAATATTAAATGATACTCATGATGATGCGCTCGAATATGAACAACAATCTTATAGCATATCATCAGACATAAAGATAGAAGATAATTGTACCACCAAAAATGCATGCGAGCCTAGCTGCTACGCTATGTCAGTTGTTGAAGAAGTTGAGATGCATGAACTCATTCGCTATAAGGAAGCTACACTGATTCAGATGCAGATCAGTGGATTGATGCTATATGGAAGATAATGAATCTCTTCAAAAGAATTAGACATGAAAGCTTGTTGATTTTCCTAAAAAACATAAGGTAGTCGGCTATATATAGATATTCAAGAAAAAAGAAGGTCACTCAGGGGTTGATGCACCTCAATTCAAGACAAGGTTAGTTACTAAGAATTTTTCTAAAGGAAATGAATCAACTTTAATGAAGTGTTTTCTCTAAAGATGAAACATATTTCGATCCACACTCGAGTAGCCATATTAGTTTTCAAGGCTTAAAGATTGAGTAGTTAGATATAAAAACTGCGTTTCTAGATGGTAAACTAGATTAACAAAACTATATAAGACAATAATAAACATCTATCGAACATGAAATGAGGGATTAATGTTTGTCTATTGAAGAAGTCATTGAATTGGTTGAAACAATCGTATATGCAATGATATAAATGATTTAATACATTCATACCACAAGGAGCTTATATGACAGTTATGCGTACCATTTCAATATGTGAAACAATTCTTATATTTTTTTTTCTTGTTGATAATGAAGAAATGACATTCGTTTAAAAAATATATTTGTTGTAGATTATTGTAAAATATCGACACAACACAGGGGGAAATATTTTATGAATTGTAAATCTATTGAATATGACTCGAAGAATAGTGTAACTTTTAAAATAAGGCTGAAATTTGTAAATTTATTTTATGAGAAGATTAGTAAACATAGACATCATCATCATTCCACGTTAAATTCTTGTGCTTTTTATTTTTATTTTATTTAGATATAAATTATTTGTGAAAAATGCAAAATTAAAACAAGAAATTAAATCAAATCAAATTATTAATGGTGGGTTCGTCATCAGCCAAGATTCTTTACCCATCCCTACGTATTATGCCATCCTCATCATTAAAAAACAAAGTTAATGCATGTAAGAAACCCTAATTTTATAACATTTTATTTGTGTTACCGGTTTGGATAATGGTTTGGGAGACATTTGAAGACAAGAAAATACCTACCACAGACCAACTCACAAACTTAAATTTTGTATCATAAACTCTATTCAATTTGTCTTCAATCATAACCTCCTCCACTTTGTCCTCACTACTCAATTTCCCCTAATTTAATAACCTACTTAACACATTAACCTTTCCTCTAATCAAATTTAGAAACCCACAAGAAAACAACAAGAAGATACCAATCAAACCCTAATTAAAATAATCATTAATTTCACACATATATTTAAAGGGCACTATACACACCAAACCCAACTCAAAACCACCCCTTACATTTTTCGAACCTTCCATTCCTCTAATGGGTCATCTTCTTCTTCTTCTACTTTTCTTCATGAGTTATCGAACTGAAGCACAATCAACCTCTAGTCAAAACTATGATCCTTACTCTTCTTCTTCATCGAGAAACGACATCGTTTCGAACTTCGAACCGAGTCTTGCAGTTGTAACTGGAATTCTAGGCATCTTGTTCTTACTTACGTTTTGTCTCCTCGTCTATGCAAAGTGCTGTTACAGAAGACCGTTCTCCAACAACAATCGGGACTTAGAAAATCAAAACCAAAACCAAGCTAGATTATCGAGTTCTAGATTCTCGGGAATCGATAAAACGGTAATAGATTCACTTCCTTTCTTCAGATTCGTCTCGCTTAAAGGCTTCAAACAGGGTCTCGAATGTGCAGTATGTTTATCGAAATTCGAAGATATAGAAATCCTTCGATTACTTCCGAAATGTAAACACGCGTTTCATATCGATTGTATCGATCAGTGGCTTGAAAAACACTCTTCTTGTCCTCTTTGTAGATTTCGAATCAACCCAGCTGATTCCTCTGTTTTCGACTGCTCAAATAGCTTAAGGCTCATGATCGACTCAATAGATTATGATGATAATAATAACAATAACAACAACAACGACGACTCTAGTTTAGAAATTCGAGTTGAAAGAGAAGAAAACGAAAATCGAGGCTCTTCTAGATTCAGTATAGGAGGGAGTTTCAGGAAGATCTTCAAAAACAAAAACGGCAAAGAAATTTCAACACCAAGGACGAAGACGATTGAAGAGAATCGGAAAATCCTGCATAAATTGAACCACAAAATCGTTGTATCGGATGTTGTTTTTAAGAATCGGTGGAGTAACGTGAGTTCTTCGGATTTGTTGTTTTTGAACTCTGAAATGATAGACTCTGTTTCAAGCCAGAGATTTTCTCAGCCATCTTTGGATTTACTGTCTTCTTCGTCGGATTCGAATCAAGCTGCTAGAAGATCGGTTTCTGAAATTACTGTTGTTCCTAGATTTGTAGATTTTAGAGGTAAATCGAAAGGAAAAGAATCTGGAATTAGTGTAGAACAGGAAAGAAGTAGGCGACTTTGGTTGCCGATTGCTCGAAGAACAGTTCAATGGTTTGCTAATAGAGAGAAAAGGTCTCAGATTAATAAAACAGAGGAATTACATGTGTAAATTGTCCATTTTGGGTTCTTAAATTCTCGTTTATACAGTTTTTGTTTACAGGTAAAAAATTGGTAAAGGATTCTTTATAAATCGTATCCATTATTGTTTTTTATTTACTTTTCTGCACTGTATTTTTTTTTTTGAAAATGATTTTTTTCTTATTTTAAATAAAAAATTAAACTATTTTATCGTATCCAATAACAAAATAATGTAATTTAAAAATAATTTTATAATAATAACGTAACATCAAAACTATTTATTAATAACTAACCATCTCCCCATTTTGGCTTACCAAAGAGATAATAGCATGCCCCTAAAGGGGTAGTCGAGTTGGTTGAGTATGACATTCTTATGACCAAAAGGTCATGAGTTCGAGTCCCTCTACATACGCTTTCTCGGCTGAGCCTGTCACCTTGTGTGGTTTACCTTCTGGCGTTGGTTTGCAGGTTATCGCGTCAGACTGATGGTTTACCCTGTGCGCACTCATTGCACTCTGAGTAGCGGCTGCGGGTTCCCTCCGAAAAAAAAAAGAAAAAAGAAAGAAAGAGATAATAGCATCCTCATTTTGGCTCTCAGGAATGAGGAATGTTGCTGGAGGCAAAAATGTTATAATACCTGGTTACAGGACAGTGATGGTAATACAAAATTATATCAAAACTGTGTTTCTAATAAGCAGAAAAAGAATGCTATTAAAGGTATCAAGGAAAATGGTATTTGGATTACTAATCCTAATGAAATTGCTAATTCAGCTGAAAATTATTTCAAAAGTATTTTTTCTTCTGATGTTTATAACTGTAATGATGAAACTATTATGACCTCTGTGCTTAACAATATCCCTAAGTTGGTTGGTGACAGGGACAATATTGATATTCTAAGGCCTGCTACTCAGGAGGAGATTTGGAGCACCATTTCTTCTATGAAGAATGATAGTGCGCCTGGTATCGATGAGTTTAATTGTTTTTTTCTAAAGACTTGTTGGAATATAATTAAATTAGATATTTGCAATGCTATAAATTCTTATGTGACTGGTCATAGTATCCCCTATGGTGTTTTTGCTACTGCATATGTCTTGTGCCTAAATGTTCTAATCCTATAAATTGGAGTCAATTTAGACCTATCAGCCTATGTACTATTTTCAACAGATTGATCTCTAGTCTTTTAAATGCCAGAATATCTACCTATTTGCCTAGTATTATTTCTAAATGTCAGGGTGCTTTTGTCAAAAATAGATTAGTCCATGATAACATTTTGATCACTAAAGAGATGTTGCATAATATTGGCAGAAGACCTTCTAAGGGTAATATAATGGTTAAGCTTGACATGTCAAAGGCATTTGACAGGATGTCTCATGCCTTTGTGCTTCTCATTTTAAAGCAGTTTGGTTTCTCTGTGGGTCTTATTACTCTGATTAAAAGTCTCATTTCTAATGTCATGCTTTCTATCCTAATTAATGGCAGTAGTATAGGTTACTTTCCTGAGAAGAATGGTTTAAGACAAGGAGACCCTTTTGTCTCCAAGTCTTTTCATTCTTGCTGAGGAAGCTTTAATCAGAGGTATTAATAATCTTTACATTAATAATAATAGCATGAAATTTTACCTGAAATCGGATTATACTCTCCCTATGCTTGCTTTTGCTGATGACATTATTGTTTTCACTAATAGCTCTCCATCTTCTGTTGTAAGCTTTGTGACCTGTTAGAAAAGTATCAGTTAGCTTCTGGTCAATTGATCAATAAGGATAATACTACAACTGTTACTTCCTGCAAGTATAGAAATGATGTTACCAGATTGAAAGCTGCAACTGGATTCAGTATTGATCAAGCTCCCTTCACATACCTTGGCATAACCATTGCTGCCAACAATAAAGGGAAGCACTTCTTACCTCTTATCAATAAATTGCATAATAAAATTATGGTTTGTAATTTAAAAAATTTGTCTTTTGGTGGCAGGCTTAGCCTCATTAAAAGTGTTCTATATCCTATAGTTAACTATTGGATGCAGAACAGTCTTATTCCTAATAATATTTTAGCCAAAATTGAGAGATGTTTTAATAGATTCCTTTGGAGATCTAATTATCTGGACCATGCTATTCACTGGTCTTCTTGGGGTCAGTTATGCAAGCCTTTTGAGGAAGGTGGGCTGGATGTTAAAGCTCTTTCTGACATCCAATCCACTTTCTCTCAAAAATTGTGGTTTCAGTTTAGGAAGGGCTCTAGTCTTTGGGCTGATTTCATGCATTATAGTTACTGTTCTTTAACTCACCCTATTCTTTCTAATTGCAAGTCTTCTGATTCCATCACATGGAAAAGACTGCATTCTATTAAGGATATGGCTGAGCCTAATATTGTTTGGTCTTTAGGTAATGGTAACATTGATTTTTGGTATGATGCTTGGTTAGATAAAACTCCTATTATAAGCAATCCTACATCTATTAACTGGTACTTACCTGTTAAGGTGAGATCTTTTTGGATTGATGGTCACTGGGATATTGTTTCTCTTCAAAATTTCATGCCTCCTGAAAAACTGCTTCAAATTAAAAAAGAAAAGGTCAGCCTGGATAAAGAAGATAACATTGAGTGGAAAATTTCTAAAGACAGAAAATTTAGTTCTAAAGCTACCTGGGATCACATTAGGAGCAAAAATACTAAGTTTTTTCTGTTCAAAAGAATTTGGCACAATATTATTCCTTCTAAATTTTCTTTCTTAAGCTGGAAACTTTTAAAAAACTTCATTCCAGTTGACAGCATCCTCTCTAATAGGCATCTAACCATTGTATCAAAATGCCAATTTTGCTGCAGTTGCGAAGAGATGAACCATCTTTTTGTCAACTGTAATTTTGCGTGGCCTATCTGGAATTACTATGGCTGTTTATTTAAGATCCCTATAAGGCGTCATATGACTTTATCTCATATTTTCTTTTGCTGGTTTCGGTTTTCTAATAATCGGTTTCACATTACTCATGTTATTCCGCAATTAATTTGTTGGTCTATTTGGTTCAATCGAAATCAATGCAAGTTCTCTGGCAGTCATGATAATTTTTTGAATGCTACTGCTAGAATCAACCGAGTTATAAAGGGTATTGATGCTGGTAATAAACTTCTTGCTAAGCACTGGTCTAATGTGTATAATGCAGGATTGTCTCTTGATTGTATCAGCATTAACAAAAAGAAAAGAAATGTTATGTACCTGAAGTGGCGACCTCCAGCTAGGAACAGACTCAAAGTGAATGTGGATGGTGCCTCTAGTTGTATCGGTGAAGGCAGTGGGGGAGTTATCGTCAGAAATCAGGATGGAGACATTGTAGCGGGCTACGACTTTCTGTATGGCAAAATGGACCCCTACAAGGTTGAATGTAGGACGATGATGGAAGCTTTGCTCATTTGCAGAAAGAATGGTTGGGATGCAGTCGATCTTGAGTCAGATTGCTTAAATCTGATTGATTGTCTTGCTCTTGGCAAAATGGATAATCCAATTACAAGCATATGTCGTAGTCTCATCCTTTCTACTATGAAGTTGCAGCATATTTCTCGAATTCAAAACTCGGCTGCTGATTGGATCTCCAAGTGGATTCTTCATGAGCGGGTCAACAAATCCTTTGATGTGAGTAACATTCATCGGCCTCTTTTCGCCATTGCAACCCTCGAAAGCCTTGGAATAGGTTATATCGATCCGGGTTGAGGCTTTTGGATTCTGTTTCCATCTTCTGCTTGGAAGTTTACTCTTGGTGAGGTTTCAACCGTGGAGAATTGATTGGCTGAAGTCGGGTTATGGAGGATATTGACATGGTGGTTTCTGTTGCTTAGGGTTTTTAACGAAAGGGGAAAGGGAGAAGACGAATGGGTGTTTGGTGAAAGTAGATATCAAAATCTGATTTAGGGTTGGCTTCGATTTAGGGCTTTTAGTCCTCTCTTTGTATCTTCTTCTCAAATTAGTCCTGATTTGTATTGATTCTTTCATTTTAGTAATAAAATGATTGTTTGATTGAAAAAAAAACTAACCAAAATTTATAAAACTATCCATTATTTTTTTCTTGTTTTTTTGTTTTTTTAAATGTGAAATATTTTACTTTATAGTTCCAAAATAAATCCAAAAATATTATTGATTTTGTTTTTTTAAGACGAACAAAAACCAGATATGTGATTTTTTTCTCCATTTGGTTGCGAAAATAAAAAACAAAAGTTCTTCAAAAATAGCATTTATGAATACGTGTTTTAAGTTTTTTTTAGTTATGGTGTGAATTATACGAAGTTTTGAAGGTGAAAAATAACTAATAACACAACAATTGAAAAATTAAAGATGAAATAAAATAATTTCTTCGTAAAAGCCTAATATAGTAGTTGAATTATGTTAAAATGCTTGATATTTCACTGAAATCTATTGCATAAATATTTAATTTGAGAGATGAGTTTCAATTTGAGCATAGAGTTGGTTCATAAGCTGAAGAAGAAGAAGAAACTTCTTGTTTTTCTGTTTTTATACCAAAAGGATATTCTAGGATGTTTTTATGATGCAGGTGGTTTTCGGTAAACTTGAAAATCTACATGGTTATTGGTATTTTAAATCTTTTCTAGTTATTGGTAACTCACCCATATTTTAAAGTAAGATAATAATTTTGTTATTACATGAAAGTATTTTCTATTTATACAAAAAAATCTTAGAAGATAGGCACACATACTCAAGTCCAAGACCCAATTAAAAAGATTCATTCCGGTTTCAATTCCTTCATAATACCCATCTGGTTATGGTTTTATTCGGTTCTGATTTTAATTATCCACGGTTCTCAGTTTGGTTCCAAACCGATTTTTTAAAGAAATAATAAG
This sequence comes from Limnanthes douglasii subsp. nivea, assembly GCA_036936605.1. Taxonomy (NCBI): domain Eukaryota; kingdom Viridiplantae; phylum Streptophyta; class Magnoliopsida; order Brassicales; family Limnanthaceae; genus Limnanthes; species Limnanthes douglasii. The sequence continues at coordinate 301,718,644 of JAUPFV010000002.1, read as the reverse complement.
AGCAAGAGACATTAACCTTAACTACTGAAATATAAAGCAAAAACAAAACCTTTGAGTTGTCTTTTCTCGAGTTGCTTTAATTTCATTCTTGTTTACTTCTTGATTTTTATTCTGTGATGTTTATAGAGGAAGAGGATTTACGACTTCAACATATGTTATAATTCATTTGTTTTCACTTCATTGTACATATGGTGTTTGTGTTTTCCATTTCTATCTTTTTTTGGTTTTGGATTCAATTCGACTATGAGTATGTATCTGCATAGATTGATCTAATCACTCAGTTTTATAGTTTTTAAATGTGCCTCCCCAAACCCTAATTTTTGAAGTTCAATCTGAAATTTTGTTAACGACTATACATTTCTCTACATCTAACATCCAAATACTTCAAGTAGAAATGATTTGATCCGATTTATGTATGCGGTATAGAAAAATATATTATTGCCTATTTAGGGTTTGCTGAAATAAGAGTTAAATCTTCTTTCATTCTGATTAATAGTTTAATAGTTTTAGAAACAATTATAATATTGTTTCTCCATGCTTCCTTAAGTATCCTACAAATAGTTGAGCCGTAAAATTTTGGTACTATCAAATGATGCGACGAGGTAAATTAATTTGTAGACTGAGTATTCATGATTTCTATTTTGTTTTTTTCATTCTAATGTTTGCTCGCTTAGGTTTCTTGAAAAGTCTGTTGTGAAACAAAAAAGAAGTGAAATACAAGTTATATACACATTTATGGATGGTTAAAGAAAACCCTTCAGATTATAATGTAATTTTTTTATCTCATACTAAACCTGAAGGTAAGGTTTTCAACTTAAATCTATGTTGGTCTAAATACAAATAAAAAGACAAAGCCTGAGCTTCAAAAAGTGCACGGGTAAAGGAATATAATTCTTATTGATTATTTTTTTGAAATGATGTCATCTTTTAATACGTGTTTGTGGATTAGGCTGCTCAATTTGAATACATACACAATAATTCTCCAAACTAGTTAATGTTGTTCTGCTAGTGGCCTTATGGATCATATTTTTTAGTTGCTTACAATAAAATGGGTATTTAGAGGCTATACGTGATACAAGTTTCCAAGATTAAAGGTAAGACATGTTTCTCAAGTCAACCTTAATTGTCTCTTTCGATGGACTATTTAAATACAATAATTTTTTTATATTATTGCTAGTCCATCTACTTTTGTTTTATTTAATTTTCTTAATTATTTTGACTATTATAATTTTGTTATTGAGTGTAGTATCTGAAATGCACCATATTATCATCATTTGTTATTCAATTTGTTATTATCGTTGTTTATATTTAGTGGTTTTTTATTGTTTCACTGGCTCTAGTTCTCAAGGACCATTATTGACAGAGTCGATATCATATATTTTAAGTTTGTTTACCTTGGTTTATTTCCTTTGTCTATATTTCTTTATTGGAAATGCGACTGTTATTCTGGTGAATACTTGAAATTTGGAAAAATGAATGCTATTGGGTTCTCCAAAAGCATGTTGATCAAGTTTAAGTTAATTATGTATCTGTTAGTAAGATTTTAGTTATTTGTCATTGTGTTTAGATGGTGATTTCTCTAAATTTATCATCTGAAATTACATAAAAAAATTAAAATCTGATTTTAGATCCTAGTTAAATCAAATTATATATATAATATTTAAATTATACATAATAGATGAGATGACATCTTATGCCAGAATTCTAATACCATTTGAATCTAAAAGTACGATAAAACTTAGATTGTCTCACGTCACGTCTAAAAAAATATTTCCTCTAATTATCCAAAACAAGAGTTTCAATTGAACACGGTCGATAGACTTTTATATGAATCGTAAACCTATACACTTCTTTTGTTACTTAAGTATTTCTCAGATTCGAACAAGTTTTTTGAAGTTGTTTCTTATAGTTTCTTGCTTTACCTCTATAAAAAATAATGTATATAATCGATGATTTTTTTACTATTACTTAACGTAGAAAGTTTTGTCAATTCTGATTTGTCAGAAGAAATTTTTTTTGAAGCAAATTACTTGCTATAACTATTGAAATAAAGCATATTGATATCGTCTGTACATTATATCAAGCATTATATCACAAACATTAGTATCATCAATCAACTCATTGTTGTAAATTCATAAAGAGAATCATATAACACAATTTTATCTTAATAAACAATTTCTTGTTTGTTTATGCCTTAAACATTATGTATCATATTGGTCTAATGATTCAAGAAACTCTTATAAGGTATAATCTCGATAACTTGTAAAAGACATAAGAACATTCAATTGCCAAATCAGTTGCATTGGATCAGTTTGGTTTAGGTTTGAAGATACATCATCTTTTAATCTATTGTTGATCATAATTAAGATTTTACAACAACTATTATACTTCACATCACGAGTCATTTTCTTTTTTGAGAAAGTACATAACTAATGTAGTGAAATAAGCACTTTTATCGAATACCTAACCTTGATTCATCTTGATTTTTCACCGGCCTACAAAACTGAATTCTGACACAAGCTGATTATTAAAAAAGTATTATATTTATACACTGAATTTTACTAAATGGTATTATGAAGCTGTGTTCGATTTTTTTTACCTATTTGATGGTACTATCATTTGTTGTATTAATTTATGTATGAACTATGAAGTGTTTTAGTTATACATTATGGTACTATAAGTTATTTACGTTTTTATTTAGTTATTTATGTCGTGGGACTTTCGGTTCCAATCAGTTTGTTTGGTTACAAAGTAATTATCTAGAACGGAACCCAATTGGAACCATTTTTTTTTCGTTTTTTTGTTCACTAATAAAATAACCATACCAAATCAAACTGAGAAGAAACAAACTGGGATGAATTTTATTTTGAAATATGTATTGGTAACCAGTTTTTAACCAAAGGAACCAACCCGATCCGAACTGACGAACCGAATTTTCATGTTTATTGGAAAATTACTAAAGAGATAAATAATATACATTATATAACATTAATTCCAGTAGTTGATCATGTTGATAACATGTATTCTCTTTCATTCTCCTTTATTTATCTCCAAAATAGTCTAATCAACTTCACTTTTTAGCGGGTTGGATAATTGGGTTGGACTGCTTACACCTTTTATCAGTAGCCATAGTCTTTGCGAGAGAGTTGTGAAATGATTAAGATTTTTAAAATCCTCGAGACTCCTGCGATATTTTCTTTACCACTGCCGTTGAATTTTTTGTTTGAGGTCGAATTTCTTGGTTCTTGACTAGATGTCAACCCATACCATAGCCTATATTTGGCCAATCTTCTGAGAATATTAAGATATTTTGGTGTTATTTTTTTATGATGTCAACTTACTCTTGCCAAATAAAACCTCGGAGGCATCTTCGGATGGGTTTGTGCTGACCATATTATTGTCTCCTTAAAATATTTCGCCAACAAAAATCATTGAAGAAAAATGTTATATTTTAACAAAGGTAAAAAGAGTAAAACTAACAGGTATCATAATACTAGGTTCATTAGAACATTTGGATAAATTAGAATAATCTCATACAAGATTCGTGTTGCTTCAAACTTCCTCTATATAGAAGAGAGTACATATATAATCTTTTGAAGGATGACAAAATATATTAATTCATCATGGTTGAAACAATAGTTTCGTAAATAAAAAGGATGAAGGTTCATCGTTGTTGACATGTGAGTTCCTTAAAAATTAGATAAACCAAAGGTATCGTGTGTGTGTATATATATATTGTAGCATTTCCGAATGCAAGTATCTACAAAAAGATAATATATATATATATGACATTTGAAATAAGACATGGTTGTAACTGAAATGATTGTTTAAATTGGAAGGTTGATTTCAATTAATGTAAAATATACCGTTGGAGAAACGTTGAGGTAATGAAACATACTGCAAGTTTCGGTAGTGAAGGAAGCTTCCACATGTGTGGGTTGTTCACCTCTTAACATTGGGGCCTTCCATGTGGTGAATCCAATCCATTGTCATGAGATTAGATCTCATCTATTGAATTTAAAAATATACAAGGTCGAGATTTGAGAAAATGAAAAAAATAAATACAACCCACTTGTGTTAGTTTCTTTTTTTCTTTGTTATTCGCCATTATTGTTCTTGTGAAACTAAAGTTGTATTTAATATTCCTCAATGTTAATCACTAAGATCTTAAATGTTTTTCCTTATATCAAATTGTTTCATGACTATCACTTCTATTGTCTTTAAGAAAGTTTTATTATGAGAAAAATGGTTAGAAAGAGTAGTTAGAAAGTCGATATCCACCATAAATGGGGTCATTTTGATAGTCAGAATCCTAGTACAAGTGCGTCATTTGGCGTGTTATCACCTAACTGGTTAAAAGAAAATGAATTAGTGTCGGTGTTTAAAAAATGAAGTATAAAAATAAGGCCATTAGAGGAGAGATTAGTGCATGAAAGTGTCATTCCTCTTGTTGTTATCCCATCTATAGAGGAAGAGAGCACCTGTCATGTTGTTATAGTGATAGCAGTTAGATATACTATTACCATAGTTTCAGCCAAAATGATTGACCAACCCAGCCGAGGTATGTTCATAATTTATAAGTGAATCCCAAAATGTGTTACGTATCGTTATAAGTGAAGGATGTAGTTGATCAAAGATGGAAGTTCGAAGAATGAATGATTCCAGTGAACGTGGAAGTTTGGTTTCCGGAAAAGGATGGAAATCCATTGCATAACCACGTCGATGAGGCTGTGTTTTTCACATAGATCCTCTAAATAAGGTTTCAGTTTCTTCTAAGTCGAGACTTTCTAAAATTCATTAAGAATACGTATATCGACAGCAACCATTTTGTGCCAAATGCTTGGAGAATATTGATGAAAACCATCATTTTGTCCCAGAAGGTGTACCAATGCTTCAGTGTGAGGAAATTCTCACCCATGAGTACAATTATCAGAAGAAATCTCAGTCCATACTTTTATTTTTGATGAACGATAATACTAAAATTCTTGCAGACCTTCCAAATTTTAATAAAATTTGGAAAAATGAATTATATACATCTCTCGCAATTGGGAGATTAGTTTTAAATTATAGGAGGTTTCTAAGTTCTCGCACATGGTATTTAAAAAGTAGTATTTCACTCTCCTACTTTATTCAATTGTGATTTTTTTATTGGATATGATTTGTATTGTTACCTAGGTTTTTTTATTTGTGTCCACCTTTGCCGAAGAAGTATTCGTAAAGAAAGCACTAGATGTCAAAGTACATTATGCTGAGTGGATGATGGAGGAGCCAAATCTGATGATGATAAACTTCTCATAAAAGGTCTTTCAAAGTTATTGAGGTTTTAAAAATAAAAAATAAGATGATATTTTGGGAAGAAAGATTGTAGTTAGGAGATCTCTAACCAAAAAAGCTATTGTGAAACCTGTTGTGATGAAAACTGAGACAACTGAATGTGTTAGTACGAGGGTCGTAAACACTAGAGTTGAGAAGAGCAACGAGAGGAGTAGGGCTAAAAGTTCAATGAATGATGCATCTCATACTAAATATGTCAAGAATATTGGAATTAATCTGGAAGCCCAAGGGTTATAGAAGCAAAAACTAAAAATGATCGTCAAATTCCAAAGTTATAGAAGTAGTTAGGCCTACTACTGAAGCTTTAAATGTCAAGAACCATGTTGTGAAGGTTTTAGTTGATACATATATAATGCCAGAGAGCCATAGAACATACACAATGGTGTAGGATATATCAGACCTCTGGTTAAGATGGAAGCGTAAATTCCCCTCTTAAGGTGAATGTTGCAAAAATATCTATTGAAGAGGTTATCGGTTGTAATTCTACGACTGTAAGTTTACCAGTCCAAACCGAGAATGTTGACGCCAATTTTGCTGTAATTGTAGAAGATTTGTCATACAAAGAGACATAACTTTCTATTATTAGTATAGTTTCTCCTGCCTCTATCAAAATGGGTCCTTAACAAGTGGGAAAAGTTCATGTATATAAAGAAAATGGAAAATAAATATGAATGTGTTGAAGCCAAATATATTTCAAAGTGATGAAGAAGAAAAAAGTCGTTAATTCTGATATTGAGGTTACTCGCGTATTTGGGGAAGTTGATTAGTATAATCTGTAAAAAACGATTCTGACAAGGCTTTCTCCACTACGAAGAAGCCCAAGACTGATGAAGTTGGTGGTATAAAAGCCAACTTGTCAATCAAACAAGAGGTTGTAACTACGTCTTCTGCAAAGCCAAAGGCTTTGTGTATTATTGAAGAGCTGATTGAGGATCCCGTCTGATAAGGATATAGAATGTTGAGGGTTTAATTATAATAAATTAAAGTCTGATATGATAAATTGTAAAGATATAAGATATATTTAAGACTGTGTGTAAAGAATGGAGACTAAAGTGAAATGGGTCCATTTGTGTAACTAATTCTATTACTCTAAGTCTGAAAGCCTATAAATTAAGACTGAGGCTATTAATACAAGGATCGACACTTTATGAAGTGAAAGATACTTTTTACTCTTACTTTCTCTCTCTAAAATAAATCTATTTCTTTTACTTTCAAGAACTAGATTTACACTTAACATTGCAAATGTAAAAGTGGCTAAAAAGCCCGTAGAGCATGTTGTGAATACGGTTAAAGAGCTAAATCCTAATGCTTACCTAGTGGTTAAGGTTGAGAAGTATGAGGCTGAAGATATGGGTGGTATGAGTGTTCTTGAGGTAATGGTTGATTCCTAATCATTGACAAATGATGACATGTGATAACTCATTCCACTATCCACGTATTTGTTAAATGTGTTGTTACAAGGAGAAAAATGTATGTGCCAAATGAAGGAGCACGTAAGGTGGAGATGAATGAGACACTCCAATTACCTATGTTGGAATTGAAAGAGATCCCTGAGTTTGTTAACCATGTTGTTGAATTGTCCAACAAGATAAATTTACCCATCTATGTGTCTCTTATGGATTTGGCAAAAAAATACTGTACATGAGCGTAAAGGTATGTTTAATCTTCATTTTTTGTTCTTTTTTATGAGTATAGTTTGATGTTTTTGCATTTGAATTGTTGACGTTGTTGATTTTCTTGAATATCATACATCATACATGTCATACTCTTGCCTTAGTGCTGATCTTCGACCAATTATTTATGCTATTGGTGAGACATTTAAGGAGAGTATAGAGCTGTAGGTGACACTTCAAGAAGAAAGATAATTCAATGAGATTATGAAGGTGAAGCTTAAACAAAAATGGGTGACGGAAATGGTATTGAATAATGAGCTTCAATCCAAAGTTGAATCTACGAATCAGATGGAAAAATAAATTTCTACCACAATAGAGACGATTTTAAGGCTCAATGACGTGTTTAAGGCTATCAGTGAACAATATTTGTCTTTTATTGGCTTTGAATGGTGTTTCATAGACTGAATTTATTCCAAGCCGTGTCCACCTCCTCAGCCCATAAGAAGTTAGTTTGATGAAGTCAATGCTGAATTATCCAAAGTGCAAGAAGAGTATAAAACCAAATATATCGTAGCCCAATATGAGAAGGAAAATTTGTTATTACAGCTAGAGGATACCTTGGCACATGATACGAATCTTGAAAATACATCGGTAGCCGAACGTGAATGTCGGAATTTGTAGTTGGATTTGACAAAGAGATGCTTAAAGTAGGAAAAAATGTGATGCATAAAGTTTAAGAGAAAACTTGTGTTGTAGTTTCATTAGGATTATCCTTATATTATATTGGATGCGATATGGAACTATATTCTTAAGGAAAAGAGACTCGAGACATGCTAGTGGGCTATTTTCCATGAGCATGTACCACTTATAACTTCCAAAAATGTGGTTATTAAGTGTGTGAGAAGATTATGAAAATTGAGAGATAAATGTTGATCCGATTTTCCAAAAACGATGATGACCAACGTGATGTTTCTAAAATAGTAACTTTGAATTATGGACAAGTTGTTTTGTCGTCTTCCCTAAATAGAGCATGAGATGATGTTGTTAGAGATGGTACTGTTGTATGAACAATCAAAGAATGAGGTTCGGCCGGTTAGGGTGTCTTGAAACCCCAATAACATTTTTGTAGATTTGTTTGTACTTTTACATTTTTGTAGCCTTTAATGTAGTTTTTCATGACCAAATTACCATTTCTTGGGGAATAATTTTTGAATCAAATCCCCACATGATTGGATTGATTTTTATGGTATTGCAGATCTAGTGCATTTATCAGTTGCAATTTTTATTTGCTTGTGTTTATGTTTTTTTCTTATGTTATTATATAAAATGCACTATGTTATCTAGTTTTCTGTTACTTCTGATTGGAATGATCAATTCGAAAATGTCAAAACTTAAGGGACGACCATAAGGTAGATATACAATAATTCTCTAACTTCGGTTTGATTAAAACTTCTAGTGATGCAATGAACTTGTTGGCGTTGTGAAACATTTGTTCATATGTCGTAGTCTAGTGGAACTTCATTTCTTTCCGCATGAATTGGAAGAAAGTTTGGAATTTTCCTAATGATCTATAAATAATCAGTTCAATATCGCTAATCTTGATCCGATTTTTTTATGTTAGGTGGGAGGTCCATGATGGCTAGGATCGAGAGTTTATTAGGATCCGCTTCAATTCACTTATCCTTGACCATAAAAACTAAGAATGTGTCTCACAAAACTTCCTAATTACACTTTTTTGAGTTTAGTTTGAGATTGACTCACCTAAGGCTGTCAAATATTTTATACAAGTCGGCCATATGATCATCTTCGTGAACGTTGGTAACCAGCATATATTTAATGTAAGATTGTAGGTTTTGGTCTAGTTATGTAGCGAATACCTTGATGATATGACCTTAATACATAGATCTGATGTCCTTCATCCAGAAATACATTACTTTATAGCAATGCGATACTCGTTTTGTTATGAAGGTTATTTTCTCTTAACCATATTCATGCATCTGTATCGAGTTGTATGTTTAATAAGTATCCATGAATGATAACATTTTATTCTCAAATGTGGCAGAGCTAACCGATCTACGATACATGGAAATGATGCTCCATATATGCTTTGTTGAGGTATATAAAGTCAATACATATTTGTAATTATTTTTCCTTTTTACCAGTATTTGGGATGGTTGTCTAGACTGGAAAAAATGAGACTCTCCAATGTGACCTATGGTAGTAAGTTTGTCCACCTCTTAACCAATGACTTTTGTTTTTATAGAGTAATACCGTCGATTTTGTTTTATCGGCCAGTAACTGTTTTTTTATAGGTACTTTATGGCATATAATTCTAGTTGGGACCCCAGTGATATCTTGGATATTTCAGTCAAATATGTATGAGTTACGCTATAAAAAGTAAAGTAGTTTGTACCTTAGTTTTTTTGGTAACTTATGGCCAATACATAATATCTAATATTTTCTATACAAATGTATTCAAATTCCTCTTATGGATCTATAAGATGGGAGGCTCTCATAGATCATCCATTTTATCAAGGAAAACCGGATCTCCCCACTATTTGTTATTTCTAAAGGGAGAATTGTATAAATCAAACATTGATGAATTATATAGACTAAATCATAAATTTCTTATTTTTCATTTGATTCAATTTGATCACTCCTACTTTTTTGTTCATCATATATCGTAAGCATTGATGAATTATATAGACTACATCATGCATTTGGTCCAACCATGATCTAACTAAAATTATGGTGTAAGATGAGGAAGCCTTTACTATCATGAACAAGTATTAGCCATACTTTGGAACTCTTCTCTCCCAAAGGAGACATCAACCTGAGCTTTCCGAATACATTGACATCCACACTAGTGAATCCAATCAAGATCTATTAAGAGGGAAACATGACTGAAGCATCTCTTATTTTACCATATGTACTCTTGTATAGAATATTGGTGCAACTTATGATGTTCATCATGACCCGTTTGACCGTTAGTTTTGTTAATTCTACTGTGATTAGAAAAATATTATTTTGGGGTGTTGTTGCTCCTTCCAAATCATCATCGGTGAAACCTAACATTAGGTAAGGATTATGGTTAAGGTGCAGGAAGATATGGGCTTGATGTTGAACTTTTAGATTTCTAATATATATTTTTTTTCAATTTTCAGTCATTCTAGACCACAGATCTCCGTCAATGATGACTCCAATAGTTTATTTGTTGGGATCTTTTAAGTCGATATATTGATCTTCTTCTAGTTCAAAAATTGCATTGTAGTCCAAGGTTCTCGGTTCATCAGGTGTTGCTGGATCTTTAGCTCTCATTCATTGGCAGATGATCTCGTTTATTCGACATGTACTTTGGTTTATGCATGTTATTCTTCTTAATAAACCCGAAAGATTTTTTTCATCAAGTGTATACGAGACCTGATCCTGAAATGACCAATAATCTCTATTATAATGACCAACATTAATATGGAAATTACAAAATTTGTGTTTGTTTATGTGTTCCTTAGGAGATTTTTACTTCTCTAGTATTTGGTACATGAGTATATCTTTGGTGCGACTATAGACTACTCGTATCAATGAATGGGGCCTGTATGTATCAATGGTTTATATTGAGTTACATTGGTGCATATTTATATTGAGGATGGTAGATGGGCGAAGTTGTGTGGTACTGAGTTTTTTGAACTTCTAACATTGGTGCAAAAGTATGCTTATATCCAAGTTAAATACCTGGTAAAGCTTGCTAGAGATTCAACAACACTCTAGATAAATGAAATCCTTAATTATTGTTTGGCTAGAGCCCAGAAGAAGCCTACTGGAAGTTCGGTTGCACTTGATGAAATGTGGTAACGTGGTTGTTGCTTGGCTGGAACACCATGACGCTACTAGAAATTAGGATGAAAGGTTGCATGATATTATTGGAGCGTTCCATAATGATGTTGGTTATTTAGTTGAAACACCATGAGAGTCTACTGGATACTCTGTTAAAGTCCCATCGGTATTGGTGGAAGTTCATGGCCAATCAAATGGAACATAATGTTTGTTGGTAGTCTAGTCTACCTTTCACCAAGCCCATGGCTCGAGGGACTCAACTCGAAGACTTTTTCCACTCTTTTTTCACCATCGGGTTTGGAAACAAAGTTTTCAATCTGATTTCTCATATTATTTCATCGTCGTCTTCTCTTCTTACCAAAGGATCCTCAGAGAAAATCTGGCTCATACAAAAAATATTTTACACTTGTTCTTATTTGCCTTGTGGTTTTTTCTTATCATGGAGCTCCTAGCGGTATCACCTTCCTCCTCCTTGTGGCCCTTTGGATGCTGAATCCTTAATTTCACCCACAGAGCTTGAGTAAAAAACATTTCCTACAAAAAAGGGAAATTGTTAGTGTTCTCTGCGCGCGGATCATTTGCCAACTCCTAAAATTCCATTGTTGAAGTTGTCAGAGATGGTGGCGGAGCGTCGAAGACCTCAAATCCTACGTCTTCTTCGATAATCTAGTCAACATCTACATTTGGATTTTCCATCAACTGCTATTATGTATCTTTGTTTATTTTATTTTTCTGTAGGAAAAATTCCTTAAGATAAAAACCGCTTCCCACATACGGTGCCAATTTATATGAAAAAATAAAAATTTAGATGAATCCAAATGTATAAATCGTTATAATGACCTTGAACTTTCTCAATTTATAGAAAGAAAATACCTTAAGAGATTAGTTAGATGACAAGTAATGTACATTATTATATGAGATTAATTTCATTATCGTGTAACTGATTGCGTTGATAACACGAATTCTCCTTGCTTCTAGTTTATTTTCCCCCAAATTACAATGAGATTCGTTTTTTAACAGACTAGTTAATTTAATTATATTAGACTGATTTACCTTTATTTAATTTTAACAAACTAAATTTACTTAAAAAATAAAACGACCAAACAAATCCAAAGAAATCACAAGATTAAAAAAATTAGACAAAAATAAAATCCACAAATATTACGTGTGGATGCTTACGATCCTTAATAAATTTCAATAGATCATCGGGTTTAAAAAAAAGTGAGGTATCCAAACATACTCAGCTAAGTTTTCTATTGTCGTTCAATATCCAAAACAATGTTTCTCAAGCAATGGGAAAAACTAAAAGTAATATTCTTGTCATTTTGAACCAAACCTTATATTTCATATTTTTCTAGAAAAAGCCAGTGTCTTTCAAGCTGCAGCTCGTGAATAGAAAAGTCTGGTCTCAAATCTCTCTATTACTCATTCTTTTCCGTTTTAAGAGATATTTTAAAAAATTAACATTCCATTTTAATTGTGGTTTTACATATATCAATAAAGTATATACTACCCTAATACCCTTTATCTAATTAATTAGCTTAGTGTTATATTGAGAAGGAAAAAAAAGGATAAAATAGTTAACATGTTAAAATCTGATACACATTATTACATTAAAATCTTAAAATGTATGTTTATTAATTAGTGTGCATTAATTAATAGAGAATGTAAGGAGTCATCATGTCTGGTGTCGCATCTCTCTATTACATGATGAGAGTCCAAAACTTGTCTAAGTATAATATGTGAGATTAAATAAACGTAATGCAAAACCAACCTAACCGAATCTGACCAAAAAAAATTCAAAAAAATAACATGCATATAATTAAATTTATTCATTAAAAAACAAAATAAATAATATTTTTAATTTCTTTAAATTACGATTTAAAAGATACATATTTTATAAAAAAAAATAATAAATAACGAAACATCGATACTTAAAATATTATAAAAAAAATACTTGGATATTAGGTAATAGATTAAGTGGCGTGACTATCATGAATATAGTACCTTCCAAATATATGTATTGAATGCCATGACTATCATGAATATCCCTTTAAAAATATGTATTGAACTGTTACTATACTATCCGCATGGATTGATTTGGTAAAATCTATTAAATCACTCCTATTCCATCCGTGGATTTTTTTGGTGGTATGTGCCTGTCCAACCCGATTCTCACCTGACGAATATATTTATCTGTTTTAAATTAAATTTTCAAATTAATGCAGGCCTAGTATATTGCCTATGTATTTCTAGGGAAGATATTAGGTCAAATTAGGGTGATTTGGCCATTTCGGGTTTCAATTCAAGATTATCTTCTAATTTTATAAGTCGGCTGATGGTCAACCCGATCCAAACCCGTTCAAAATCCAATATAGTCAAAACCCAGATAGTAATCGTGTAAAGATATATATTGGGGTTCCACTTATTATTCAATACTAAGGAAAATACAATTTAATAATCTATATATATAATAAACTAGAAAGGAAATAAGTAGCCCTCTGAAATAAACTATGTTAAGCAACACAAACCATTGCCACCCTGTTTTAAGAATTGAGCACGTTATTCGTTTTTTTTATGATTAAACAAAATCATCATACTCATTTAGTTAAGAGGAAAGACGTGAATACAGGTTTGAATAAATATATATGATATCACATTGTTAACTGTCGTTAAAACTTTTAATACTTTCAGAAAACAATAACAATTCTAAACATATTTTATATGTATTATTGATGTTTCAAAAATAATATTTTGATAAGATAGTGAGATCTATTAAATTAAATTTTATAAATTTTGAATGGGATAAAAATATTATGATTTTTTTGTCATGTTTCATATGATAAATGTGAATTGATAGTAAAAAGAAACTAAAAAAATAATATAACGACGATTTGAATATTTTTATATAGCGAATCACAACTAGTATATGTTTCTGTTTTTATTGTGTAATTTTCGTTCATTTTACAAATAAAATACTATCCTTTTATATAATGATCTTGATTTATAAATGTTTCAGGTTGTTGCTTCTCATTAGTGCAACATATTCCGACCTTTTAGATACGTCGCTGAGAAGCTTTATCGTACAATGTCAGACACACATACATTGTCGGATCCAATTTTCGTACACTTTCAGTGATGTTTGGAGGATGAGAGACTGACGTAGGCTAAGTACTAATTGATTAGTGATTGTAGGGTATTATCTTTTGGAGCATCCAGTGGAGGCTAAGTGCTAGTTGGTCAGGATTTGTGACGCTGGTCGCTTAAAGATAAACGACAATGTTGGTCGCATGAGGCCAGGAGACCATATTGGTCGAATAAGACTGAGTGATCAACACAGCTCGACCTTGCTGTGTATTGAGGAAGAGCGTTGTGGACTTAAGGTTTGATTTTTTGACCAAGTCCCTTCTAGTTTTGCGACGTCGCACGATCAAGTAACTTGGTCTTTCGTTTGGTTAGTTTACCTTAGGTTTAATCATGAGGCAATCTTGTTCAACGCTCGAGGTAAATTTGGTCAGACCTTGAGACAATGCCAAAACTCGGGGCAATTATCGAGGCAAGCTTGACCAGATCTCGAAGCAATCTTGGCTATGTTTTGAGGAAATATTGGCCAAATCCTGAGGCAAGCTTGGTCAAAACTCGAAGAAATCTTGTCTATGTTTTGGCCTTTAGCGACCAACAGGTTCGCTTGACTTAAGAAACCAACACAATTGTTTGACTTAAGCGACCAACACAGAGGAAAACTTGGCTAAAGCTTGAGGTAAGTTTGGTCGATTTTCGAAGCAACCTGGACCAGGTCTAGAGATAAGCATGGCTAGAACTCAAGGCAATCTTGGCTAGATTTCAAGGAAAGCATGGCTAGAACTAGAAGAAAACTTGGAAATATTTTGAGACAAGCTTGGCTAGAACTCGAGACAATCTTGGCCAAGTCTCGAGGAAAACTTGGCTAGAACTCATTGAATGTTTGGCCAGAGCTTGAGGCAATCTCGGCCAGAAGCTCGGTAAGAGCTCGAGGAAAGCTCGTTCAGAGCTCGAGGCAAGCTTGGTCAACGCTCGAAGCAAGCTTGGCCAGAACTCGAAGCAAGCTTGTCTAGACTAGATAGTCATGCTATTATGTGTGGTCTAGTTGATATGTTAGCTTCGTTTTGCAGCCAAACTTCTAACAATGTTACGACTCAAACCATGATCAATCACAAACTTGAACATGATGATATGTTGAGTTGCATTTGGCCATTCAGTCAACTCAAGATCATTCTTATTCAAATGAAGTTATACAAAACTCAAGTTTTATATTTTTACTAGACTTTATTCAAATCCCACTTAAATAATATCTTATGCTAATCTTTATAAAATTGTTTTATAAACTTTTTGCGAAATATTTTAAAAAATAATATGTTATGGGATTTTATTATTTTTATATAAAAAATTCAAGATAGTAAAGAAAATGAATATATATGAGCAATGATCGTCTCTCGTCAGAATAGTTTGAGAATTTATGTGCATGTATAAGGGTTATGGATAGATAGACGTTTTCAAATAGTTAATGACTAATAAGGTTCTGATATTCTTGACTCTATGAGGTTCTTTAAACCCATAAACAGTAATAAAGTATTTTCTCATCGAATATTTCACTTTTACCCTTATCACTAAATTCAAGGAAGATTTATTTCACGATACTAAAGAAAGAGATTAGTTATTTATTTTTATCATTTTTCAAATAAATTTTTTATTGAAGTAATTTTTTTACTATCAATAGATTTGTTTTTTTAGTGAATTATGGTTTTATATCTGAACTATTTAACAACAAATCACAATTAAAATGTATATATAACGTGATAAAAAGTAACGCAAAAGGTTTAATGCGTATTTCTTAAAATGTATATGTCAGAGTAATATTAAATAGCCAATATAAATTTTAACACAACTCATATATATTTGATTATAATCCTGACATTCCAACACCCCTCTTAAGTTGGAGCGTGAAAATTATGAATGCCCAACTTGCCAAGCAAAAATTCAAATTGCTGCTTGCTTAGTGATTTGGTAAAGATGTGTGCAACCTGAGACTGAGTGGGCACGCAAGATGCGCAAATAACCCCATCAAGTATCACATCCGGTAGAAAATGACAGTCTACTTTAATATACTTTGAACGCTCATCGAACACAAGATTGTTGGCAAGATGTAAAACCGACTGACTATTACAGAAAACTTGCATATCCCCTGAGTGTTAGATCCCAAAATCCTTGAGCAAACCGTGCAACCACTTCAACTCATAAGTCAATCCTTCCATAGACCGGTACCCTGCTTCAGTGGAAGACAATGCAACAACACTCTATTTCTTAGTATTCTAAGAAATAAAAGAATCACCCAATAAACACCATCCAACCACTTACACTGCGCCGAGTCTTAGACTAGTCAGCCCAATCAGAGTCACACCAGCCTATTAGAGTGAGATTACAACTACTTTGCAGAAGACTTCCCTGACCCGGGCTCCCTTTTAGATAATGACAGCTTGTAATGCTGTTTGCCAGTGATCCTCATATGGTTTCTGCAGAATATGAGATAAAATATGTACAAAAAAGATATCTGGCCGTGTAAACGCCAGATAAATTAGTCTCCCACCAACCTGCGGCACACAGACCCGTCAATGGGTATCATTGATTCGATTTTACCTAGCTGGTGGTTTTGCTCCATGGAAAATCATGCAGGATTGTTGCCAAGTAAACCTGTCTTAGAAATAAAGTTTAGAGTATATTGATGTTGGCAGATAAAGATATGATACTTTAACTCTAAAAAAATTATTTGAAATGACCTAAGTCCTTATATGAAAGTATGTGCTCAAATATTTTTTAAACTCCACCAATGCACCAGGGTCATTCCCATATATAATAGTGACAACCGGTTTAAACTAACTAACCCTACAAATTTATATGGAATATATATTTAACTAGCCATCATTGGTCTTTTCAATTAATATTTTATTTTGTGTTCAACCAATATATTTTGTTGAGGCGTATAAGAAGCATACTATTGATAGATTATCCTATACCTTTTGTAAAACTTACAATTTGGGAAACTATTTTCTATCTTCATCACTACATAAGATTTTAATCTCAATATACCATTGGTTTTAAAAATTCTATTTCATATGTCGTAAACATGTCAAATGTATATCACAATTTAGAAGTTCAATTTTCATACAAACGTTACCATTTTACCGCTTGTAAATATTAACTCATGTTGTCGCATCCTTCCATCCTATACTTGTTTATGTTTTCATCTGTACCTCTCTCATGCTATTAGTTTTCTTGTATTATATAGATATAATGAGAAATATTAGCAAATATGTATATATCATACCACCACTCAAAACACTAAGCCTCTATCGAATTAACATTGGTAATCATAGCAAAAAAAAATCGTTTATATAATTGATGCTCCAATCCCTATATTATGTGTAAAATAATATACTTTACCACAACATGAGAAATTTTTATTTGGTTTCTAGAGATTTGGTTCCAAATTACTTTTCCTTGACTTTTTGTTTCATATATTTATACTCATAGAAAGTTATGTGTTAGATTTTTCTTCGCATTTCTAGTACTTTTTTTTTCAATCCTCAAATATTTTTAGATTTGCTCCCACTTATACTCTTAAGACTTGTGAAGTATGTTCTTTTGGAAACCCTTTTACGAGTGAGATAAGTTTTTGATAATTGATTTTACTTGATTTTTTTAGATATTACTTTTACAGACACGAGCTCATTGACTATAATTATAATTTGTGTATTATAAAAATAGTAATTTTCATAAAAAATTAAATAAAAACCTATAGAAAATGAACATTAATCATAAATATACTTTTCATGTTAATAATTATCTTAATATACACTTACTCCAACGTCACAACGAAAAAAAGTTTTTTGCAAAGAGCTAGAGTTTGTCGCAATAACTAGAATTATTTCAATTTGTAACGTTTTAGTTCGCAGGAGAAAGCCTAACTTTTAGAGGTCATAAAACATTTTGAAGTTTATAATAGACACTATTATCTACATCGCCGACGCGACCCTAATATTGGTGCAACCAACAAACAATTTATCAAGTAAAAGAGATATGATTTTTAGTTTTATATAATTTATCGAGATTGTTGTGACAATCATTCTTCTTACCACGATAATCTCAATTTTTTAATACTCTTTTATTTTTAATATTTATTTATCATTTTATCTAATTCAATTGATTTTAAAATATTATTTAAAAATTTAAAATAAATAAAATAATTAATTTAAAATAGTTTTAGGATAATCTATCAATATCTATTAAATATTAAATTTATTTACCAATAACCACTAAAAGTTCGATAAAGAACGAAAAATCACTTAATTTTAATTAAATGTTGGATAACCACATCATCCTACGAAATACCATTTAACCGTTTGTCTTTTCCTTATTTTTTGTTTAATTTTAAGATGTTATAATTCTTAACTATAGCTATAAAAAAGCATATGAAAATAACATTTGATTTTTAAAAAATGAATCAAACTAAAAATATAAAAAATATTTTTTTTATTTTTTTAGTTTTATAATTATGTGTAATTTGGATGCGTAGTAAGTCTAGAAAAAAAACCATGTTCTAGTTGCAGAATTACGCATAATTGAGTTGTGGATTTCAAAACTGTGTTCGAGTTGCAGAATCGTTGTAATTGGATCGTGAAAAAATAATTTTATTCAAGTTGCAGAATTACATGTAATTATATTGCGTACATAAAAACAAAATATTTACGTAAATAACCTTTTAGTTGCGAAAAACAATTATTGAAGCTATATAGGTTTTTTTGTGTTAAAATTATCGTCGAATGACTTTATATAACATATTTGTTTTTAGTGAATCTCAAAATTCAAACAGTTATCAATATATTTTAATTTTCCCCGGACGAAATGATAATCCGTAATTTACTCTAATTTTAACTTCATACGAAATATATGATAACAAAATTTAAAAACATTTTATATAAAAATAGTTATTTTTTTTGGTTGATAAATACACTGGATACATAAAAAGTGGTTCTTACAAATACATGAGGCATTCCACAAAGAACGACATAAATCCTTAAGAGAAAGAAATTACAATAGAGTGGTTAAGCCAATCTAACGAATAAAAATAAAAAGATACAAAAAAGTTCATAACAAAAAAGGTCTGAGAGACAAACAAAAGAGTGAAAAAACCAAGTATGTTGCATAACACGTGGACAAGAACTGCAGCCAAGTTGGTAGACAGGGGTGAGTACAGAAAAACGTATAACAAACAAAAGTTAGAGAAGATAAGGGTTACATAAGACTCTACTCTTGGTGCCAAAGAATCTGAATTTAAGCTCATAGAGCATATGGTGCGAAGTCGTAAAGGAAAATGCAGGAGAAAAAGAACAAATAATTCTAGCATTCCGCTCCCTCCAAACATGGTAAATAAGCATGCCAAAGCAAGAACGTCAAAGATCGCGTCTACGAGAGAAAGGCCACTTTGAGGACTCATTAATTCAATAAGGCCAATTAGTTGAATTTTTTGAGATCCCAAGCTTGAAACTGGAAAATTCCTAAATGTTCAGGATGAAGCAACAATCAAAGATAATACGATTGATACTCTCAAAGTTAGATTTACGTAAGACACAACCTAGGGGAGAATTAATCCCCCAACTCCGAAGCTTGTCACGAGTGGATAAGTTTCCGTAGATAGAAAGCCCAAGGATGAAGGAACAATGAGGATTATTAAATTTATGCCAAACTAACCTTGCCTAACCGTCACAGGGGGGGAGGGAGGGTAGGGTTCACAAAGAATATAGTAGGTGTGCTTAATAGTGAACTTAGTGATTCCTCTCTTAACAATCTAGTAATGGATATCATTGTGCAGGATATTAGCGGGGGGGGGGGGGGGTGTGAATATGGTGAGGTTATTGATCTCCTGGAAAGTGATGCGATTTATAAAGCTATCATATCTAATATGATCTAACCGGTTCCAGAGCCCATTACAGATAATGTCTGAAACTTTAAGGTTCTTTCCGAGCCTAGAGGCATGGATGATATTGATCCCTTAACGAGTAACTAAATAGATCGGTATGAGCTAAGGTTCGTACCAAAATGAGGTATTCTCCTTATTACCGATCGCCACCCTATTCAAATTACTAGCCAAATGCCTAAGACAAAGAATTTTCCTCCAAGTCCATGAGAGAGAAAAGTCAATCTTTAATGACCATAAATTATTATCTTTAATCTTCTCAGAGATTATCTAGTCACACCAGATAGAGTTTTTGTTTTTATTAACAATGGACCTCAAGTTTTTGATGACGACCGAATAATTCTAGGGTTTTTAGGTCTAGAATCCCAAGGCTGCACTCAGACAAGGGCAAGGTAACAATATATCAAGCCAATTTTGCACCGGTAGCCTTCATTTCGTGACCAGCCCATAGAAATCGATAGAGACTAAAGAACTATGATAGGGAGAATGAAGATTGTAAACCAATAAACCTGCTCCACAAAAAGTATAAACTTGATGTGCTGAAGCCTATCCGCATAAGAGAGATGTTTAAAATTCCATAAGGCAATACAGTTAGTAATTTGATCAAGACAAGGTCGACAATTGTTATGGGAGAGTCGAGTAGTGGGAAGATGGACTCCAAGATATTTTACCAAAAGGGAGCCAACGTTGAAACCAAAGATATTGACTAAATTTGATCTTAGTGATGGGTTAATCATAGAGGGGAAGATATAACTCTTATGAGGGTTGACTTTAAGACCAAAGAAATAAAAAAATTCATTAATGCCATCGTTGATGAGGTTGAGGGAGTTCATGTCACCGCGGAAAAAAACATCAAGTCATATGAGAAACAGAGATGGTCAATCTTAAGCTTATTACACTCCAATGGAAGTGGAAAGTTAGCATCATTACCGTTTTATTAACAGTGTAGGCGATACATTGAATGAACCAGTTAATCATATGTTCTCGAAAATTCATGGCCACTAAAATATCGAGGATATGATGCCATCGAACGTTATCAAAATCTTCCATAATATCGATTTTAAGAGATACCCTCAGACCTTTATAATTAGTATGATAACCTTTTAGAAGCTCTTGAGAGAGGATGATATTGTCCATGATATTACGACCAACGATAAATTCGATATACATTTTTTAATCAGATAATCAAAAGATTCTTTAATCATATCACCTAGGATCTTTGAAATAATCTTATAAACCACATTGCAACATGAAATTGGCCTAAAGTCCTCTGCGGTGGATAAAGTATGCTTATTCGTGATTAGGGAAATGAAAGTGGCATTCCACGATGGCTCCAGACGACTAATATTCAAAAATCTTAAAATCCCATAATAAATATCTTACCACTGATGTTCCAAGAGTGCTTGTATGTAGCCATCGGGACCCCAAGATTTATCGTTGTTAATACTAAATAAAATGTTTTTAATTTCTGTGCAACTAACATAACGAACCATCAAAGTACGGTATTAGCACCCATATAGGAGGTAGAATAGACTTCGGAAAACACAAAGAGAAGTAAACAAAATAGAGAATGAATAAACTCTAATCCTAGGTCAGAGTATAAGAAACTTAGAGAAAACTCAAATTACATTCCAAAACGCATGCCGACAAAAATATGGGTTGAGAGCCTTTTATAGAAGTGCTCGAAACCCTACACCAAAATTAAAAATTGTTCCTCAGAAAATGAAATAAAGCCCACCCCAATTTCAAAGTGATTGGAGCTAGTTAAGTATTTTAATTAAATACAATAATAATTAAAAAAATATAGAAAATTCACAAAACAACAAAAAAGGGGCCTAAACAATGGAATTTTGTACCTCGTGATACATTTAAAAATCGTTGGGCTTCTCGACGCGTTCAATTGGAGTGGTCACAATGCCTAATTCGGATAATAAATCCCCAATAAAAGCCTGTTTTCGGTTGACCAAAAGGGCCATATAGACATGGGCTTGTGCAACTACATCATCCTCTCCTTTTTCGGAAGAATTTGCCTACGAATTTTCAGCTTCATCATCCTTAGCAACATTGGTAAACGGCACTAGGTGCTTCATGTTGAAAACATCATGGGTGTTCATGTGCCTGGGTAGCTTTAACATGTATGCATTGGGATTAATCTTTTCCATAATTTCAGACGGGCCCACCTTCCTTGCAGCAAACTTATTGTACTCATGCGCATGATAGCAATCTCTGATGAAAACTTCCCATACAAAGCCCCCTATTGCAAACTCCACCAGTCGGCGATTCTTATCTGCGGAAACTTTGTACTTCTGTGTTGTTTACTCCTGGTGTTTACGTGTGTTCTCATGTATCTGCCATAGATCAGCGATGTCGGTCTTGACCGTAGCCGGAACCTTGTCAAGCGTTAGGAAAGCCAAATCCTTAGGAACCTGTGGGTTATAACCATAGAATACCATGAA
The DNA here is from genome assembly GCA_036936605.1 of Limnanthes douglasii subsp. nivea. Classification (NCBI taxonomy): domain Eukaryota; kingdom Viridiplantae; phylum Streptophyta; class Magnoliopsida; order Brassicales; family Limnanthaceae; genus Limnanthes; species Limnanthes douglasii. The sequence continues at coordinate 301,696,400 of JAUPFV010000002.1, read as the reverse complement.
GGGACTATACTCAGTACTACGCTTGTGATAAAGACGGGAATTCCATGCTTTCAAGTTCCCAGATACCTCTGTGCGCAACATGTTGCCTAACGTTTGATTAGTTACCTCAATTTGGCTGTTTGTCTGCGGGTGATACGCTGCTAAAACTCAGCTTTGTGTTTGTGAGGCGCCACAAACTCCTCCAAAAGTTCCCGAAAACCCGCGTATCGCGATAAGAAATGATATTCAGGGGTAGGTCGTGTAAGCAGTAGACCTCACAAAAGTATAAATTAGCAACATTCACATAATCTGTGGTTTTCTTGCAAACAATAAAGTGGGCCATCTTAGAAAACCTATCAACCACCACAAAATAGAATCGTTACCTCTCTGCGTTCTTGGAAGTCCATAGACGAAATCCATGCTGACGCTTTGCCAGGGTCCTTTTGGTATTGGTAGTGGTAGGTATAGACATGCGTTGGAAGATGTACCATTTTCCATCTAGAAAAACCGACAACCAGCTACAAAATGGATAATATCTCGCCTCAAATGCGGCCATAAGAACTGACCGGATAGGGAGTGAAGGTTTGATGTCTACCCCCATGCCCCTCGTTGTGTCTCTCCTGTACAATCAGTACCTTTAGACTGCCCTCAGGAATATAGAGTAAGTTATCTTTGAATAGGTAACCGTTGCTCACTTCAAAATATTTTCTCAAACCTGCGCTGACGTCCTCTAGAATAAGACCAAAATATGGATCGGTAGCAGTAGATCCTTCAACATCTCGAATCCCACAACCTCTTCTTCCAAACGAATCAAAGATAACTTACTCTATATTCCTGAGTGTACTTGATGGAAAAAGGTAAATTGTTGAGTAAACGTTTCCCAATGCGCATGGCCATAAGAGAACTTCTCCTAACTCTTCAGATGCTTCAAGGCATCATGATCGGTGTAGAGGAAAAAAATATTATAGGCCAAGTAGGAACTCCAGTGCTCCAAAACCCGTACCACTACATAAAACTCCTTGTCATAGGTGTTGTAGTTGAGTTTAGCTCCACTTAACTGCTCACTAAAGTAGGCTACAGATCGACCTTGTTGGCTGAGTACAACTCCAATGCTCAATCTAGACGCATAACAATGTAGTTTGAACCCTGTAGAAAAATCAGGTAGAACCAGAATACATGCAGTGGTCAGTCCTACCTTGATTTCTTCAAACGCAGTGGTTGCTCCAGGGGTCCAGCAAAATATCTTTACCTTCATACAATATGTAATAGGAGCCATGATAATACTGAAGTTATATATAAACCTCCTGTAGCATGAAACAAGCCCATGAAAAGAACACACTTCGGTGATAGAAGTAGGTATATTCCAGTCAAGCACTGTTGCCACTTTCGACTTATCCACTGACAAGCCATCCTTTAAAAAAACATACCCTAATGTGTCATAAAACAACACTTGTCGTGTCCCCCATAAAACTCTTCTCGTCTCAAAACAACCAACACTTCTTGTAAGTACTGGAGGTGTAGCTCCTCCGTAATACTATATATGAGAATATCATCAAAGTACACTACTAGAAATTTTCCTATAAACGGGCGAAATACCTGGTTCATAACCCTCATGAACGTGCTAAGAGCATTGGAAAGGCTGAATGGCATGACCATCCACTCAAGGAGACCTTCTCGGGTTTTAAATGTTGTTTTCCACTCATCTCCCACGCGAATACAAATCTGGTGATATCTAATCTTCAAATACAGCTTCGTAAACGTGGTAGCACCACTTAACTGATCCAGTAGATCATCAAGGAGAGGAATAAGAAATCGATACTTAACTGTAATTTTCTTGACGGCTCGGCTATCGACACACACCCTCATTAGCCATCCTTATTTGGTGTTAATAGTGCATGAACTATACAAGGACTAAGGCTCTCATGGATGCTGATAAGGGAGAGATTCCCCCAAATAAGTACAAGCACGAGCAGGAGCACCGCGAAATTGGATTATGACAAGAAATGAAGAAAATGACGGGCTCTATAGCGTTGACGAGCTCAAAAAAAGATTGAGATCGAGGATAAATACGCCTTTGATGAGATCAAAGGCATATCGAGCTCATCAGAAGACCGAGCTCGAAGACAAATACAACGTTGGTGAATTCAAGAGCAGGTTGAGCTCGAAGACATCGGGGAAAGAGTTGATCGACTGGATTGGGAACGCGATGAACATATAATCAAGATTGAGTGAGGACCTAAAGAGGATAAGTTGAGCATGTGACTAGTGAGCTCGAGCTCTGCAAACCAGAGCAGACCTGATTACGTTTAAGGTGTAGCCCAACTCGGCTTAAAGTACAGATTAGACTTAGCATTTTCTTACTTATTATATAAACACACATTTTGACCCTTGAGTCAAACCGTGCTAGTTATTTGTTCTAAAATTATACGGATAGTGATGTTAGTGGGATAGTGGCGCTTATAGCGCAAACATATGTAACTGCCCACTAATTCTTGTATTATAAATAGGGAAGACCTATATTTACGAATAAAGTAATTCTTGAAGGATGTATTGTGGTAAAACTTGTTATTCCCGTAACAAATTTGGCACCGTCTGTGGGAAGCTTGTAACCAATTACCATGGTAGTCACTAGGTCAATAATCGAGAGAGAGAACCAGGAAACTAGCGAAACAACAACACACCAGAGGAGAACCGTAAGTCAACCAACAGGGCGAGGCATCCTACATTCCGGTCCCATAGCTCTTTAAGAGGCCAATCCCATGATACCCAAGCAACGATGGTGACAGAAGGACCGCCAATTCAGTCTACTGCCGTTTCCAGGGAAGAGGTGCATCTCCATCAGCTAATGAATGCATCAGGGGCTCGTAGAACTGCAGAAGCCATACCGACGGATGACCCGGTGGTTCTCTAACTCGAACAAAGAATCCAGAACCTCCAGGAGGAATAGTTGAAAATAGCGTTTGAACGAGACAAGGGAACATGCTATGCACGCCACGATGGCATTTATAAACGATGCTATTCATGCTCTGACCGCTAGGATCAAAGGAACGAGCAAGACCCATCAACCGTCAGGATGAGAGCCGAGCAAAGTCAACAGAACAGATCGTTCTTCCAAATGAGATGACAAGCAAGAAGGTGAAGGCGAAAGCGGGGGTAAGAATCGTAGCAGAGAACCGCACGACGAGGTGAAACAGACGTCGACCAAGCGAGCTCGGGAGAATGAGGACCTCCGTTATAATCAGATCCGCCAGAAGTTGTCGGCTTACATACTGAAGGAATCACCATTCTCTGAGAAGATCTTGGAAGCTCAACTCCCGAGGAAGTTTGACCCATTCAGGATGGAAGCTTATGGTGGAACGAGGGATCCAGAGAGACATTTTGAGCAGTTCAGAAACATGATGATGGCTTTCAACCCCGATGATGTGATGTTATGCCGAGTACTATCCATAACCCTCAAAGGTAACGCCATGGAATAGTTCAACAACTTGCCAAAATGGTCTATCTGTGATTTTACAAGACTGTGGAAAGTATTCAGGGAAAGGTTGTTGGCAACAAAGAGCTTAAGCGCGAGCGGGATTCGATCATGGATCTTTATCAACACCGAGGTGCGTCTCTTAAAAGTTATGTTAGAAGATTTGTTCATGCTATGAATGATTTTCCAGATTTGGGAACTGTATACAAATCTCATCAAGTTCCCAACTGAGAACATGGGGGATCTACCTCGTAAGAGCGGATACCTTTATCAGAGTCGATGATGCCAAAAGAGGGGGGTCACCTGAGCGACGCGAGTCAGATTTTAAATATGGTGGATGAGAACGAAAAAAGATTGAGGAGTAACTAAGGGGGGATTATAACCGAAGACCCCAGTAGCTCGATCAACCAAATAGGCGCTTTACCCCGTTGACTGAGGCCATTTTAGTGATTTATAATCGCAGAAAGGGGCGTACGAGGTACCAAGCTCCGCGCACAATGAACGCGCCAGGGTTTAAGCGATCTAATCGGTATTACTGTGCATATCATCACGATCATGGACATTTAACGGATGAATGCTGACAATTAAGAAAAGAGATTCAGCGTTTGATAGACAATGGCGAGCTGATCCAATATATCAAACGATATCAACCGGATCGATGTGAGGAAGTTTGTTCTCCAAACACTGACAAACCAGCCACTGGAGAAGAGCCAAAAGCAAACAAGAAATAGAGGTTACTGACCATATCAGGGGGGAATTTGGTTGCAGGTCAAGGGTCTACTCAAAACAAACGACCTAAAAATGAGTTCGACGTTTATGAAATAGATAGAAATTCTTATCGAAACTACAAGGACCCAGTAGCCAACCTCACATTTAATGATGATGACCTTATAGGTGTTAGTTTACCATATGAAGACGCTTTGAATATTCACTTGGACATTTGAGGGGTAATGGTAACATGAGTACTAGTTGATGGAGGAAGCGCGAGAAATATTATTTTCAAAAACAGCTTTGATTGTATGCCATTGGTTGGTTACGAAGGAAAATCCTCTCAATGTGTTGGGGAGGTGGAGCTGTTACTAAACGTCGTTCACGGAGCTACGAAGAAGGAACTAAAAACTTTGTTCTTAATTTCCGACGCGCCGAGTCATTACCATACAATTATTGGACGAGCATGGCTGCATAGGATGAAAGGAACATCGTGCACATTTCGACAATGCATTAAATATCCCGTAAGCAGCTCGATATGAACAATACGGGGCAGCCAAAGGACTGCGCAAACTTGCTATACAATCACGCCGGATCCGTCCAAACCTATCAAATAGAAATTAAATAGCGACGGAGGTATTACACCAGCAACTTTAGATCTCACCTCGCCAGATCCAGTGGATGATCTACGAGAAAATGAGGATTTGGCTACTATAGATACTACAATAGTGGATACGGTCATAGCTGATAGTAGAATGCTTCGATTGGGAAACGAGCTATCTCCAGATTTAAAGGTACGTTTCGTAGCTTTATTAACATTAAATTTATATGTGTTCGCTTGGGAGGCAGCTGATGTTTCGGGAGTAAGCCCTTCGATCATAAGCCGTGAATTGGCTATCAACTCTTGTGCCAAACCCGTGCGGCAGAAACGCAAGGAATTTTTAGCTGGGAAGCAGACTGCTATATTAGAAGAGGTAAAGAAGTTAAGTCGTTTGGGGCATATCCAAAAAATAAGGTACCCGATCTGGATAGCCAACCCAGTTTTGGTTAAAAAAAGAATGGAAAGTAGAGAATGTGCGTGTACTTTACTGATTTGAACCAAACATGCCTCAAGGACGCTTTCCCGTTACCAAGGATAGATCAGCTGGTCGATTCGGTTTCTGGTTTCAAATGTGTATCCTTTATAGATGCGTACTCGGGGTACAATTGGATCCGCATGCACCCATCCGATCAGGAGCACACAACCTTTCAAACCGAACGGGGTCTCTATTATTATACAGTTATGCCTTTTGGGCTGAAGAATGCAGGATCGACAAATCAACGACTGATAAATCACACCTTCCAAGATCATTTGGGGCAACATCTGGAGGCATATATTGATGATATGATCATTAAAACCCATGAAGAAGCGCATCATCTCAATACATTACAGGTCATTTTCCATTTATTATGCAAGTTTAATCTTAATCTTAACCTGGATAAGTGTTTGTTTGGTGTTGCTAAAGGCAACTTTCCGGGCTATGTGGTAAGTCAACAAGGTATTGAGGCAGATCCGATTCAACTAAACGCAATTCTACAAATGGAACCACCAAAGAATGTCAGAGAAGTGCAGTGTCTTACAAGAAGGTTAGCGACTCTTTTGAGGTTTATCTCTCGCGCATCAGACAAAATTCATCACTTTTTTGAAGTATTACGGGGTGCTAAGAAGTTCGTGTGGACAGAAGAGTGTGACAAAGATTTTTTCGAGCTCAAGCAATACCTTACATCCCTTGAGATTTTGTCTGCTCCTACTCCTAAAGAGTCGTTATTTATGTATCTGGCAGTATCACCCTTTGCTGTTAGTTCGGTTCTCGTGCACGACTAGAAAGGAAAACAACGCCCAATATATTATACAAGCAAAACGCTAACAGATGCGGAGACGAGATATCTAAACCTTGAAAAACTTTCTTTGAGCTTGGTTGTTGCAGCTTGACGAATGAGGCCGTACTTCTAAGGGTATATAATTACGGTGCGAACAATGTATCCTTTACGAATAATATTACAAAAGCACAAAGTTTCTGGCAGGTTAACCAAATGGATCATCAAGCTTGACGAGTATGACATTCGTTTCGAACCACGCATAGCTATAAAGGGACAAGTAGTTGCAGATTTCTTAGCAGAGTTCAGCTCATCCAGGGAAGAACAAATTGAGATAAACGACAGACTAGCGGTTGAGCTCGACCAATGGATCATTAAGGTCGATGGTGCACCTTCTACAACAGGAGGAGGTGTAGGAATTATACTCAGAACTCCAAGTGGGGAGGAGGTCATACAAGCTGTATGCTTTAATTTTCCGGTAACAAATAATGCTGCAGAATATAAGGCTGCCCTTTGTGGCATGAGGCTGGCTTTGATATGTGGAGCTCGAAGTATCAAGATCAGATCTGACTCTCAGTTGGTGGTTAATTAGGAACATGGTATTTATAATGTGAGGCAAGATGGTATCAAGGAATATCTTGTGATACTCAAAGAGTATGAGTTTAAGTTCACTACCGTGTTTTATGAGCAGATCCCACGAAGGGATAATTTGGCAGCTGATACTTTAGCTAAGGCCGTAGCTCCAGGAGAGCATCCAACAATTTTACCCCAGGAATTCCCCGCGACAGAGTCATATTAGAACCTGCAACAGTCAATTCAATCACTAATGACGACGACTGGCGGACTCCATACCTCCAGTACTTGAACCAATGAACATTCCCTACAAGTAAAAGTGAAGGTCAAGCGTTGCAAATTAGAGCAGCCAAATACTGTGTACTCGACAATATTCTATATAGGAAAATCTCAAACAGACCTCTACTCTGCTGCCATGACCATGCTGAAGCTAGTTATGTACTGGTTGATTTGCACTCGGGAGAGGCAGGGGTTCATTATAGAGACCGAACACTGATTCGTCGTTTTCTTCTCACGGGGTACTATTGGCCTGAGCTAGCCAGTGATGCTAAAAATATGGTATTGCTATGTTACAAATGTCAAGAATATTCGAACACGGAGCATAGACCCAGCGATCCTAGGCAGAACATCCCCGTCCCATGTCCGTTTGATAAATGAGGAATAGATCTGGTGGGTCCTTTGCCAATGATCACATAAAAACGACAGTTCCTTATTGTGGCAGTGGATTACATTTCGAAATGGGTTGAGGCTAAATCTCTGTTTATAATATGAGCTCAAGAGGTATGTGATTGCATTCATAATCAAATTCTAACTTGATATGGAATTCCACAGATTATAATGACATATAACGACCCGTAATTCCAAAATTCAATCCTTACCAACTTCTGCAAACGATAAGGGATTCTCCAGCATTTTCTCACCCTTACTATCCTCAAGAAAACGGACAGGTCGAAGTGACTAACAAAACACTATTAGAAGGGCTTAAGAAAAAGGTGGAGGGAGCTGAAGGTAAATGGCCAGACATATTGGCAGAGGTTCTATGGGCGTACAAAACAACCCCTCGGTCTGCAATATGCAATACACCATTTGATTTGGTATACGGTGCAGAGGAAGTTATTCCAGCAGAGGTCATAATACCAAGCCATAGGATTGAGCATTATGAAGAGGATTCAAATCTTGTAGCTAGATCAATATCCCTAGATCTGATAGACGAACGACATGATCAAGCTAGAGTCCGAGCAGAGCACTATCAAAGTCTTAGCTTTAATGCTCGTCTGAAGCTGCACTCTTTCAAGGTGGGAGATTTAGTCTTGAAGAAGGTGTTTCAGGGCTCCGGTAGCGGAACAGGTGGCAAGCTAGGGCCAAATTGGGAAGGCCCGTACTCAGTTATTTCAGCAGGGCACCATGGCGCGTTCAGATTAGCTGATCAAGATGGTCGAGAACTCAAGCATCTTTGGAATGTTAATTACCTAAAGTTGTATCACCAAACTGTTTAAGATGTAAAGATGCATTCTTTTTCCTCTTTGATGGTGCGAGGAGGTTTTTTAATGAGGCATCTAAGAACAACTCTTTGAATTTTTCAATATAAGTTATGCTTTCGCCAATATGTGTTTGTGCAACTTTTATCCTTATAACCAGCGAATGGGTCAATGATCACGCCATCTTTGGCTACGCAACGGACCACATTTATTCCAGAATAAGTGCCATAAACAGGAACGGGTTGATTGGCCACGCCTACGGGCTACATAACGGCCATACTGTGCCTATACTTTGTACTGGGTATATTAGCGAACTGGTCAAAGAACAACTTTGAACAAACTACGAAATAGGGTCCGTAAGACCTCGCCGTGAAAACTATATTATGACACAAGTTGTTTAAGCTACGCAATGAGCCATACTGAGCTCGAGGTTATTAGGATCTTCAGAAAGCTCAGCAAACACATATTCCACAATTGACAACAACCGTTTATAGAAATAACTAAGGTAAGTCACACATCAATTCAAACGTGTTTTAAATAAATAAACCCAAGAGTTACGAGCAGTATCACGTGTTTTAACTTTAAACAATAAAACAATGGGGAAATAAGTCCAACAAAACAACGCAAGCAAATATTTATTACTAATAACTATTGGGTGGCAGTCGTTTTGAAGGATCAACAAAATTATTAGTTTCGGTTTTCGTCTGAAGGGCTACGTTTGAGCTCGGTGCTGCAGACTCTGCTAGATGGGCAAGGGACCCCAGGTTTATGCCAGGATTCAAGGCTACTAGTTCTGCAATAACATTATTGTTTTCCTTGGTAATCATCTCTGTTGCAACTGTAAACACTTGCATTTCCCTTTCTTCAGTAGCTACTTCTACTTTTTCCTGTCATTGTTGCCGCTCTTGTTCGAGTTGTGCACGCTCTTTTCGCCTGATTGTTGGTCCAATCCAGCAAGTTTGTGTTTTGTGCGTGCAGATCGTTATTCCTTTTCAACAAATTTTCGTTCTGGTTCAGCACTAATTTGTGGCTCTCGGATATAGTTGCTAGCCTTTGATCGCTGTATTTCACAGTCTCCTGCAAAGAGGTAACTAACTTCTCCAGTTTGGTTTTTTGCTTCTAAGTCCTCATGAAGGTCTTGGTCGAGGTATAAGCACGCCTCAAGCGGATGATCTCAGCAGTGCCGTGCTTAGCTGAGCAAAAAAACATGGCTTCTGGTTTCCATTTCTCCATAGAAGTTATGTGAGCAGGGAACATATTTCGATAACCCATCACAAAGGAGTTATGGTGCATCTGTATATAAACAAGAAAGTTAGATGTATTTTTTTACATCTTTAACTTAACATGTGCATAATTTGGTAATTCTTACCTCGATCGATAGCTCGGTTATCCTTTGCAAGATCTCCGCATTAGATATTTTATCATAGTACGACAGATCAGGGATCCTACGAAGCTGATCGAATATATAAGAGGAAGGGAGGAGAATTTGAACTTTTGAGCGCTCTTCTACAGGCACCCATTGCTGGCTGGACTCAGTTGTTTTGTCACCATTCTTCTTCTTTTCAGTGGCTTCCACTGATGATGCTCGATTTTCCACAGAGGAGCTTAACACCAGCTGTTTTGTTTATCTTGTGTGAGCTGGGGGCGCCGTTTGATTTTTATGGTCACCATTGTCATTTTATGGTCTAGCCTCCACTAGATCAATTATCTTCTCAGCAGTATGTTGATTTTGTTCTTCACCAACTTCTGTTGTTGTTCGATTATGAGGATGTGTTACTTCGTTGGAAGTAGCTTCAACACCATCCTCCTCCTTATTTCTGAGTTGTAATCTCCTCGTGCTTAGGAGAACAACATCTATAATCACCTTTTATTTTTTCTTCCTCCGCGTATCAAGAGCACCAGAGAGGGTCTCCTCGTCTTCATCCTATCTTTCTGCTCAGACTTTATTGGGCTGAGCAGCTTCAGGCACCTTCAGTGATTATTTTTTAGTTTGCCCGAGAATGTTTCCTTTGTTTTTTGCAGCATCATTCCCTTGCTCGCAAGAGAGAGCAGGAGCAGAGGATGAATCTCCAGTTTCACCATTTTTTTGGGTTACTTGAGGCACTGCCAGCCAGATGTCAGCGCTGTTCTTCTCACAGAGTTTTTTTTCTCTAAGAGTGATCTAAGACAATCCATGGTAGTTTCTGAACCGTTTGCCATTCTCACTTCTCCTTGTTCTGTGATACTGAGGTCTGGAATCGACCACAACCCTGATTTGAATTAGTTGTATCGTGTGAACAGTCGCTTAGGATCTTGTTGCCAAGCTTCAAAAACTAAGCTACTAACTCTGATCAGAGGGTTCACGTAGTTCAGTGGTCTCTTTTCTTTCCACCAGCTCTGATTAGACAATTCACCTAAAAGAAAAACAAATGTAATGTTATACAAGAGTTCGTGAAATCTTTATCTCTTGTAAGCTAATAATACTTACAATTTTTCTTCAATTTTCTTTCCAGTTGAAGGTTTAAGGTAGGGGTGCTATGTTCCTAATTACCAGACACAAAGAAGCAAGATTTTTTCAAGTTCCTATCAGAGGAAGAGAGTTTAACAATTTTCTTAATCCCTTTAAAGTGGGTGTAGAAGAAAGGGGTCTTGGCCAATTTTGTTACATCAGTACCCGATAGTAGGTCTGCTAAGCATATTTCTGTATTAAGCAAGCGTGAGCTGAATATTACGCTAAGAAATAGCCTCCAACAATTCGCAGACATTTTAGTAGGGCAGATACCGAGCACACTAAAATAATCACGAATGATCTCGGGAAATGGTAATATTAGCCCCCAGTCAAATAAAGTGGTAAAAAGGCAGGTCTACGTTTTTTGTGTATGATAGGGATGATCGCCTAAACCAAAAACCCTAATAGTCACATCCTCAGGGATGCTACATCTGTCCTTGAGGATGGCGATTCCATCGTCGTCTAAGTTAGTGTACTTAGTTTTCTAAATCGTTGATGTCTTCGTATAAAGGCTCCGTTATTTTGTCGGCTTTACTCTTCGTTGCCCTTTTTGGTGCCATGGTTTTCTACAAACTGAAATTAGGTAATGATATGAATCAGAATGATTATGATGGTGAAGGCTTGCAGTTCGATTTAGGGAAACGCCTACTGATAGAAGTTCAAAACCTTAAATCTAGGTTTCTCTCCAGCATTCAACACAAAATGGTTACTTGATAAGAAATACGTTACCTAAGTAATGTTGAAGAAGATGATAGCAAGCGTCTTGGTTGAAGATGGAGAGAGTTTTTCAGCAACGTTGAAGCAATTTTTTTTGAAATTTGTTATTTTTAGTAAAATAATACCGTAAGTGTTTAAGTGACTAAACGCTTTTCACATAGGCATGTTAATCGTGATGTCATCTTTTGTTTGAAATATGTGCCAGAAAACTGAATCACCAAATGGTATTTTTAAGAAATGGCGATGTCAGAAACCGTCACTTGCATCAACGACACGCGTCAGAAAACAGACGCGATACAGTTCGAATTACCACGCGGATAAGTAAGGAATTTATTAATATTTTAATTTACAGGCTTATTAATATTTTAATAAAACTATAGACTAGGGGGATCCAAGGTAAGGGGGGATTCTCCCAAATAAGTAGGAGCACGAGCAGGAGCACCGCAAACTTGGATTATGAAAAGCAATGAAGGAAAGGACGAACTCTATAGTGTTGACGAGCTCGAAGGCAGTGCGAGATCGAGGATAAATACGTCGTTGATGAGCTCAAATGCATATCGAGCTCATCAGAAGACCAAGCTCGAAGACAAATATAGCGTTGGTGAACTCAAGAGCAGGTTGAGCCCGAAGACATTAGGGAAAGAGTTGATCGACTAGATTGGGAACGCGATGAACATATGATCAAGATTGAGTGAGGACCTAAAGAGGATAAGTTAAGCATGTGACCAGTGAGCTCGAGTTATGCAAACCAGAGCAGACCTTATTACGTTTAAGGTGTAGCCCATCTCTGCTTAAAGTACACATTGAACGTAGCGTTTTCTTACTTATTATATAAACACACGTTTTGACCCTTGAGTCAAACCGTGTTAGTTATTTGTTCCACAATTATGGGAATAATGATGTTAGTGGGATAGTGGCGCTTAAAGCGCAAACATATGTAATTGCCCACTAATTCTTGTATTATAAATAGGGAATACCTATCTACGAATAAAGTTTTTTCTTGCTTATCTCTTTCTTGACTAAAATATTGAAGGCTTTACTATGGTAGAACTTGTTATTCCCGTAACAGATGTGGCCTTTAGTAAAATATTCTTCCACCTGTCTACAGAGCTCCTCATGCTCTTTTGGACTCATCTGGTAATGCAGTCGGTTTAGTACACTAACACCTTGTACTAGGTCAATCTGATGTTGAATGTATCTTATTGGAAGAAGATCTGTAAGCAGATTATCTTAGAAGACAACTAAAAATTATGCTAATAGAGGTCGAACGCGCTCAATTTTTCAAGAAAGTCTGATCTGGAACTTTCGATCCAAAAGATAAAAGCTAAAGAAAGCCCGTCTAAAGACGAGACCAACGGAAGAGAAAGATCGGCCATTTCAAAAACGAATGCAGCACCACATTTTCTAGGAACCTCATAGAATTAAACGGAAGAGACGAAAAGGGTTTTCTCTCCTAGGGAAGAAACTTCGTTGACTTAAATAGACCTTCAAAGCGAAAGAAACGAGCCGCTGAGGGAAATGGTGAATTATCACGAGAAGTGCACTATCCATACTAAAGATCAAGGGCAGATTTTGAGGGGATATGGAACAACCTTAAATCAGTATAATGCATTTAATATAGTGATAAAGATCTCTACTTATATTTATGAGTCAGAGAGTTACTAGATACCCACATGTTTATTTATTTTCCTACTTCTCCCAAAAGAAAAGCAACAAAAACGGGCGAAAGAAAACAATAAGTCTATTCAACTGCTTAAATATTAAAAGGGAATTTTTTTAAATACTTAGAAAGGTTCGTTAATAAAACAAAAAAACTAAGTTTAAAAGACGAGGTGAAAATTTATTTAAAATTATCTGGGCCAAATCACTTTTTAATATTTTGAATTAGGATTAGATATGCTAGAATATTCAGTGTATTAAGTTTCCTTGTATAGGCCTCTAAGTTCTCTATATATTGAGAGCCTTACTATTGGTCAATTCTTAAATTACATCTCTAATGCATCAATAAAATAAAAAGGAACATTTTCTAATAAACACAAAACCCTAGCCGCTTCCTGCGGCTACTTCTCTCTTTGTTTTTTAACAAAGACAACAATTGAGATGCTACGTAGAACATGTGCATGCTAACATGGTATTAGAGCACGTATGATTCTGGGAATTTTGAACATCCTCAACAAAGATGGCTGGGAATGAAGTCGTGGTAAATCAAATCCCTGATGAATTAACAATGCAGATTGCTGCCATTCTGAGAAATGGTCTCGGAACACAACAACAAACAACTAACCCCGAGAATTTATCCCTAGAGATTAAACTCGGTGGTGAAAACTATGACCTATGGGCAAACCTTATGAAGAAAGCAATTGGGGGAAGGGGGTGAGGTTCTCATATTACAGGGGAGCCGACACTTCCATCTAAAACTGACAAAACATATACAAGGTGGGAACAAGATGATCAATGTGTTTTCACATGGATTATCCAGAATCTTGAATCCAGCTTGGTGAATAATATATCGCAATATCCCACTAGAAAAGCTCTCTAGGATGGGTTAGCCACCACATACAGTTCTAGTACAGATTCGTTACAGGTGTTTGACCTTCATATGAGGTCTAATTCATTAAGGCAAGGGTCCGATACACTAGAAGACTTGTGGAACAAACTGCAAAACATCTGGATGTCTATAGATAGGCGAGATCCAAACCCTACGAAAGACCCATAAGACATTCAGATCTACAATAAGAAGACTCAAGAACAAATACTCTATCAATTGCTAATGGCGATTAATGACAAGCTGGAACTAGTCGAGAGAGATATCCTGAAAAAGGATCCTCTTCCTTCCGTGGAAACAGTATATGCTACAATACGAATGGAAGTGGCCAGGCTTAATATACTAAAATCAAGTTCTTTTGATAGTGACTCAATTGAAATTGGAATGGGTTCGCCTGCTAAAGATTCTGCACATAGGTTTAAATTCCGATCTAAAGAGAAAGAAGATAAATCCAAGTTGTATTGCACTTATTGTTGGATGAAGAAACACACTAAAGAGACATGTTTCCAGCTGGTTGGCTATCCAGAATGGTGTGAGGATGGTCATAAGGAGAAAAATAACCAGCGTTTCAGATCTAATGTCAAACGGGCTTTGTCTACAAGTGGTGGTGAAGATCCGAATAAAAATGAGAAATGAAGTGGTACTGGTTTTGGAGAAATGGCGGCGAACTCCTATGGAAAACTTGGAGGTAAAGGGTTTGATAAATCAATGAATTGGATATTTGATTGCGGGGCTACGAACACCATTTCTTATGATCCTAAAGACTTTGGTGACATGTCATCTCCAAAGAAGGCCCATATTGAGACTACTGGTGGAGAAATTTGTGAATTCAAAGGGGGAGGTTCAATTATTTTTTCGGAAAAAATGGAAATTAAAAACTGCCTCTTCATTCCTTCACTATCCTTAAAGTTATTATCTGTTAGTCAAGTGACAAAACAACTCAACTGTGTGGTTCTTATGTATCCATTTTTTTTGCATTTTACAGGACATTCGTACGAAGGAGATCATTGGGCGTGGTACTGAACAATGAGGTCTCTATTATGTTGATGAGGTAGTTCATAAGGGACATGCCATGCTTGCTCACGAAACAACCCAAATGAAACTTTGGTTATGGCACCGACGACTTGGTCATCCTTCTTTTAGCTATCTTAAGAGTCTGTTTCCTAGTCTTTTTTTGAATAATTCCATTCATGAGAAATGTAAAACCTGCATTCTTGTAAAAAATTGTAGGGTCTCATTTAATCAAAGTAATACTAGAGTTGATTATGCTTTTTCGCTAATCCATTCTGATGTTTGGGATCCAACACCAAATTCCACTAACAATCAAATCAGATACTTTGTTTTATTTGTGGATGATTTCTCAAGAATGACTTGGATATACTTCATGAAACATAAATCGGAAGTACCGGAAATATTTGTTTGTTTTTACAAAATGATTTTGACTCAATTTGAAAAAAATACAGATTCTCCGTTCTGATAATGGAACAGATTTTGTCAACCAAACAATGCATAATTTTTTCAAAACAAATGGTCTTATCCATAAAACCACTTGTCCAAACACACCTCAACAAAACGGTACTTCAGAACGAAAAAATCGTACTTTACTTGAAAAAACTCGTGCTATTATGATTGAATCTAGAGTTCCTCATTCTCTTTGGCTAGAAGCTCTTGCTACAGCTATGTATCTTGCAAATCGTCTACCAACCCGATGTCTAGGAAATAAAACTCCATTACAAGTGCTTGCCATCCAAGTTACAATTCCATCGGTTATGACCTTACCACCTCGTGCCTTGGGTTGTTCGGTGTTTGTTCATATCCCTAAAACTAGTCGAAACTAACTTAATCCTTGTGCTGAAAAGTGTGTATTCCTTGGATACAGTGTTCATCAAATGGGATATCGGTGTTACAATCCGGTTACTCGTCGAATCCATGTCACCATGGACTGTGACTTCTTAGAATCCGATTATTTTTTTGACCACCAATCTTGTGCTCAGGGGGAGAAAGTAAGTGAATCACTCGATTGGTTGCTATATGAAAGTTACTTTGAGGATGTGCCGACATAGTCGGTAGATGGTGCCACCGAACACGCCTCTTCCAACATAAAGGAGACTGACGAGGAAATTCTTACCACTAATGATTCTCCCGAAGACAATGTCCAACAAGAAATAAATACCATGGATACTACCAGTGAATCAGCCGAAGAAAATGTCCAACAAGAGGTAAACAATTTACAATGTCATAATTCACAAAATGCTATTGACCATGACATTTCAGGAAGTTCATTTGTTAAAACTCAAACTCCGGTTCTTCCCCCAAGAAAAAATAGAGGGGTTCCTCCTGACTGGTATTCACTGGAACACGTTCCTCGTGCTTCTACATATCCGGTAAAAACGGACAGGAAAGGAATGACGAAGATTGCAAGGGAATTTTCAGCTACTATTCTCTCTGAACAAATCCCTAAAATAGCTCAAGAAGCTAAGAAGATGACTGAATGGCATGAGGCAATGGATACCGAAATGGAAGCTCTAAAAAGGAATGGTACATAAGAGAATTGTGTGTTACCACAAGGGAAGAAAGCAATCAGGTGTAGATGGGTGTTTAATATAAAATATAAATCTGATGGCACCATTGAGCGACACAAGGTAAGATTGGTTGCCAAAAGATATACACAAACATATGGTATAGACTACTCTGAAACGTTCTCTCCGGTTGCAAAGATTGACACTATCAGAGTTTTACTTTCAATAGCCGCGAATAAAGATTGGCCTCTTCATCAATTTGATGTAAAAAATGCTTTCTTACATGGAGACTTGGAAGAAGAGGTATATATGGAACCCCCACCAGGGTTCTCTGATGGTTTTCGAGAAAATGAGGTATGCAAACTGAAAAGGCATTATATGGGCTCAAACAGTCTCATCGTGCTTCGGTTGGGAGATTTACAATAGCAATGAAGCATTATAGTTACAAACAGAGTAATGGGGATCATGCCTTATTTTACAAAAAGAGAGGAGAATTAGTCACTTGTCTTATAATATATGTCGACAATATGATTAGAACGGGGAATGATGAAGAAAAAATTAGCTCTCTTAGGAAAAACGTCTTCAAGGAGTTCGAAATGAAAGACCTTGGGGGTTTGAAGTATTTCCTAGGAATCGAGGTTTTTAGGTCAAGAGGAGGGATTCATATCTCCTAACAGAAATATATATTGGATTTATTAGCTGAAGTTGGCATGGTGGATTGCAACCCAAATGACACTCCTATGGTTGTGAATCACAAACTAAAGATAATTGAAGGGGCCAGACCAGCGAATAAAGAAAGGTACCAAGGTTGGTGGGAAAATTTATTTACCTGGATCACACTTGACCCGACATTGCATACGCGGTGGGAGTAGTTAGCCAGTTCATGCATCATCCTCAGGAACACCATATGGAGGCAGTAATGAGGATTATTCGATATCTCAAAGGCAACCATGAAGAGGCATAAGTTTTAAGAAAAATGGACACCTTGATGTTGAAGTATTCACAGATGATTATTGGGGAGGGAATCCTAACGACAAACGATCAACTGCTGGCTACTTTACTCTTCTTGGAGGTAACTTGGTGACTTGGAGGAGTAAGAAATAGAAAGTAGTATCACTGTCAAGTACTGAATCAGAATTTAGAGGAATCGTTAAGGGGATTACCGAGATACTTTGGTTAAAGAAGATAATGAAATAAATTGGATCCCCTCTGAAGTGTCCAACTCACTTAATGTGCGATAATAAAGCTGCGATTAAGATTTCAGAGAACCTGGTACAACACGATAGAACAAAGCACGTTGAAATAGATAGGCACTTCATAAAAGAAAAGATTGAAGATGGGACAGTCGAACTTCCGTTTGTTAGATCCAAAGATCAACTGGCAGGCATCCTGACAAAAGCGATTGGTGCAAGAACATTCGAATCAGTTTTATCCAAGTTGGGTATTGATGATCCCACTACACAACTTGAGGGAAGGGGTTAGAATATTCAGTGTATTAAGTTTCCTTGTATAGGCCTCTAAGTTCTCTATATATTGATAGCCTTACTATTGGTCAATTCTTGAATTACATCTCTAATGCATCAATAAAACAAAAAGGAACATTTTCTAATAAACACAAAACCCTAGCCGCTTCCTGCGGCTACTTCTCTCTTTGTTTTTTTAACAAAGACAACAACTGAGATGCTATGTAGAACATGTGCATGTTAACAAGATATATATTCCAAAAGTATCGATTTGAGCTGAAACTTGGTGGGTTTCTCTGCCGATAAAAAGGTGATTCTTTTTTATTTATTTTTTCTGAATTAGTTTGGTCTATGTTGAAATTTATTTGTTGGTATGAATTCATATCTTAGAATTCTTAGTTTTGCAAATTGTGTATATTCTAATAAGTAATAATGTTTTAGGATTTTGTTTTTAATATTTAGGATAATCAAAGGATTTTGTCTCTTTTATGATGTCCTACGCTTCTCAATGCAATTAATAATTTAGAATTTGATGTTGGGATGATGGCTTTGAT
Source organism: Limnanthes douglasii subsp. nivea (assembly GCA_036936605.1). Classification (NCBI taxonomy): domain Eukaryota; kingdom Viridiplantae; phylum Streptophyta; class Magnoliopsida; order Brassicales; family Limnanthaceae; genus Limnanthes; species Limnanthes douglasii. The sequence continues at coordinate 301,678,047 of JAUPFV010000002.1, read as the reverse complement.
AATTTTTTATCTTGTTGTCCAGTTTATATTCCTATATTTTCCACCAATGTTAATAATGTATTTGATTTTACAATCTTGGTGGTATTGTACTTAATTTTATAAATGTATGATCATGTTTGAACTCTTATTTATCGTTACTACTCCAATATCATGTGTACCTAACTACTTGAATAATTTACATTGCATCTTTGATGAATTATGGAATGTCAGTATATCCTAATATTTTAGTCATGAATTTCTTTTTATATTATTTTCGGCATGTCGTAAATTTTAGTTATGGATCCACCACTACTTTGGACCGATGAAAACAGTGTGAACATAATCAAGAATGTGAGAGAAGAGGATATTAGATCTTCGTGAAAAATAAATATGGTATTCAGGCCATACGATCATAAACCGTATAGCCTGAAACCAGTTAGAGAACCAAAACCAATCCGAAGTTATATGATCAAATTTGAACTGTTATTTATCATTGCTGATAAAAGAGAATGAAAGATGAAGGAGTTTATTTAATAAAGAAAGTTTATTTATGAAAGATTGTTAATTATGTAGTAAAAATGACTAATTTAAAGCAAATAATAGAATTAAGGACTCGTAATGCAATTATCAAGTTGTTAGACTTTTGGGACCTACTGTTGTACTATAAAAGCACCACCGTATTCTGGGAAAAAGGATGATTAATAAACAAATATATTTTATCTCTCTAAAAGTGTAGAGTTTCTCTTTCTAGAAACAATTAGCTAAGTAATCATTAATACGAAATAAGTCCTCAAAACTTTGTTTGACTCTAAAAACCCCCTCAAAGACTTCTTACCACTTCATTGGCGCCGTCTGTGGGAACTTTGATTGGTACCTATAATTATTTTCCAAAACCAAAATTGTCTTAAGAAAAGTGATGGAAGAGCAGGGGGAGTTAGACATGAACAATTGCGAGGTGAATCTTGTAGGCAACAAGTATCGAAGTAATATGGATTTCGAGAGGCATGAAGATTAGTGTGCTGGAGAAATTTTAGAGGAATCAGTTTAGTGGCTCGAAGAAATGAGCAGTTGGGGGAAATTGAAAATTAAAGGCTGAAAAAAACGACATTGGGAAATATTCGTTCTGAAATTCGAAGGGAAAACGATAATGAAAAGGTCGAGTGTGAAACTTATCATCAACCTAGGGGAAAGACTGATAGGTATTTGGGGCATAGTCTTTATTCTCCGAGGAGAAGGAAAATATGTGACCATGAATCTTTTGAGTCAAGTGATTATTACCGTTACAGCTCATTAGAATCACCCCCTGAAAGAAATTATTGGAAGAGAATGTATAACATAAAGCATGCAGATCACCATCGAACTAGAAGGTCATGAAAGAATATTCCGAAGGAAAAGAATTACGTTGATAAAAACAAAGTTGATGAGCACGCTTATAACCAGAGGAATTTTTCGGCGGAATACTTAAATTTTGACCAGCAGAATTTAGAATGGAAGCAGTAGTACACCTTTCCTTCTGAAGAAGGTCTCTATGCTATGAATCATGAAAGTTTGAGGGCCAATGTTTACATGACATGCCACAATTGAAGATCTTCTCCTTTGTCCTCGGACATTCTTTCTGGAAACCTGCCAAAACATTTCGCCATCTCTAAGTTGGAAAAGTTTGACGGAACACAGGATCCTAATAACCATATTGAGCAATTTAAAAATTTCATGATCAATTTTGATGACGATGATAAATTGTTGTGTAGGGATTTTTCTCAGAAATTCAAAGGGGTAGCTTCCAAGTGGTACAATAGGCTTCCACAGGGTTACATTAAATTTTTTGATATGTTTCGAAACATTTTCCGACAATATTTTGTAGGAAGCAAGAAATTTAGAGCCAATGGAGATATGATTATATACTGCAGGTAAACGGTTTGAGACAATTTGAAGAGCTATACCAATCATTTTGCGAAGATAAAAACTGATACGCAATATTGTAAAGATTTGGTGGCACTGGAAGCATTTAGAATAGAACTTCTCCCCGGACTAAAATGATCAATTAGAGTAGAATCAGTTCCAGAGATCTGAATCCAGCAACCAGGTACCTGGCGCGAATGTGCAGCCCAAAGTAGTTAATCAATATCCTCAGAGGCCAAGAACGAATCAGTAGACATACAATACACAACAGAGAGCGAGACCTATGTCAAATAAATGGATTCGTCCGGACTATTACGTAGAATTAACTGAGTGTGTGGCGATAATATTTGACAAAGCCAAGGCTACCGTACAATTTCAGAAGCCTTTTCCTATTCACACTCCGAGGGAAAATAGAATTGCGAGCAGGTACTGTAAATATCATGAAGATAATGGACATGATACAAAGGAGTGCATTGCCTTAACAAAAGAAGGTGCATGCATTGATTGAAAATTGTAAGTTGATATATTATATGAAAAAGCATTCCCAAAAAAATCCGACGGCAAAGGTTGATTTATCCAAAAGATGGCTAGAGAATGTTACCGGATTGATTTATCTTCAAAGCAAGTTCGGGGGAGCGAGACAGAGAAAGCATAGTAGTTAAAGGGGACTCTCTAAAAATATGTCTTTTGATGATCCGAAAGAGTTCCTTAGACTTTTGGTGCCTGATGATGATTATGAAGATTACGAATACCTTGATGGGAAAGTTTTAAAGATTGGAATAAATATTCGTTTAGAGTTAAGGGAAAAATTGGTTATGTTTTTATCTACAAAGTTAAACATGTTTGCTTGGTGTGCAGAAGATATAACAGGGGTGCCCTCGGAGATAATTTGTCCTAAGCTGCCGGTCAGGAACAATGTAAGGCCTATCATCCAAAAAAAGACCTTTTTCTCAAGAGAAATCTGAATCAATACTTGCAGAAGTAGAGAGGTTGTTAAGTATAGACCACATTCGAGAGTCGCAATATCATTTATGGGCATCAAATCCAGTGTTGGTAAATTAGAAGAATGACAAATGGCGAATGTGTGTAGATTTCACAGATCTGAATAGAGGTTGCCCAAAGGACCCTTTCCTAGTCCCTGAGATTGATCAGGTAGTGGACTATATGCCAGGAAACTGTTTGCTATCGTTTATGGATGCTTATGCGGGGTATAATCAGATCAGGTTGGATCCCCGAGATGAAGAAAATACTTCGTTTATTACTAGGAGAGGTTTGTATTGCTATAAATTGATGCCATTTGGTGTGACGAATGTGGGGGAAACTTATCAACTCTTGATAAATAAAACTTTTGCAGACCAAATTGGGAAAAATGTGGAAGTTTACATTGATGATATGCTGGTTAAGAGTTTGAAAGATGAAGATCACTTTGTTGATGTAGAAGAGACTTTTAACAATTTGAGAAAATATAATTTGAAGTTAAATCCAGAAAAATGTACGTTTGGATTTAGTTTCGGAAAGTTCTTCGGATATGTGGTGAGTGAAAGGTGAATCGAGGCAGACCCGCTACAAATTAAAGCTCTAACAACAATGACTCTTCCGCGGAATATCAAGGAAGTTCAGATATTGACGGGAAGGTTGGCAGCGTTGAACATATTTATTTCTTGATCCTTGGACAAGTGTGCACCTTTCTTTCAAATGCTCAGGAATGCAAACAAGTTTGGTTGGACAAAAGAATGTTCAGAAGCATTTCATCATATGCAACAGTACTTTTCATACCCAGAATTACTTTCTAAACCATTGTTGGGGGAGAAATTGTTTACTTATATAGCAGTTTCAGAGTGTGCAGTCAGTGTTATATATTATACTAGTAAAAGTTTGTTAGATGCAGAAAAACGGTATTTGAAATTGGAAAAGTTGGCTCTTGCTTTGGTAACAACTGCTCGAAATATGAGAGAAATTTAATAGTAGTTCGAACAAAATTCCCTCTTAAAAGTTTGTTGCAGAGGCCATATATCTCGGGAAGAATGAAAAAATGGTCGGTCGAGTTAGATATTTTGATATAGAATTTGAGTCTCGGGGGATGTTAAAGCTCAAGTTGTGGCGGATTTCTTAGTTGAATTTCATTCAGAGCGTTCAGACATGGACATTTATGAGCATAAAGTTGAGGCAGAGTGGTTTATTCGAGCAAATGGAGGGTCGAGGCTGGAGTACAATTAATTTCCCCAGATGGGGTAGCAATGTTTCAGGCTATACGGTTTGGCTTTAAAGAGACAAACAATGAGGCAGAATATAAAGCGGCTATAGCAGGTTTAAGGTTGGGTCAGATATGTGGAACAAGGAAGGTTAAATTGTTGAGTGATTCACAACATCTGATTAGTCATGCATCAAGAGAATCATAGGCACAAAAAAATCATCTAGTCAAATACTTGAAGGCGTTGAAATATTTAGCACTTGCCTTTGAAGGAATTAGATATGAACATGTTCGACAGGAAGAAAATTCGGTGCCAGATTCTTTAGCACCTGTTTCATGTTTGGAGGATTATCCTTGGGTAATTACACATAATTATCATTCTATTACCAAAGATACAGAGCAATCGTTGATAATAGTTGAGGAAAATTTTCAATGGACTACTAATAGTAATGTTATGGCAGATAATTGGAGGTCGGAAATCGTTGACTTCTTGGAAAAAGATGTGTTACCTACGAATAAATTTGCGTCAAGGAAAATACGTATCAAATCTCATGGTTACATCGTTTTAAGAGGAGTTTTATACAATAAATCGTTGAGTAAACCTTTACTCAAGTGTTTGGATAAGAATGAATCACAAATCGTTTTGTCAGAATTACATGACGAAGAAGGGTCTGCGCACTGTGGGTATAAAGGTTTGATTCGAAGAGTATTTTTAGCTGGGTATTACTGACAACTATATCTAAGGATGCTAAAGAATTGTTGATAATATGTGATACATGTCAAAGGTATGCTAATGTAATTCATAAACCTGGGGTTCCCCTTGAAAGTATTTCCGAAGCATTGCCGTTTGATCGGTGGGGTATTGACTTGGTTGGCCCGTTACCAATGCCAACTGGGGGAAGGCAGACAATAATAGTGGCAGTTGATTATTTCTCTAAATGGGTGGAAGCAGAGCCTTTATCGGGAACAAAGGCGAATGATGTGATTAAGTTTGTCATTTCAAATATTTGTTATCGCTTTGGAGTACCAATGAAGATTGCAACACATAATGGACCCCAGTTTGATAACAAAAATTCAAGAAGTTTTTAGCTGCCAAGGGCATACAACAATGTTTTTCTGCTTCATTTCATCCACAAGCTAATGGGCAGGTAGATGTTACTAATATAACGATCCTTGATGGTTTAGAGAAGATTTTGGAAGGAAAGGCTGGGAAGTGGCCAGATTATCTACAAGATGTACTTTGGGCCTATAGAACAACCCCTCAAATAGTAATTTCAGAATCTCCGTTTGCTTTGGTTTATGGAAATGATGCAGTGGTTCGTTCGGAAGTTATTTTCCCATCGTATCGAGTGACAACATATATTGAGGAATTAAATGATCAAGGTAAAGCAGTAGAGCTTGATTTGGTGGAAGAAAAAAGAAGGCGAGCGCAGTTAAAACCTTTACATTACCAAACGCTAATGAGAAGCAGATATGCTTCGCGAGTAAAACACATGGGATTTAAGGTGGGGGATAAAGTTCTATGAAATATTTTTCTTCACATCATGGAAAAGTGCCTCAGAAAATTAGGACCCAACTGGGAAGGCCCTTATGAAGTAACACAAAAAGCTAAGCATAGAACATATCGATTGAAATTAAGAAGGAAGAAACCTTAAACATCCTTGGAACATAGAACATCTAAAACTGTATCTTAAGTAAGGATAAGAATGTTTTAATGTTTTATTTTGTCTTTTTCTTTGTAATACAGGAACAACACACTCTTTCCTACCCTGATAGGCACATGAAGGTTTTAACGAGGTGTCATTTTAGCTGATTAATGCATATGAATTTTTTACCTTGTAATTTTGATTTTGAGTATTATCCAACAAAATTTGGCACGCAACTATTATCGTGTCCAACTAAATTTTGCACACAACTATTATCATGTCCAACGAAAGTTGGACATGCTACTATGATTATATTCAACGAAAGTTAGCATACAACTATAATCATATCTAATGAAAGTTGGTACAAAACTATTGTTAGATTCCATAACAGTAGGTTTACAAAGGATATAGCAAACAAAGTCATACAAAGTTCATTGGATTAAGTAAACACTCCTCGAAAAGCATTGGGAGCGTTTCAAAATTGCCTCGGATGATAAGAGGTCTCATACAAAAGAGCCTCGAACATTATGATGACTTAGACAAAAATGTGGAAAAAATAAAGATTAATTACATAGAGCTTTTGGAAGAGTCATTGTCTTCGGAGTCCGATGCTTTGCTATCACTGACGACAATACCAGATGAAAGATTTTGTAGAGGGACAAGTTTTGAAAAACTACCCAAGTCATAATTATGGTAGCATTCATGGATTTCGGTGATTAGCCATGATCGGATGGTAGCATCCCTTGCATTCAGCTTGTCCATGCATTTAGCAGCGTATGCCTCTACAACCGCGGTCTTTTCTTTCTCAAGATTTCTTAGAAGATATTTTTTTTCTCTTCCACTATTACCTCAAAATATGCAAGGGAATCTTTAAATCCTTTTGTTGAAAATTGATGTGCTTCTTTGAGGGCCACAAGGAGTTTTTCTTGGGCACCATCTTGACAGTATTTCTCTAGAAGAATAACATAATTTTATGAAGCAACCATTTTTTCAAAGAGAGCGTCGACCTATTTTTCTAAGATAGAATGTTGGTGTTTGATCTCTTCGAACTGTGATGAAGCAACTGAAGCCTTAGATTTGTAATGATTTTTCCTATTTTCTAGATGTTTCATCTTTTCCCCATTGTGACTGAGGCGTGAAGTAGTTTTCGAACACTTTGGAAAAAAGTCATCTCCTTAAGAAACTTTGAATGAGCTACTGGGTGAACCTATTTCAGCCTAATTAAAGCTCAAGGTTTCGCCCGTCAGAATAAGTGTATCAACAACTTGAGGCGGTTGACTTTTGGGAATATGAAGATGAGCTAATTTTGGGGAAAAGTTGTTGTTTAGTTGAGGATTCGGTGAAGTATAATAACTTGGTGGGTAATTTTGTACTTTACTAGAATTGTTTCCCTCTTGGTCTCCAACATCTTCAGATATTTCTTGGATAGGCTCTAAAATAATTTGTATTTTCTTCGGTTCTTTTTTCTTCACCTGGTGAATAAGAGCTTTTCGAGGAGAAAAAGTTGAGGCTTTGGCTGTATCAGCTTTTTTCGAGGGAATTTTTGCTTTTGGAAGAGTATTACTCATTCGGAGTAAGAATTTTGATGTTTTACTAATACCTCTTCCTCAGAGTTCTCATCTAGGTGAATTTTAGCTCGACAGCGCTTTGGGAGATATATGACGACGTCTTTAGCTTCAAGTCGTTCGAGGACTTCTTGTTGAGAGGGAGGAGTCATTAATTCTTCCAAAGATAACCTCTCCAAAGGATTTAATCTCCACAGTCAGCCCATTCGTTTAATTTGGTGAAGACGGTTGTCGCACTCGAGACAAAGTTAGCATAAGGTTTGGAGATGCCAGTCATGGCTACATAAATTTCCGAAGAATTAATATTTATAGATAGCTAAAACTGTATTAAAAGAAACTTTAAGAGTATATACCTTTGTTGGTCCATAAAAGAGAGAGTTTGTGTTGATTCGAAAGAGACGATTCAGAGCCTGTCTCCCATGTCCTGAGAAGAAAATGAACTATTGTTTCCACTTCTTGTCAGCTTTAAGTAAGTATTTCACTAATTTTTAACCTTGACCAAATGTGAGTGAATATAAAGGGAAAAATAGATTTTTGGCGAGACCAGATAGCCCGACGAGCTCCTCTAAAGAAAAGCCATTCCCAGAAATCCTTGATGCCATTATACACACCATAAGTGTGTACCACATGTTGGGACCTGCTTGTGTGGGGCAGAGAGCGATTTTGGAAAATTATTCGATAAAAATGGATCAAAAGAATACCTTAACCCCCAATTCATGACTTCTGTGTACACGACCAGTTCCTCGTATATTACAGACAAAGGTGTTTCGCCCTGGGTCGGAAATGTGATGGTTATATAGGAACGAATCCCCCACCGGGTCCTCAACATGGTTTCTTCGGATGGCCGAAAGTATTTGTATTTGATGTTGTGAAAAATCACCAGATGCTTGTTTTCTATGCCTCAAATATTGTTACCAACTATGGTATCGAGTTCAAGGGGAAGGGTGATGTCTCATTTAGATTTTGGAGCTACTCTTAAAGAAAGCTCCTCGATATTTTCAAAAGGGTTGACACTCTTCTGGCTCATTGAGGCTAAAGAAGGCTCACTCGTGTTTTTCTCAATTGGCTTGGGGAATTCTAGTTAGTCTGCGTTGGAAGACTCAGCCAATTTCATTTGACTTTTGATCTAGTAGCATCTAACTTAACTGGCTGAACTTCTTCGTCAGTCACTGTGACTCTTGGCGGTTGTTCAATTTCTTCATGTGTTAAACTTTAAGGAGGAATGTCCGAGGTGAATCTGGGACTTCCTTGAGAAGTTATGGAGGGAGTAGCAGGTAAGTCCGACCCGGAGCCTTCGGCTTTATGTTGTTGAGGTTGAGTATCAACATGGAGCCTGACAATGGGGCTTCAAATTTCAGAGGGAGAGCCTTTTGAGCGTTTGTGTTCCCTCGAATTTTTCTTGTCTTTGTGATTCCGTTTTCTTTTGGAAAAAGAGATTTTTTTATGCTTATATTTACCCATTAACTCGAGGCAATTGTTTCCAAGGGTTGAACAATTGGTATAGAGGGACTGAGAGCAGATATTGAAAGGAATGACAACATAAGAATTTTCCGAGGGAGGCCAAGTGCCGTAGAAAGTGGTGGCAGATGGCTCGGGTGTAGGATGGATGTAGGTATCAGCAACTATTTTCTCTTTGAATTTTTGACTAGTAAACAACCACTCCGGAATCCGATGGGTTTTTGGGGGCATAAGCTGTACTTTCTGTCTCTATAAATATTTTGGCAAAACTTTATATATCTAATAAGTGTATCTAGAGAATGAAGGGAGAAATAGATTTTATAGAGGAAAGTTGGGCTTTAAGAAAGGTTAAAGCCCAGGGATGCATGACTTGTTTGCCTAGGGACATAATGGGTGAAATAGGTGTAAAAATAGTATGAGGAGATGTGAAAGATCCACTAAAAGATCTTTACCAAGAAAAGACGCACGCCAAAGAATTTGAACCGATTCGTGATGTGACAGGAAGGTGTTCATTGGAATGGTCAAAGTGTTCTTTTTGTGACGTCATTACTAAAGAAAAGGCAGGAAATCCTTGGGTATGGGTTGATTTTTTTAAGGTTCGTGGAGATAAGTTGAAAGTTTTGGGTAGGCCACCGAATACATATCTTCGAAAAACATTTGGTCCAAAGCTCATTTGAGGGAGAACTTTTTTCTTAGATATTAACAGTCTTTGTCAGCATTCTTTTTATAAATATTGGGGGGCTAAATATATGGATTCATATTGAAATTTTCGAACAGACCCAAAGCTAAGAAGTCACAATTTTCGAAGAGAATATCCGAAGAAGGCTAAAGCTAAGAAGTAGTTTTTTATTAAAATTTTCGAATATATCCAAAGCTAAGAAGTAATTCATATTGAAATGTCTGAAGAAGGCCAAAGCTAAAAAGTAGTTGTTGTCTCTAAATTCGAGTCCGAAAGGACTGTACGAAGACTCTAGAATCTGGTCAGAATTCGGGGGTAAAACAAGGAATAAGATTCGAAGGATACCTAACAGTCCTTGCCAAAAGAAATTCACAAGGACTGCGAGGCTACTAATAAAGGAGAATAAAAGAGGAAAGAGTTTATTTAATAAATAAAGTTTATTTAGGAAAGATTGTTAATTATCTAGTGGAAAAAGACTAATTTAAAGCAAACAATTAAATTAAAGACTCATAATGTAATTATCAAGTTGTTAGACTTGGGGGACCTACTGTTGTACCATAAAAGCACCACCCTATTCTAGGAAAATGAGTGATTGATAAACAAATATATTTTCTCTCTCTAAAAGTGTAGAGCTTTTCTCTCTAGAAACAATTAGCTAAGTAATCATTAATACGAAATAAGTCCTCAAAATGTTGTTTGACTATATAAACCCCCTCAAAGACTTCTTACCACTTCAGTTGCTACTCCAGTATCATGTGTCCCTAACTACCTAAATAATTTACATTGCATATTTGATGAACTATGGAAGGTCGGTATATCCTAATATTTTAGTCCCGAATTTCTCTCCATATTATTTTCGGCATATCGTAAATTTTAGTCCTCGATCCGCCACTACTCTGGACCGATGAAAACTGTTGGATTTATATCCTTATGCTTCTTCTAGATTGGAGGATAGAGTTAAACAGAGAAAACAACGTTTTTCTTAGATAACAGAGACAACAAAGTTTCATGAAATGGTTTATTTCATTTCACTATTATAATATCTTAAATATCACATAGTAAAATAACTAAAATATAAGCTGAAGAAAATGGTATTCTATTTAAATTCTTCAAACTTCTCTTCTATTAGTTTTTCCGAACTGATCGTATATTTCAAAGCTTTGTTTGAAGTTGCTACTTTACCATTCTTGACTACATAATCTGACATTTCTCCCCCTCAATTATGTAGTCACTCTACTTTTAAACATGGTGCTACTTCCTCCAACTCTGTAACAACAAATACAATACAATACATCATCTTATTTCAACTATATATTCATCTTTATATATATAGTAATAGTTCATGACGTTCAGTATTGTATTCTGGTACCAAAAAGTTTGGATGCTTGATCCGGAGTTAATAGTGCATAAAAACCAATGATGATGTGTTTATAACTGTAAATAAGTGAATCTCTTGCTATGTCTTTCTTGTCTTTCACATTTATTAGATATGAAAGAGATGCTCTTCTATTTCATGCAATGTTTTCTCTTTCTTGTGTTCTCCAAAGTACACTATATATGTATGTATATCCCATTCACAAGTCACAAGTCACAACTTACAACAAGAAAACATATATATATATATATATCATACATACAATACAAAAAACACAGAATTGTAACCAGAAACATAATTGTAATATATAAACATGTTCTTTAACTGAAGAAGCTAGTAATGGAAAAAAGAGGAGGAGGACCAAGAGAGAGAGAGAGAGTAACTTGATTTGGTCTACTATGAATAACTCATTAGGTTGCTGAGGTATTTATATTACTTCAAAACTTTTGATTACACCGGCCTCAACAATTTTTCGATGACATAACTGTTGTCAACATTTGCTACAAGAGACCTTATATTACCGACTATCATGGTCATCGTTTTTGGTGTACTCATCAACAGATTCATTCTCAGCCATACCCATGTTGTCTAGTTCTCTTCTTAATGCCTGAGTTCTGACTTTAACAGCATGATCTGCTCCAATGTAGTTTCTTTCAACGCATCTCACATTCCTTTTGCGGTGTCTTTATCCAGAATTTGATATAAGGTCTCGTCATTCAACCCTTGGTAGAGAACAACGAGTGCAAGTTGGTCCGTTTGTGTGACAACTGTTGACTCCACTGCTTCCCAAACTCATCGGATGCGCATGAAAATTTTCATCTGCATAGTCCATACTTGGTAGTTTGTATCAGACAGTTTCAGGTACTGGAAGGATAGTGATTTCTCCCTCAGGCCAGATCTACATCCAGAAACTCCCGTCTGCATGCTCCCACTGCCTCTCACCACACTGGCGTAACTATCATCATGTCATGAAGTATGCGACATTGCGGCTCTAATACCAAATGTTGGATTTAAATCATTATGCTTCTTCTATAATGTATGATTGCATTAAACATAGAAAATAAAGTTTTTTTATTTTTTAGATAATAGAGAAAACAAAGTTTCTTACTTTTAGATAACACAGACAACAAAATTTCGTGAAAGGGTTTATTTCATTTCACTGTTATAATATCTGAAATATCACATAATAAAATAACTGAATTATAAACTAAAAAAAACGATCTTCTAAAAAACAGTCTTCTATTTAACTTTTTCAAACTGCTCTTCTATTGGCTTTTCCGAACCGATCGTATCTTCTATTGGCTTTTCCGAACCGATCGTATCTTCTATTGGCTTTTCCGAACCGATCGTATCTTTCACAACTTTTTACGTAATCAAAATTCTGAGAAGAGAAGATATTAGATTTTCTTGATAAACAAACATAGTATTCAGGCCATATAATCATAAACCGTATTGCGATGACAGGTATTCGTTAAATATATGTCTACTCTAAAAGGTAGAGACAATTACAAGAAATACATTTTTTTGTTAAGTGGATGATTCTTAAATGTCTATAATTTACAGATAATTTTTTTAAAAAAAATATTTACTCAAAATCTGCAATAAAGATAAATGTTTGAATGAATTCTTATCCAATAACAAATATTGTGAAGTCATTCAGTCATTGTGTTATTATGTCTATATAATGAGATGGTGTTTCACTATCAAATTCACGTCACAATTACAGTAGTACTCATACATTTGTCGAGACAAAGGGTTTTATAATCGTATATTGATAGAAATTTGTCCGGTAAACTTAAAAAAATCTTAAATATTTTCAATGTTGGCTGCTAGTTATCAGAAGTTTGTGTATATCTATCACATTACTTCAAAAGTCAACTTTTATAACTCAACCAGACAAAGAACAAGTATGTAGCCATGTTATTTTTTCTTAAATTATTTAAAATAAACACAAATATATCTGTGTGCAAGCTAGTTTTGAGATTTTTAATATCCAAAACACAATTCTAAATACAAATTTATACATTAAGTTAATTATAGAAGGTGGATAAACCATTATAATTCTCTTCAATTTACTGATTTTAAATCGTAATAAAATAAGGCTTGTAATATTTTCTTTTAAATTAGATTTTTATAGTTGTTCATTATTAATATTAAAATTTAAATCGTAAGATGTTTTAAAATTCAGTTACACTATGGGTTTTTTCTATTCTGTAAAAATAATAATTATTATATTCATTAAAAAAAGTAGGAATATATGCTTAGGCTAGATAATGTAATGAATTTATAAAATAATATTCATAACAACTGTTTGTTGTTTTTATTGAGAACCAGTCTTCGGCAAATGTGTTGACGTATGGGCTGCTGAGTCTCTTAAATGGACTATTAAAACAGTCATGGTATCAATGTTCATCTGACATGCTCATGTCAGGTCCTTGACCATCGGGCCACTCCGTTGATTTAACTTAATACTTTTTTTGAAAGTAAGATAATTTTTTTTATTAATATTAGAAAGATAAAGTCTCAAGAATGAGTTTAAAATACAAGGACTAATAGATAATTACAAGAAGCGCTAAATTTCGATCAAAAATTTAATTTCGGCAAAACAAGAAAGAGTGCGAAGCTGAAATTGATTCAACTCGAGAGTCTGAAAAACCGAGAGCATGGAAGGATTCTTTGGAGAACATTAATCATGTTTCATATTGAGATAATAAGCGGATCGAAATCTTAGCATCATTAGGAACAGGATGAGGAAAGCGTAGTCGAGGATCAAAAGAATATGAATTGAGAAGGAGGAAGAGATTCCACTTGAATTTCACAAATTCAGTTTTTTTGTAATTCATCGAAAAGGTGAGTTTGAGACTTCTACTCAATAAACTAAGATTAACCGAACTCTGAGTTAATAGACACCATTAAAAAATGAAAGATAGAAGGATAATCAACTCTAATATAGTCTAAACCAGAACTTTCTAACCGGGTAATGGCAACCAAATGATTAGGAGTTTGAAAATTAATATGGTCTAACTTCATCTTGCATTTCAGAGTTCATCGAACGAACCAATCGGCCGCTTGATTTTGTTATCTGAAAATATAATGAATTACCATAGAAGGTAAGATTAAAGACCTGATTTAGGAAAGAATACTCTCCAGCGAAGCAAGAGAATTGCCAAACGATAACATGGAATCCAATATTTCAGAATTAGTTACTGTTAGGGTGGCGACCAAAGTCTCACATCCCACATCGGTTAAACATGGGAAGGATCAGTGGTATATAAGTAAGAACATACCTCAACTAGTATGAGGCCTTTTGGTAGTGGACCAAATGCAAAGCCGTGAGGGCCTTCGGGTGCCAAAGCGGACAATATCATACTGGTGTTGAGATCAGTTGCGTTCTTACTTATATACGGAGGCGGAATATGCGGACCAGACCCCTAATTCACAACACCCATATTCCCATAATAGCACTGCTACTATGAAGGGCAACAGGCCTCATGAAGGGCTCTAGCTTCAGCTTTTAAAGGAGACAGTTTACCGTAAAGTTTGCCATAACCATGAAGAATGCGACCTGAACTGTCTCTAATAATAGCACTGCTACTCGATTCTCCAGAAGTTAAACAAGATGCATCAGTGTTTAATTTGCAGCGACCATGAACATGGTAAGGTAAGAAACTTTCCAAAAAATCCGAAGATGATTAAAGAAGTTCAAATGAAGAGCACCAAATTCTCTATCTTTCTAGTGCTTTAATTTAAAGAGATTAACATGGTCTAAACTAGATAATATGTATTTGATATAGTTAATGGCAGAGATATAGGAGAATGAGTATCCTTTGATTTTTAATTTGTTTCTCGTCTGCGAGATGACCCACATAATGATTGTTGGAAGAACTGAATTAATATGAGCCTTGATTGGAGCATTCCAGAACCATGATGGAATCAGGTGAGTAATTGACATAAACATATTGATGTTTTTCTTGAGCAAGTCTGCAAAATAAAACCATATTTTTCAGGAAAAGTTGCAAAAAACAAATAAGTGGTTAGTGGTCTCTAGATTTTGACAAAACTGGAATTTTGATACCATAATCATATGTCTAGATTGAAAAATAGCAAAGGATTTTGATACCATAATCATATGCTACAATACCAAAGGAAAATGGAATACTTCCTCAGAGTAGTTTGGTTCCAGATTTTTTTAAAAATGGATGAAGTGTTATATTTGATTCTGATATGTAGCATTGTAGCATTGTATCATTGAAATTAAAAGAGCCATCTTTAGAGATCTTCCAATGAAAGAGGTCTTCATGTTCTTCATTAACAAAATGCTTAGAATTTAAAACAATATTATAAGAAGGGAATGGATGAGAAAGCTGATTCATGTTTCATGCATTGTTTTTCCATAAAGAGTTAACTTTGTTTCCAAATAACCATGAATTATTGACATTGGTATCTAAATTGCTAAAATTTCCAAACCAATTGTCTAGATTGTTTTCCAAATTACCTTTTCCCAGCTTCCAATTGATATGGTCTTCATCAATATGCTTGATCTTGAATATCTCTTCCACGTTTGAAAGCTGATCTTTGAGTAGGTAGCCTGCAACGGGTGTTTCTCTTTGTAGTATATGATGTGAAGGTAGTTAGCCCAAAGACAATCGTTCTCTCTAAAATGATACTATAGCTTACAAGAGAGAGTATATTGTATGTCATTTAGGTTCCTTAGATTAAGACCTCATTATTTAAAAGGTTTGTAGTTTTTGTTCCAATAAGACTAGTGAATATTCTTTGCGTAATTAGAGGAACTCCAGATAAATCTATAAAGCATTTTTTCTAACTTAGAGATGATAGTTTTAGGAATCCAGCAGTTGTGCATCCAATAGGTAGGAATAGGAGGCAAGACAAAGTTGATAAGAGATAGTCTTCCTCCATAAGATAGCTTATTGTTTTCCCAATCTACAAATCGAGATGTTATTTTGTCCAGAAGATCAACGTAGTTGTTGGTCTTGTTGTTTGAGTTGATCGTGATGCCAATGTATGTTGTAGGCTAGAAAAATGAAGCTGAAATTAGATTGAATAGTCAGAGTATTAATTTTATTTTGATCTATATTAGAAGCAATGATGATTCTGGTCTTTTTCTTGTTGATAGACTTGCCATAAATTTCCTGATAAGCCTGTAAAAATATGCATAAAGTGTTCATGGAAGAAGAAAGACCATTAGAAAAGATGAGATGATCATCAACAAAGGATAAGCTAGATACAGTAATACACTTCTACTCTCATACTTAAGAGTTTTGTTAGTTTTATAAAGCTTATTCATTCTTATTATTAGAAGTATCCTCTTGTATAATACCCCTCTTAGTTTTAAAAAATCCAACAGTTTTGCAGTTGATAAAGATAGATGCATTAACAAATTTGATCAAGCTTCCAATTAGATTTGTGAATCTAGTATTGAAACCAAAAGAGTGTAAAACTTTAAGAATGAAATTGTGAGATATATTATCAAAATTATTGGCCATATCGAATTTAACTAATATGTTACCAACCTTGGTTTTTCTCTTCAAATCATGAATCAAATCCTTAGCTAGGAGAATGTTATCATAAATTGACATGTTCTTGATAAATCCTTAATGCACTTAAGAGATAATCTTAGGCAAAATGTTAAACCTGTTATTCAGAATTTTCGACATTACTCTGTTCAATATGGTGCACATACTAATTGGTTCAAAATCTTTATGAGGAGGGTTGCCTGATTTAAGGATGAGCCATAAACGAGTTACCAATATGCCTTTTGGAATATTGTGACCTAGATAAACAAAGCCAAGGATTTACATAAGTCATACTTAATGATGGACCAACAAGAAATGAAGAAACATTTGTTGTAGCCATCCATTCCAACTGCACTAGACTACTTCAGATTCTTAATTATACTATAAATTTCATCTTATGTAGGAGGAGCTAGAAGATTACTGTTATCTGCTTCACTAATCATGTTAGGAATAATATTGAATATAATATCACTAAGAAAAAGTTTATTCTTCAATAGGAATTTGATAAGGAGAAGAACAAAGAATGTTAGAAATATGTTTCAGCATATAGGGAAATAAGATTCTCATTTGTGATCCATTGATTGCTGTCTTTGATGTTGGTGATTCTGATCTTTCTTCTCTCATTCTTAACAAAATTGTGGTATAATTTAGCATTTCTATCTCCATCATTTATCCAGCTTGAATATCATTTTTGAAACTCGTAGTCTCTTCCATGGTTAGGGCTAGAAGATGCTCAGCAGTAGCTTTAGAAAGATTTAACTTGTCAACATGATTCTTAGAATTCTAGAATTTGATCTCACACTCTTTAACCATCTCTTCAACTGATAATTTTTTTTCATATACATTATCAAAGTTATATCTATTCCACGTCTTAAGAGCAGTTTTAAGTCTTTCTAGCTTATTCCAAAAAACATACATTGGATAGCCATTCATAGGCTTATTCCAATTAGAGTCAACCAAATTGAGGAAATCCTTCTCATGAGTCCACATGTTCAAAAATTTGAAATTAATTTTGTGCTTGATACTGCCATTGATCATGTGAATACTAAATGGGGTGTGATCTGAACAGAGACGAGCCATGTGGACCACATAAGTGACATTAAAAAGTCAGACCAAGCTTGGTTGAAGAAGACTATATCAAGATGCTTCCATTTGGTCTTGTTAGTCCAACAAAATTTCATTTCAGCATAACCTGCATCTTCCAGGTAACAATCTCTAATTGTTTAATTGTAGGCTTATGAGCTTTGTCTGCAAAAAGTAGAACATCCTAATTGATCAATTGGGGAACATATAACATCAAAATTTTCTAAAACAAGCCATCCTTTAACATCAGAAGATATATGTCTAAGAGAATTCAAGGTCAACTCTATTAATTCTCTAGTATTTTTCATAAACAACAGTAACATACAACTTTATATCAATATAGTTATCATTGATTTCAATATGGATACATTGAGAATGATTGATCAATATATTGACCTCCATATCCTCCAGCCAAAACAACCAAATCTTATTAGTTAAATTAGAAGTATACTGCTTAAAACCTAACTTATTAGCTATAACCTCTTGGTGATTAAAATTAACACAAATGTTTTTTATGATAATGTGACTAAAATTATATTTAAAAAAATAGATTTACGCCTTCTCACCGAAGACTTATTAACAATTCCTCTTATGTTCCAATTAAAAAACTTGATCATGTTAGGATTTTTAAAGTAGCTTTTTTTGTCCTTAGAAAATTTCAAATAATTGATAATGATATGATTAGTTTTATTTATTCTTCTAGCTTGTTTAAGTTTCATGTTGAGAAGTTTCTGAAAGGTTTTGTTGATCTCCTTTCTTTTCATAATAGAAGTTATAGGAAAGCTTCCTGCATTGTCCTGATTAGAAGTGTAGTTTCTAAGAGATAATATCATCCATAGTGGGTGAAAGATCATAGTCATCATCCATCGATTTAATGACAGTAGAGACTATATTGCCTTTATTATTGTTGTTGTTTAGAATAAGCTTGTTCTTTTGGTTTTCTTCTGTTGTTGGAACAATAGATGAAGAGATAATTCTATCCTTATTGTTATCAACAATAACAGATTTCATTGTAGACTTAGGATTAACAAATATGAATTCTTCATCCCTATAGTTTTTTTGTGATTCTCTTCAGTTCAGTACCATTGCTAGTAGCTTTACTATAAAGTTTCTCATCTTTAGTATCTTTTCGTTATGTTTTCTTAAAATCTGAACCACATCGGTATATTTTCTATCAACATGTTTAGGATTCCATCATTCAGCTGTTTCTTTATTTTTTGAGATAACTTTCTTGCATTTATCTTCCCATGATCAAGATGTTTACATGTTTGACAGTATTGTGGTAGGTTTTTATAACTAATCTCCAACCAGTTACATTCATTTTCCCCAAATCTAGTACATATGCTAAACTGAATCTTCTTAGAAATGTCAAACTCTATCAGTGCATAGTAGGCATTGTGAAGGGCTATATGTTTTTTCAGGAACCCAGATCTTCAGAGGATGGCCAAAAGTAGCAGCAATGTCTTGTATAATTGATTCTTTGGAAAGAAATTCAAGAGCTTAAGAGATTCTTATCTATACCGCGATGACATGACATTCAACTTTTGGGCTGAATGATTGTGTCCATTTCAAAATCCTCATAACAGATGATCTACGATCCATACATTTTTACTACATAAGTCTTCATTTAACTAAAATTCCAGCAATATATTGTGACTATCCCAATTCAAAACATTAATTTCCATGCTGAATCTGCGATCATTAAGAAACTTGGTTAGAATTTGTTTTTTTGGGATTCCTGTAGAAAATTTCCTGTATATTTAGATAAGACAAATAGATTATCTTTATCTATTTTTGTAAATTTTAATGAAACATGATCATTTTTATAATGTATGGTAGTTGGAGAGAAATCCTTCTCTTTGGAACAAGTTTTGAATAAGTCTGCGTATAGCGTGGTAGAATGATTTTCTTAATGTCGGTGAGTTTTCTGAATATATGTTGAATCTTGAATTCTTGGGAATTCTGTTTCAGATGCAATTGCAATATGATGATTTTCCATTGATGCACGAAAACAAGGAGGAATGCTGAAATCATAAGAACTTTGAAAATAATAACATAGGGTTTGGCGGTATTAAAATGAAGAATAAGAACAGAGAATTGTAGAGGATTAGAGATGCTGATATGAGACTTGATTACACTGATATATCGTCACCATCAAGACCCGTATTGATAGGAATTAAATCATCACCATCAACGATCAATATGGTCTTCCATGTTCCACCCCAAAAGGAGTGACTGATATTTTCACCAACCCTTTTTATAGTCTCATAGGTACAAAGAATCCTTCATCCTACCTTAGCCTCACTAGAATTCGTGAAATCATCCCTTCCAGGCTTAACCAGGCTTACAAAACCAGCAAGATTCGCCCTATCACTGACAGTTAGATTAAGGCTGTCTTTTTAGCATAAACTGTGATAAAGAACCATGATCATATGGGTTCAATGCTGGTTTCTTCAAAATCTCTTGGATAACCATTGCCCAAGATTTCACTAAAGTTGTGCATCACTTCTTTCTCTTCAACTGTATGGGTCTGAATTGGAATAAAACTTTCATATCTTTTATTCCAAAGACATATAACCCTACCTAACTCTATGACTTCAGGCCCATACTGTATTGCAATGTCATCTAAAACATTATCTCTAAGATACTCACAATTGAGTATGGAGTAATTGAGTAATCATTGAAACAAAGAAATATAAATGTCTTTAGAATCTTCTCACGGGATCCATCCTTAGTTGGGGATAGAGGAAAATTCTCAATTTTATAGCCACTACTATCAAACTTTACAAGGTTAACATTGGCAAAGATACCTCCGCTTTCCTCTACTTTGAACATTGGCTATTCAATAACTCTCTTGTTGACCGATACGGTCAAATTATCCTTCATTACACGATACTTTGCAATAGCACCAAATTCTATGAAATAATATTCAACAACACATAGAATTGGACCAACCGAATCCGTTCAGGTAGAAGATTACACCGAAGCCATATGTTTAAAATCAGTAACGCTATTAGTCTCCTACCACTCCTTTTGGGTGGGGAAGATGTTAAGTTCTAGATCCTAAATGAGAATATAAAGTTTACAATTAGTAACACCTACTCATGCCCCCAAGTTCTTTGAGCCCGTCTTATCGGGAACAAATACAATATTTCAGACACTCTTTTATTGTATGGCTGTCTATAATTCAGAGACTTACTACTAAGGATAAATTACTTGTATGGGGTTACAATGCCCATCAAACTTATGTTTTATGTAACCAATTTTTGGAAACCATCGACCATTTAATTATTGATTGTTTTTTTATCTCAGCTAGTATAAGAAGCTCGATTCAGAAAGCTTTCTATCCCCTTCACAACCACTGATCAACCTAGCTGGCTACACACTACTAGTACGTGGTCTCCCTTCTCTACCAACCTTAGAAATAGTTGGCGTACCACTTTCTAAGTCGTGGTATACTACTTATGGTGAGAGAGGAATATTGTGATTTTCACCGACACCATTTCATTGGGTTCGATGTAAATCTATCGTGCTCTCTCTTACGTCCACTACAGATTTCATGACACCAAGATCCATTGACCATTCTAAACTATGACTAAGTTATTTATTTTATAACTGTTTGCAGAATATATTTGGATTATTTTTAGCTTGAGACTTTGATCTTATTAGTGACTACCCCACTACTTTGTTCTCCCTAGTGTTTTGCCTTTTCTGAAAAGGCTTACCCATTATACTCTTTTTGACATCTTTTTCCCTTGATGTTTTTTTATAGTTTTGTTCACTTAATGGGATATGCCCTTAACAATTGTATAACAATACTTTTGGTTTATTTTACCAAAGAATATCCTGATGTATATGTAAACAACCAATTATTTAAATATATTTATTTTACTACTAAAAAGTGATTCGTAAAATTCATCATTGTGAGATAATTTTTTGTTCTAAAATATTATATTTGAAAAATAAATCTAAAATATTAGGCTTGGTCAAATTTATGTTGAATTTTAATATTTACAAGTCTAAGTATAACATATAAATTTCATGATATCTTTTAATTTATAATATGATTTGAGGAATTTATATTCTGTGTAAATGTCAAGATTTCACAAATCTGATTTTCAAATATTATTTAAATAACGTGTGTTACGTATCTGTTTAAAGTTATTGAAACAAGATTTCTTCTGCAAGCTCGAATTTAGTATAATAGTTTGTAACTTAGTGTTAAAATTGTAATTTAGTGTCTAAAGTTGTAACTAAGTACCAAAGTTAGAACTAAGTATCAAACGCTGGAACTAAGTGAGTGAAAGCTTAGCCGAAGACTTAACGACTAAATACTTGAATCAGCAGAGAAGTTAAGATTTGTTGTTGCTGAATTTCTATGCGGCTGGATCTTCACCCAAATATTTAAGTGTAGAGAGGTATGCTCGAACCTAAGCGATGAGCTTAGCCGAAGACAAGTGTTATGTAATTGTTGAAACCAAAATGAGATAATCATTACCCAATATACTAAAGGTGTAGTATCATGTTGCCAATTTTTTTAATATAGCTAAGTGTTTATAAAAGAAACTAATTAATTAATATGTTGGGATAATATAAAATGGATGAATTCATATTTGACATGTAGCGTGCTTGACGATTGAGCAGGATAATACACAAGGACATCAACATCTGATGTTAAAAATTGTTGTGTCACTACCTGGTGCAGAATGGGGACCTACAGATGTCCAGGATCCATCGATATTCTTGTTTGGTTGTTTAATAGGAGAAGTTATATGTTGTTATCTTGATTCTGGGAGTTAAGCTCACTCATATTCGGTTCTATATATAGTGAAAAAGAAGTATGCAATCATTGCCAAGGTGGTTGAAACAAGAATTGCTAAAGATAAATTATTTGTTTGTTTGATTTTACAGAGAGAAGGAAGGTAGAAAATAAAATACTAAGATCTACAATGCCTTCTGTAAGCCGAATGAGATTTGTAATATAATATTATTGGTTGTATTAATTGTGTTTTGAAGGATTCTTCTTGTAACATTTTTCTATAATAGTTGTGTATAATGTTAGTGGTTGCAGAATTTCTTCACAATTTAAACTGCGTTAATTCTCGTGTTTTGCGTTTGTCTTTACTTTCTGTCATTCTTGTTAATTTTTTTGAATGAATAGGTAAAAATATAAAAACTTTATTACTTCATGTCGCCTTTAGGTAAGTGTTCATCAAATGGGAAAAATCGTCTCTTGAGTGTTTATCTCTTGCTTTACTTATATTTAGAGCTATTTTTTTCTTTGTCTTTATGTTTCTCTAAGAAACTATGCTGCTCATGAACCACATCACATTATAAATTGCATCACAATTTGTTTCCTATCTATAGGTTTAGTGAAAAACCTAATTTTTCATCATACACTCTTAATTAAAGCCCATTAATCAGCGACTGAAATAACTCCAATTCATTAATATACGAAGCCTTATAAATATAAAATCCTAATTATTATAGAAGACTGAATTAATATATGGAATCGTTTTAATACATAAATACTAAAATATGAGAAATGGTAAATATTAGAGACCTAATAAATAGAATATTCCGCTTTGGCCCATTTATGGTGCTTCTTATCAACTCGGTTTTGACCATCCTGATTTGGACTAACGTGATTCGTCTCAACAAATATTTCCTTTGCAAACATGGTCACTGGTCTTCGGCGTCTTGTCTCAAACCTTAAGATTAGCATACGTCTCTGCAACTAAGTCACAACTCAAGCTTATGAGAGTTTAAATAGTTTTTTTGTAATACATGTCACGCCATATCTTCGACATCCAAAGGTGTTTCCTCGCTAGAAATCTTAGCCATCTTCACTTCCTTGTTCTACACCATGTATCAAATGAATTGCAGCTTAAAGTCTACATGTTTAGTTTGCTTATGTAATTCGTATTTTTAATCAAAAATGACACTAATGTTATCACATAATCAAAACACATCTAGCTCCACACTAGTGAGTTCACTCAATAATCCTTTGAGTCAAATAGCTTCCTTCATGGCTTATCGTGGCAACTATATACTTAGATTCTATAGACGGTAGAACATATATATATACAAGAAATTCAACTAACCACTCCTCCAAGCACTATAACTACACATCAAGAGTAGAATTCAATATCTTGAGGCATCCTACATAATAGGAGTCCACATATCCTCTGATAGGTCGGATTTTATTAGAGGACAAAAGAGTAAAGTGGTTTGAATTTCTCTTAGAGGCAATTTAGACTTATAATAAGAGCAACGTTGAGCCAACTTTGTGTCTTCACTTTATTTTGGGCTTCCAAGCCCACCAAACTGACCCGAATATATAAATCGAACCGGCTTGTCTATGGATCTTCGCAATCATATAAATAGGGCCAAGAACAATATTTAATGGTTTAGTTGATTTTATCTCTCTACTAATAATAGAAAATACCTTAATTTATATCTTTACCTTATATCTAAAAATTAATACATAACCATCCAAATTACTGTCAATACCCTTCAATCAGAAAATAATCCACCCCACCCTCTAGAAATTATCTTACCCGTATCCTTCTGATTGTAAGAAAACTTTACAACATGCGAAACTTTCATGTATTTCGTGATCTACTCGAGTGCATATCAATGCGACTTCCATGGAGTCGACATGAATTTTCTTAAAAAGATTACGACATAGACAAAATTATGGCTCGTGCAAATCATACCATACATAATGTTACCACTAACATGGTATACGTTTTCTTATGCATACAATTCTTATCTAATGCTTTGTTTGCTTCTTTAATGACAACGAGTTTGATTTGAAACCCATGGGAGTTCCAATTTCTTTTTCTTCGGACATCGAGAAATTATTAGGGATTTTTGTATGTATTCTTGTTAAGATAAGAATAAATACACATTCACCATTTTCCTGTTGTTATTAACACCAAGTTTCCTCAGACCCTCTCCCATATCCTTCATCTCAAACTTTCTTTTCAATTCAGTGTTTCCTGTTTAAATCGTCCTCCTATTTTTTTATTAGTATGACATCCACATATACCAAAAATTTGACTTGTCTCTCTCTCTCTCTCTCTCTCTCTCTCTATATATATATATATATATATATGTGTTTTCCCATTCCAATAGACATAAGTTTCGTAGAAGCTACATATATACTTAATGGATCTCATAAAAAGAAACGAATATTCTATTCATTGTCTCGATGACTATTTCAGCCTATAAGGGAGTATTTTCAACAAACACACATAACCCTTTAGTTGACACATGTAATTTTTCTATTCCAATTCACAATGCAGGAAGGCAGTATTAACATCCATTTAATCTACTCAATATCAAATATAGCAACAATTGACAATGGAACCTTGAAAGAGGTTTGTTTCATAATTGACGAGAATATTTCATTGAAATCGACACTCTTATTTTCTGTATAGACCTTAGAAGTGAGCCTAGCCTTGAATATAAGTAACTCATTACCATGGATAAATGGTTTCCTCATGAATATCCATTTATTCCCAACCAAATTCTGCCACTTCAGTTTCTTCCCAAGGAACTAGCTTATCATCTTCTTGAGAAATTTCAGTTATTCTTTCATGTATGAGAGATATTTCTTTTTCTCACATCTCTTGATAGGATCGGCATATATTTGGGGATCAAGATCATCGCCCTAAATTTTAATCGATAAATCATAACCAATTACATCAAAAAAACCATATATCTGCAAATTGTTTACATGGTCTTTGTGCTCTAGCCCTTGGTAGTTGATAATTATCACGTTCATGTTGCTCACCCATCTAATCGTCTGAATTTCCTGGAAAAATTAACCCTTGGTCTGGTTCAGACTCAAGCAGTGGTTGAACTTACTCTGTACGACCTATAGCAGAACCAAAACTTAAATCCTCTTGATCAGAAACATCAGTAGCTTTACATTCTAGATCAGATCGATCATTAGTTTTATACATCTTCCCAACATTACTATGTTAAGTCTTGACCGCCTTCTTTAATAACATATCATTCTTAAAACCCACGTCCCTGATTATCAAAATATTATGACATCTAGGTTCAAGAAACCACAACCAATACCCTTTTACTTCTTACAGATAGCCGAGGAACAAACAATTCATTGTTATTGGCTTAAGCTTATCTTGCTGCACATGTGCATATGAAGCACATCCGCACACTCTTAAGTGTTCTAACTTAATTTTCTCTCAAGTCCAGACGTCTTGAGGACAAATAAACTTAAGCGCCGTAGATGTGCCTTATTGATGATATATGCAGCCATTTACACGAGTTATCCCTAGAACCTTTGACACATTCCAACTCTATAAAGGATACATCTAAAGTTATCCGTACGGTTTAATTCATTCTCTTAACACTTTCGTTCGGTTGGAGAGTCCCATTTACGATTGATTTAAGTTACATATTGATAAAGTTTAGTGATACAATTATCACAACTAATGAAATGATCACCCAATAAAGTATATGTTCATTTTTATCATATGTAGAATAAAAATGATACCTATTTTTTAATTTTGTTAATATAAACTTATCTTATTATATAAAAGTAGAGAATGCGAATTTGAAATTTAATTTGGATTTGTTATAATAATTTTGGTCAAATATTCTACTAGTTGCATTCATTAATATCATAGATATAAAAATAAGATAATAAAATATACTACATTTTTTAATATCGTAAAAAATAATTGAAAATAATTTAACTAAAATTAAATTTTTATTTATTTTAAACCTTTTTATTAAAATTAAATTTAAAAAGAAATATACCAATAATATTTCTAAAATAAGAAAAAAATGTTTATTATTTCAAATTTTGAAAGTGACATTTGCTTTATAATTTTAAAAATATGTCAATTCAATTTTTCAACATAAATATAAATAGTATATTTTGAATAAACTATATGTTAGTTTATATATTTGAAAAGATTATACAAATAAACATTATTCAAATAAATATACATTATTATGGTTATTGTCATTTTATTTTTTATATCTTTCATATTTATATATTTTTCTCTTTCTTTTATAAAATATGTCAAAAAGCTATGTTTTTCTTTTATATTTTTTTCTTCCTTTATCTTATACCTATGTCCTTCCTTTCATCTTCTGCTTGAAAATTTTCTTTCTATTTACGGAGCCCGAGATCGACTCGTAACAATGTTTTAGTTTCCAAAATTGATCAAAACTAGCGTCTATAAATCATTCTTTACCGTCAGTCTCGGTACAAACCAAAAGTTAAAGATGGCCTAAGTATGCCATCGACATCCATATTGAGAAACCATTTTTCATCTCACATTCCAATAAAAAAAAGGTACGTTTAAGTTTGTGTACATATCTTACATTTTTAATCACTCTCTAAAATCTTGTAGATAACTTGTGCCGACCCTTTCTAATCTACTTGGCATCACATGATTCCTATCCCCAATGCAAACCAATATTTATTAGAATTCATATCAAACAAAACACCAAAATTCAACAATTATTTATTGTTATACCTGCAAGCATAAGAAGTCATTAAGTCATCAGCGTACTCACAATCATCATATACCATTGCAACATCTTCGATTTTATCTTCTGATAGTTGTTTCCTTTTCTGTTTTATAGTGAGTTCGGACTAATATGCCGTTTTTTATTTCATACCTAACAAATTACTATTGATCCTGTCACATCTTCTTTGGAAATTGACCAAGAATTTTCTCTCTTCATATTTGAATCTCTCTTCTCCAAATGACCCCTAACACTCATTCAGTGCCCCTTAAAGTCACCCTTATACACGCTATTCATTTTAGGATATTTGGAGTTCAAGGTTCTCTTGTCTTCGACTATCGTAAGAAAGTATTTATGATAGATCATGGTGTTTATGAAGGGTTCATACTAATACAACCAAGAACTTATAAGGATGATGCTTGATCATCATCCTCCACTTTCATACCAACTGCTTTCAGGTCAAGTACGATTAAGTTGTAATAATCTAGGTGCCTTCGGATCTCTATGCTACTAGACCTAAACAACATGTAAATATGTTATTTTAGATACAATCTATTCACCAAGTAATTATTTATGTAGATCTCATCCACTCGATTACATATCCCCATCGTCCTTAGATCTTAATATACCTCTCGCAACACTTCATCTCCTTAGCTCAGTATGAGGATACTATGGGCTTTCGACAGTACCACGACATCAACATGTGTAGATTTATCATCGATCACAACAAGGAATCCTTTCTTTATTATATAAGCCTTAATCTTAAAGATTAAATTCATTAGATCCGTAAAATGTTCGTGGATTTTTTGTTTTAAGACGAGATCTTTTTCTCCAACCTACAAATATGAGACCGATATAATTCTTTTTTTATTGCTCCACGCTAACCGCACCACTTGTTGGGAGAACCAATAATGTTCGACCGATGCAAGAACCGATAAATGATTAGACTAACCTAAGAAATAACGATCTTATCGTGTACAAGATGAAGTAATAAATATAAGAATGTGTAATAAAAACAAATGCACAAGATAATATTTAACATGGTTTTGGATTTTGAACAAATATTATATTAACAAGAAACATACGCTCATTTTATAAATAAGTAGGTTACAAAAAGATTCTCAAACACAAAAGATTGAATAACTCTTTATAACAAAAAATGATGTGATTCACATAACTTTTTCTTCAGTGTTTAGCTCTCACCTCACTTATCTCTCTCTCAGGAAATATGTTGCTCACGAATCACGTGACATCACACATTCTATCACAATATATTCTTTTATTTATAGGTTTAAGAAAAACACTAATTCTTCATCACACGCTCCAGGTTGGAACCCATTAATCAAAGACTGAAGTGACTCATAATCCATTGATATACGAAACCTCAAAATGACAAATCCTAATTAATATATAAGACCTAATTAATATAACGAATCTACTTAATATAAGAAGATTAAAATAGATACCTAATTAATATAACGGACCCAATAAATATAATACTCTACTTCAGGCTAAGTGTAGTACTACAGTCCAACTCCCTTCACATCAGAATAATTCATGTCACCCGCTTTGGACCATCCTTATTTGGACCAACCTACTCGGCTCAATATTTCCTTCGACATAATGGTAATCAATCTTTGACAGCTTGTGTCAAATATTAAGATCAACACACGTCCCTGCAACTAAGTGGCCACTCATACTTGAGATATTTTCAACAGTTTTTGCCTAATATATGTCACAAAAGATCCAACACACATGTAGCCCTACAATAATATCTTGTTGACGAGTTACTTATAGCCCACCGTAACTTATAGAATCTCCAATATCACCCAATGTTATACATTTTAAAACCAACTTAACTGAATTCCAAACGTGCAGCAGTATCATGTAGTTTTTCAGCTTCGATCTTAAAAAAAATATTATCGAATAAAAGAAAAAGTGTTCAATGTTTAGTTTTAGTTTTTATTTATACCTAATATGTATTTTATGATTATATTGTGTTGTAGATATTTAATTGTATTGATTATTACTTGGGTCTAAATTGCAAAAGATTCATTAAAATTTAAAAATTTATGTTTAAGTCTTCTATTTTGATTAAGATACTGATTGAGTTGAACCCTACAAATTTATATTGCAAGCATAGTGAAAGGCAAATTATTTTTTATGTTTTGCCAACCGCACCGTGCGACTACAAGTTTGTTAGTAAACTTCGAATCAACCGTCGAATTCGGCCTAATGACATTGTTCATATATTTGTAAAACCAAATTGACCGTTACCAATGTTTTTTTGGTGTTAAAAACTTATGCAGAAGCGTGCAGTTAGGGATTGGTTCACAAATATCCTATAGATAGCTCCAAAGAGTCTGATTCTTTAATACTATTTTCATTGCTATTTTGTTAAAACTCTAGATTGTTAAACATTCTTTTGAAGAAAAAAATTTATTTTATCACAGAATTTTTTTTATCTACGGTTAATATATTTTCTTGGCAGTCAACTTACCTTGACCAGATGTCTCAAATATCAAACTCGCAATCACTTCTGCTAGCCGAAATGTTAAATTTGAAATTAGTTTTCACGGCTTGAACGTGACGAAACTTTAACTTCACAAACAGTCGTGTTTAGTTCTGCAGTATTATGTGTATGTCGGTAAAAATAATAGTAGCACTCTGAAAACAATTAAACAAACTCTTATATATATAAGATATAAGTGATCAAGAAACTTGATTTTTATTATCCTAAAGAATTAAAACATGATTTCAATACTTATTGCAAAATATGAACGCATTACTCCACTAACATCATTAGTAGACTAGTAACTGAAATCACAAGAAATAAGGAATTATTCAAAACGCACGTTACAACTAGTAACTAAAATTACAAGAAATAAAGAGTGCACTAACTTGTGACACTCTACTCTTGGTGCATTCTCTTGATCAAATAGACAAAGAGCTCCTCCGAACTCTTCAAACTTCGATTTAGGAAATGCCTTAGTAAGGCCATCAACAACCTGCTTATTTGACCGTATAGTTTTCAACTCAATTTCTTGATTAATTACCTTCTCTCGAATAAAATAATGGCGAGTATCAATGTATTTTGAGTGAGCATGAAGGACAAGGTTTCCAGAAAATTTAATAGCACTTTCATTGTCACAAAAGATGGAAATAAAAAAGTATAACACCTGATTAACATCTCCAATAAGTCTTGTAAGCCAAATACACTCATGAGAAGCTAATGTGGCTGCAACATATTCACCAGTTGATAATGTCGTTGTATCTTACTTCTTGATGCACCAAGAGATAGTTGCTGAACCAGTATTGAAACAATAGCCTGAAGTGGACCGTCTATCATTCACATTTCATGTCCAATCAGCATCAACAATCCCACATAAATAGAACTTTGTATTCTTTTGATTCATCAACCCATACTCTAAAGTTCCTTTCACAAATCGAAGAATTCGTTTTGGAGCAGCCATATGACCAACACATAGTTGATTCATAAATTGAGATACTATTCACATAGAAAAGGTGATGTCCAAACGAGTTATTGTTAAGTATAGAAGACAACCCACAAGTTTGCGATACTCAGTCACATCATCAAATAATTCACCTTCATCCTTGTGTAATTTGAGACCTGGATCCATTGGAGTGGTTCTATAGTATGCATTTTCCATCATGCTAAAATCTTAGTAGCATAACTTATTTGTGACAAAAAATAGCCATCTGCTTTTTCAACTTCTAAACCTAGGAAACATCGAGCTTTTCCCAATTTTTTCATCTCAAAATGAGTATATAAATCCTCTTTCAATCGTTTGATTTCAGTTGAATTATTTCCAGTAATAATCCTATCACCAACATAAAGAAGAATCATATTTGATGAGTCTGAATTCGAAGAGCTCCCCGGAAGGGTAGTCCAAAGTAAAGTCACCCCGTAAATTCGGACAGACTCCATGACTTCAGTTCGAACAGCACTGGATGAACCGGACAGGTGACTTTGAACACTGCAAACATAAGGCAGTTCGAACTATGACTAAAGTACTAAAAAACCTAATCACTATCTGACTAAGCTACCTGTACACCTGCTTAAAACTCATGGGTCTTTAAACATGACCCAGGTCCATTAAACTTGACCCGAAAGCCCATAAGGGCCCAAATTTCACACTATAAATGCCCAACCACCAGCATTAACTATGGGTAAGAAAAATTAACTGCTGCCAGGCTGCTTAATTCTCTCTCCACCCTTGAAACACTTTGAAACACTTTGAAATATATTAAAACACCCTTAAACACCACCACACCACAGTGAAACACCCTTACGCCGCCTTAAAACTCCACTTAAAATTACCAGCCTACCCTCAGGCTACTTTTATCCTCACCAATATTATTTAAAGTTCCATTGATTTTCACAAAAAGGCTTGGATCTGAATCAGAATGATAATAAGTAAAAAATAAGAAGTATTCAACAATCTTACCATACCACGCACGAGGTGCATGTTTGGGACCCTATAGTATTTTCTTAAGTTTGCAGACATATTTTGAAAATTCTTCTGAAATAAAACCAAGTGGTTGTTCCATATATATATATATATATATATATATATATATATATATATATATATATATATATATATATATATATATATATATATATATATCCCGATCCAATTCGCCGTAGAGGAAAGTTTACATCGAATTGCCAAAGAGTCCATCCTTTGTTTGCTGCCACATAAATAACACGAATTGTTACCATCTTTGCAACTGGGCTGAAAGTTTCTTCATAATCAAAACCATGTTGTTGAGAGAAACCACGAGCTACTAGACGATCTTTGTGTCTAGAAACACTTCCATATACTGCCTTCTTTAAGTTGTAAACACATTTGCATGTAACAAGTTCAACATCTTTCGGTCTCGGTACAAGAACCCAAGTAGAATTTCCAGTCAAGGCTGCAATTTTATCTTTCATTGCATTCTCCCATTCTGACTTCCTTTGAGCTTCAATATAGGATGAAGGCTCATTTTCCAACATGTTTTCCAACATAAAGTAAGAAGTGATAGTACACTGGTTTGCTTAAACTTCATAGTCCTTTAAATAAATAGGTGGCTTCCTAGGTCTTGTAGTTCATCGCAGTATTATGGTGAGAAAATCATGGACTCCCCCACTCGTTGAGATATTCTTGTGTAGAGATCGGCTCAGGACCAATAGTTGGATAAAAATTATAAACCTCATCGAAAACACGATTTAAAACTTGATTTTTATTATCCTAAAAAACGAAAACACGATTTTAATACTCATAGCAAAATATGACTCCCACTACTCCACTAACATGATTAGTAGACTAATAACTGAAATTATAAAAAATAAAAAATTATCCAAAACGCAGGTTACAACTAGTAACTGAAATTACAAGTATGTTCCTTGAAAATAATCCAACAAACAATACCAAGGGCGGCCGAACATCATCTAAGTCATGTAATATATCTTGATCGCTGCCCGTTGAAAGCATAAACAACTTTAAAAGTTGTTTAAGATAAACCCGACTTTAACGAAACCAAATGAACGTTGACTGTATCAAATCTACCTGTAACAATTTTTTTTTTCTTTTGCGACTGTGCCAATTAATTAGTTGAGGCGCTGATTATAATCACCTCTGGATAAGGCGAAGAAATCGAACTGCCACAGATGGACAGTAGGCATCACATGCATAAATTAATGCATTGTAGATTGTTATACTAAGAAAACTCAAAAGCTAAGTCTATAGGAACATGCATGGGACAGGCTACGCGATGTTTGAGCTTTGGTTTATGCAACAGTTGAGCTTTCGTCATTGGATCGTTTGGCGTAAATGGTCCAGATGTTGCACTTGCAAGGACAAATCTTGAACACACATTAATTAGGCAAATCAATTGTTTATATGGACTTACCTTCCTTACAAATATAAAAAAATATTTTTGCTATTCTTTTTCTCTTGTTCAGTATTCTCTATATCTGAAACCGAATACTTGCCTACAGAAAGGCTTATGACAAAAAGGTCGAACATATAGTGGAGCTTGTCGTCGAACCTGCAACGCTCGTCAGTTTTTCTGTAACCTCAGTTTAGGATCGGTCATGCAGAGTTTGGTTGTCCCATTTTGTGAGGCTCGAGGATAGTCCATGAGAAAATGAGAAATTTGAAACGCGATTCCTATGAACAGCCAGAGAGTTCGGGCCTACGTTCTCGTTGATAGGTTAAGTTAGTGTCTAATATTTAGAGTATTTGGATGTTTTATTTCACTTATTTGTTTCAGTACTATCTTTTTTTTAAGGTTATATAAATTATCTATTTTATCTATTAGAATATGTTTTCCCTTAATTGATTGCTAGAATATAATATTTGGTATCATAGCGAATAATAGAAAAATAGGAAGAGGGAAGAAATGAGATCAGAAGGAAGTAGCGGTTTCTCCCAACCTGCAACCCCTAGACTTGACGAAGATTATGATCACTCGAGCATGCTCATGGAGAACCTACTACGTTTGAAGGAATATTGGACGGTTGTGGAATTCGGATTCCCAGAATTAGGTATAGGTGATGCCTTGACTCCACAACAAAAGAAGACGCTGAAGGAGATGCAGGTAAATGATCTCAAAGCTAAAAACTATATGTTCCAATCCTTGGACAGAACGATTCTGAAGACGATAACCCTGAAGAAGACGTCGAGGCAGCTCTGAGATTCCATGAAAATGAAGTGTCAAGGAAACACTTGAGTACAATGAGCGCAACTAAATCACCTAAGAAGAGAGCTCGAGATCTTAACGATGAAACAAGGTGAGTCAGTTAAGGATTAATTTGGTCGGGTAATGGTTACTACAAATGACACGAGAAATTTAGGAGAAGATATGACTGATGTCAAAATTGTAGAGAAAATCTTGAGAACTCTTAGTGAAAAATTCAATGTTATTGTTTGCTCCATTGAAGAAGCAAAAAACATTGATTCACTCTCTGTTGATGCGCTACAAAGCTCACTTCTTGTATATGAACAAAAATTCAAAAAATAGAGAGATAAACAACAAGTACTTGTAGTATAAACATATGAAGGATTAGCGGTAGAGGAAGATGACGATATGGAGGCAGAGGAAGAGGTCGTTAGTCATACAAGAAAACAACCATCGAATGTTATAAATGTCATCAATTAAGACAATATCAATACGAGTGTCGAAAATCAGCAAATCAAGTAAATTATGCAGAGAAAGAGGAAATAGAAGAGATGTTGCTTAGTTTTAATAACGAAAATCTAGAAGATAATAAAGAAGATATATAGATTCCAGAACTCAGGTTTCAGAATTCACATGTGTGGTGATTCAAGTTTGTCCAGTGAAATAGAAGAAGGTTTTCTAAACGACCGTTAGGTTGGGAAATCATACAAAGATGGAAGTAGTTGGAAAATGAAGCGTAAGACTGATTTTAAGAGGAATCAATCACGTGGTACAAGACGTCTTCTATGTACCTGATCTGAAAAACAACCTTCTCATATTGTCAGCTTAAGGAGAGAGGTTTGGATGTGCTAATCAAATAATCAATGCAAAATCTATCATCCTACAAAATGTCTCATAATAGAGGGCAAGATGACATCAAATAGGATGTTTATAATCACATCAAGAAAATTGTCAAGAAATTCAGAGATGTGTTTTAAAAATGATGTCCAAGACCTCTACTTTGGCATATAATATACGAACAACTCAGCTACATGAGATTAAAGGTTTTGAGAAACAAATAAATGCTGAGAGGAATGCTGAGACTTGCTGAAACAGAATCTGTTTGTACATATTTTCTGAATGGAAAAACAACAGAGAGATGTTATTCCAAAGAAAACTTCATGGAGAGCCTCAGAACTGGAGCTAGTGCACTTGAATATTTGTGGTCCAATTTCTCCAATTTCGTATGGTGGAAAAAGGTATTTTATTTGCTTCATTGATGATTTAGTAGAAAAGCACAGGTATGATTTTTAACTTACAAAGCTGATGCTTTTAGTGACTTCAAGCATTTGAAAAGTAGTATAGAAAAGGAATCTAGTTTATCTATTAAGTATTTTAGAATAGATCGCAGTGGTGAGTTTACCTCGAATGAGTTCAACAAGTTTTGTAAAGAGATTGGGATCAAGAGACAACTCACTACAACTTACATGCCATAAAAAAATGGTGTCGTCGAGAGGAAGAATAAAACTTTGATGAACATGGTGAGGATTTTATTAGTAGAGAAAGATGTTCCAAAAACGTTTTAGCCAGAAGATGTGAGTTAAACATTTTATCTTCTTAATAGGTCTCCAACACACTTGTTAAAAGATATGACTCCAAAGGAAGCTTAGAGTGGTTTAAAACTTTATGTAGAGCATTTTTAGGGTGTTTGGCTGTGTTGCACATGCCCATGTGCCTGATGCTCAACGAACAAAACTTGGAGACAAAAACCAAAGTTGTGTTTTATTCAGAATGAGTACGAAATCGAAGAGATACAGACATTATGACCCAGTGAGCAAAATAATCAAAGTGAGTACAGACATTGTTTTTTAAGAAGATAAAAAATAGAATTGGGATGAAAGTTGTAAAGGGCCAATTAGTCTGGAGTTAAAGTGACGAACTGATAGAAATCTGTGTGACAAGTAGAAGAGCTCCTTAATGATGGCAACACTGAGGTTTTTGGTGCGGTCTCTTCTACGCAGTTGCTGTTCCTATTGTCGATGTCGCAGTCACTGCTCCAACCACTATAACTTTAGTTGTACAAGCTCGTGTAAGAAAACCACCAACGTGGATGAGTGATTACGTAACTAACGTAGTCCCTGCAGAATCTGACTTGTTTCTCGTGTTTGCTGGATTAGACATTCATAATTTGAGAAAATTTATGGAATCTGAGATTAGTTTTATTGAGAATAATGGTACATGGGTTCTAACTGACCTGCCCAAAGGAGCAAAAAACATAGGAGTCCATTGGGTTTACAAAACTAAATTGAACCAACATGGAGAGATAGAGAAGTACAAGGCTCGCTTGGTCGCTAAAGGGTACGTACAAAAATATGGGATTAATTACAAAGAGTTATATGCTATTGTAGCTTGTATGGACACTATAAGAAAGATCTTAGCTTTCGCAGCTCATAGACGGTGGATTATCTATCAGCTGGATGTGAAATAAGCATTTTTTTAAGGAAAATTAACAAAAGAAGTATATGTAGATTAGCCAAGAGGATATGAGATGCAAAATGCAGAGAATAAAGTGTATAATCTCTACAAGGCTTTATATGTACTGAAGGAAGCCCCACGAGCTTGGTTTAGTAGAATAGACTCATATCTTCTCTCTATGGGCTTTGAGAAGGATGTTGTGAGCAATTTTTTTAAAAAAAAAGTCAATACATAAGGTAAATGTCTGATTATTAGCTTGTATGTTGATAATTTGATCTGCATTAGAAATGACGATACAATGATCAAGGAATTTGATATGTCTGATTTTAGACAAATGTAATACTTTCTCAGCTTAGAAATGATGCAATTCGAAAATGGAATTTTTATCACGCCGAAGAAATATGTGAAAGAAATGTTAAAGAAGTTTGGAATGGATGAGAGTCATTCGTTTATGAATCCAATAATTCCAGGATGTAAGATTTATAAAGACGATAATAGAGTTAAAGTAAATGACTCATTCCAAAAGTAACTGGTTGGAAGCTTAACGTATGCGACAACAACAAGGCTATATGTAATGTATGCGTTGAGTCTCATTAGTAGGTTTATATCTAACCCAATTGAGCTTCATCTTGCTGTTGCAAAAAGGAATTTAAGGTACCTACAAGGAACTATCAACTATGGAATTGACTACCAGAAATAAGGAAACAGATTTCTTGTAGGAATTACGGACAGTGATTATGCAGCCTGTGTGAAAGATCAAAAGAGCACATCCCGGTATGCATTCATCCTAAGTAATGCAGCAGTAGCTTGGTCTTCAAAGAAGCAAATCGTGGCCACTCTAAGCACGACAGAAGCATAATTTGTTGTTGCGGCATGGTGGGCTTTTCAGATGATTTGGATGAAAAGAATTTTGAAGCCAATCGGATATAAAGGAAGCTCAAGTCCAGTCATCCGAAAGATGAAAATTTATATTATATAGAAGTTTTTGTCTAAGAGAAATGAAGAAAAGAGCACCAAACCTTTCTAATCCTGTAAAACTTGGTTGCTTTACGGTTCTGGAATCTAAAAGATGCCTAACCTAGTTCTGATCAACACACATGTCTTGATCTGGTCCGAACCTTTATCTAGCCGATAAAGGCTAAAATAATCAAGCTTAGTTGGAACTCAGCCAACCAAAATAATATATTGTGAAATAATATGTATGCCGAGCTAGTAGCAGCAACTATATCCAAAAAATCATCAAAGATGTCACAAGTATCTCATGAAATAAAGCAAATATTTGAGCCCGAATTGATGCTCACAAATGATTTATATTATAACTGTATTGAGTTTTGTTGCAAGTCTAAATCTTGAATTGGAACAACTTGATGTAAGATATGGAATTTACATTTATACCTATATATGCGAAACTTTACGTGGAAAACTTGAAGGTTTTGAATGGAAAAGAAAGGAAAAGTTTTTTTGTAAGCTAAATAAAATATTTTATGGATTTAAACAAGCTATAAGGCAGTGGTATCGGAAATTCGAGTCGTTTATCACAAATAATTGTTAGAAATAGACTAAATAGACTAAGATGATCTTTATGTCTATTTCAGAGAGTTATCACGAGATAAGTTTATCATACTTATTTTATATGTATATGGTATGTTGATATGTAAGAAAAAAACTAAGATGCTTATCGGTGTAAATAAATACTTAGCCAAATCACTTAACATGAAGTATTTGGGTCCAACAAATCAAATCTTAGGCATAAAGATTACTCGTGATTACAAAGCTGGAAAGTTATAGATATCACAAGAGAAAGATATTGAACTTTTACTGGAAATGTATAATATGAAGAATGCCAAGCCAGTTAATACATCATTAACTACACATTTCAAGTTAAGTAACTAAATTTGTCCTACAACAGAAAAAGAGAAAAAAACATGTCAATTATTCCTTACTCTCCTACTGTGGGTTCTTTGATGTCTGTTACGGTGTGTACAAGACGCGATATTGCATACGTGCCCGGTTCAATGAGTAGGTATTTATCAAATACAAGTAAAGTTCATTGGGAAACAGTGAAATGGATTTTCTGATACATGCGATGCACCTCTTTTTGGAGTTTCTGTTATGGAAATGAAAAACGTATACTTGAAGAACAAATATATTCTAACATGGCTAGTGATATTGATAACCGGGGTAGAATACATTACAGTAATGGAAGGAAGCAAATAGATGCTTTCGATTAAGAGGATCATTCGAGAGTTGGGGTCGAAGAAAAAAGAGTATGTGGTATTTTATGAAAATCAAAGTGCTATTGATTTAAGAAATAATCCAATGCATCAAGCATGCACCAAGTATATTGATGTGAGATATCATTTGTTGCGGGATTAGATCCAAATAAAATAAATAAAATTATCCACACAGATAAAAAAGTAAGAGCATGCTGACTAAGGTTGTTCTCGAAAGCAAGGTTGAGCTTTGTAGTAAGCTCATCGAGATGAGGTTCAAGTGAACACCTCATAATTTTATCTTCGCCATGATGGGTTGGAGGGAAGATTATTAAGATCTGTTACAATGGTATGGAAATGGTGCATTAAGGGTTTGGATGTTTTATTGTGCCACAATTTTATGTTTTATTGTGTCATAATTTGATGATTTATATTTTATACACTACAATGAATATTGATGATTAAGCACTTAAAATTTCGATGTCGAGTCCGATTAAGACGCAATATATAAATTAGTATTTATTACACTAGATTTATATTTAAGAGAGATTATTTAACATTAATATAGAATTTTCATTTGCGTCGTATGGTTATTATGAGAGAGTCAGACATAGATACACTATACACAAGAGAATAGAGACAAATATACGTATGTGATTTTCAAATATATTGTGTGCTTTAAAATAAAAAATGCTAACATGATAGTAAATGATATCCATTTTTGCTGATGTTTGGACAACTTATTTTTTATATATAAGGCTTCATTGTGAGTGGATGAATTTTGATTTTGAGGTACGATTGGAGAGAATTCCCTACTAGAACACTACAATTGTTTATGATATCTTTCTTTTATGCTTCTCATCTTGTTATCTATTATGTTCAATAATTGTTTGTGTGTTTGTACATGACTAACTATACTCTCAACTCATTATTGTAATAAAAGTATTTAGGATGAACTCTTCATCAGTTCTGTGGTTTTTTAGTTTTCACATTGAACGATTTTTCCAGACATAAATCTTACCCTTTGATTTTTTGTTTCCACTCATTTATTGTTGTTTGGAACCTTCAGTTGCTATCAAAGCTACTGTTTTGTTTAGAGAATATAGATTATAGTATGTTAACTCCATGATTACGTTAATTTTAACAAACTATTATATTTGGAGAATAATGATCAAGGTACACCATAACACAATGGAGTTGTAGAGAAAATGATAAAACTATAATAGAGAATGTGAGATATTTGTAAGAAATATCTAAGATGCTTAAGTCATTTTTGGGGTAAAACAGTTAATAATTGTGTGTATTTGTTTACTTGAGCTTCATCAACAAATATTGATTCTAATTTTCATGAGAGAGTATGGAAAGAAAATTACCAAATATATTCACATATTAGAGTTTTTGGGTGCAAGTTATATATGCATGTTCAAAAAGGAATATATATCCAAACGTGGTTCGAAGACTAATCCTTGTGTCTTTATTTGATATGGTGATGTATAGTATGCTTTTAAACCGAATAATCTTAAGAAGAAGAAAGCAGTGAGAAATATAAACGTGGTATTTTTAAAAGATGAGGAGAATGGAAATCTTTTGAGTACAAGTTTAAGTTCTAATTTCTACAAAATATAAAATCTCAGAGTTTATTCTATACTCATTGAAGACGGTGAGCCATAAATTTATGTAGAAGCGTTATTTCATGAGGAGAAAAATCTTTGGCTTGAAACTACGAAGGAAGAGACAAATTCATTGAAAACAATATTACATATGAGCTAGTGAAACTTCCTAATGACAAGTAAGTCTTGAAGAGTAGATAATCTTTCACGAACGAAATACATGGTGAGAAAAATGACAAGCAGAAAGCTATACTTATAGTAAAAGGATGCAATAAAAAAAGGGAATTGATTTTACTGAGATATTTTCTCATGTTTTCAACATAACTTCTATCAGAACCGTATTGGGTTTAACTGCAAGTCTAAATCCTGAGTTGGAACAGCTGGATATAAAAAGCTGTATTTTACATAGTGCCTTGTATAAGGAAATCTACTTGGAGAAACCTGAAGGTTTTTAAGAGAAATAGAAAGAAAACTTTGTTTTTAAGCTAAAAATGAGTATTTATGGGCTTAAAAAGCGCCATGTCAGTGGTAACGGAAATTTGACTCGTTAATGACAAATAATGGATACAAACGAACTCATACCGGTCCTTGTGTCTAATTCGCAAAGTTCTCTCGAGATAAGTTCATCATACTTGTTTTATATATAAATGTTATGTTGATAGATGAGAAATATGGTAAGATGATTACAAGTTTGTTGAAAGATGTATTCAAATAGTTTACATCAAAGATTTCGGTCCATTACAACAAATCATAGGGATGGAGATTAATCATAATAAAAAAAATATAAACTTATGATTATCACATGAGAAATATATCGAAAGTTTATTTGGAAGGTTTAACATGAAGAATGCCAAGAGAATTAATACATCATTAGCTACACACTTCAAGTGAAGCAATGAAGCATGTCCGATAATAGAGAAATAAAAAGAAAGTATGTAAATTACTCCTTACATTTTTTATGTGGGTTCTATGATGTTTGCTATGGTGTATACAAGACCAGATATTGCATATGCCATCTGTTGAGTGAGTAAGTATTTATCCAATCCAAGTAAAGTTTATTTGGGAATGAGTGAAGTGTATTTTATGATACTTGCAAGACACAACTTTTTTGAGTTGGTGTTATGGAGGTGAAAAACGTGTACTTTAAGGATATATATATATATAGTTGGTGATCTTGATAATATGAAGTTTACCTTAGATTATGTGTTCATATTTTTAAAGGGGGGCATTTTATGACAATCCAAGCTAAAAATATTTTTAGCATTTTAAACACGTAAGGCAAGATATATTGCAACAATTGTAGCAATCAAATATACGATTTGGATTAAGAGGTTTCTTTGAGAGTCCGGGTTGAATCAAGAAGAGTATGTGGTATTTTGTGATAATTAGAGTGTATTGATTTAAGCAAGAATCCAATGTATCATGCACTTAACAAGCATAATGATGTGATCAATCATTTGTTGTAGGATATGATCTAAATAAAATAAATAAAACCGAAGAAAGTCCACGATGATAAAAATAGTGCAAACATGTTGCCTAATATTGTTCCTAGAATCAAGATTGAGGTTTATAGTAAGATCAACACGATGAGGTTCAAGTGAACACCTCATAGTTTTATCTTCTTCACGATGGATTGCATGGGGAGATTATTAAGATTCATCGTGATGGTTGGATGTGGAAATTTAAGGTTTTAGATGTGTTATTGTGCTACAATATAAAGAATAGTTGTTGTTACGAGTTGGCCACTAACCAATAAACAACTCATAATGTTTTTGGTTGTCAATAAATACATGACACTATGATTGTAATTCTCAAGGGAATAAAATCACTCAACATTTTTAACATTGAAATTTCTTGAATTTTCTGAGAATCTCATTATATATCCCGCACAAGATGTTATTATATTTCTTTGAAATGTTTTTATAA
Organism: Limnanthes douglasii subsp. nivea; assembly: GCA_036936605.1. Classification (NCBI taxonomy): domain Eukaryota; kingdom Viridiplantae; phylum Streptophyta; class Magnoliopsida; order Brassicales; family Limnanthaceae; genus Limnanthes; species Limnanthes douglasii. Next base: position 301,636,226 of record JAUPFV010000002.1, on the reverse strand, counting down.
TATGTTTTGATAATATCAAATTTCCGATATTAAGTTTTATTGAGATATGTTTAAAATGGAAAAATATTTTTCATATAAGTTATTTATTAGCTTTCATTCTCAACTAAAAGAAGTTTTTAAAAGAAAAATATAAGGAGAGGTTACTAACTACCTTAGTTTTCATTATAAACTGAATGAAGTAGAATATATGTTGAAAATATTTGTTTCCATCCTTGGTTTATCTTTTTGCGCAGTAAGCGTATAGTTTGAGCCTAACGAATATATTAAATAAATTTATATCTAACACCTTATTTCTCAGTTTGCAAAACAAGTTAAATACAGAAGCAATAGATCATTTTTCGGAAGATTTTTATCGATCTAGCTTCTTACGTGCCATATTTTACCTTAAAAAAGAATCTAGTAGGGATTTCTTAAAACTAGTATGTAAAAAATGAACATCGACTGTCTATGTTATGTAGAAATATATATTCATTGTTGGAATAATTTTTTATCGATATACTAAATTTATATTTGGTCATCATCACAAGTTGGTCTAATTAATAAGTAAACATATTATGTATATTATATAATTAAATAAAAATTAGATCTATAAATGAAAAGAGGTTGTGGAGACATAAGTGTGGTAATCGGGTTGAATTTGGGCACTATAAAGGATTGAGTCCAAATCTCAACACTAAGTATTTCATATATAAATGATACTAGGTTTACATATTCCTTAAATTTAAATCTAAACACTAAGTTTTCATTTTGTTGAATGAAAGATTCTATAACAATTTTCACATATAAAAGAACGTAAAAGATATAATCAAGAATATGGATCGCAATGGACAAATCCGTAAGCATTTTATTGTATGTAAGTTAGTTATTATTAGGTAAGGGTTTATTATTATGTATTTGTGATAGATTAGATTGAACGATTAATATAAGTTATATCAATTGGTCTCAGAGTAAAACCCTTTTGTGATTTATATGATAAACTATATATATCTGTATATATTTGTATATTATTATCTCAAAAAACATGTGTATATGTTTATGTACGATACCATTTTGATTATTTGTTGATTGACTTGGTAGAGTATGAATATATGGTTTATGTTAAAAATGCATGAATTGATTAATTTGTTCATAAGAAAAGGATATGCATATGGTAAAGTTTTTATGAATAAATATTTTTTATGATAGGATTTAGAATATTTTCCATTAAAGAAGAGTTTTTTTGGTTGCTGGAAATTTTCTCCCGAATTTAGAATCAACCAAATCCTAATTGCACAAGACAAATTTGACTTATTTGGATAGTGTAACTCCAAATATTATAGCCGGATTGAAGGCTTTCTGATGATGTTCACTGTGGCCAACTAGGGTCTTCCGGTTCAGATGAACTTCGCGATGACATCAGCCGGAGGCTGCTAGCTGTGTGGCTTGCCCTATGACACCAGCAAAAGGTTGGATTTTTTTTTTTTCATGAAAAAAAGTCGATGAATAGCGTTTTCAAAAAACACTATTCATGTGCACTAGTTAATTACAATATTAACTATAGTGTTCCATTTTAGGAAAACATTATTTATTTTAAAAAAATTAATTTATTTCATATGACAAGCGTCTTAATCTGCTATATTTTGTATATATTTATGAAATAAATGGTTTATATGATTGAATGATTATATATATATACACACACGTGACTAAGGTTTCAGATTTTGGTAGGTAAATCTTAGAATTATTCAATCGGCCATTCAGAAGGTTAATTGATCTCCTCAAAGATCCTAAGATCTAAAACAATTTAAAGGATTAATTTAATTTCCAGTTTTGGACATGTATGGTTATTCTTTAAAATAGTGGTTTAACTCTCTCTTATAATGATATGATTGTTGGTTGTGGTAACTTGATAATGGAACATTACTTGTTGATAATCACAAAATTTATATGAATGCGCAACATGTGGTCGATAAAATTAATGATACCAAAAACTTCTTATAATTATGGCACAAACGGTTATATCATATATCCAAAGTATTGATGGATAAAATTGTAGCTAAAAGTTTATCGGGTGATCTTGATTACTCCGATTTTGGTACTTCTAAATGTGTGAAAGAAAAATAGACCAAAACGAAAAGAGTAAGGGCAAATAGAGAGACTATAATTTTAGAATTGATTCATATTGATATCAGTAGACTATTTCTAAAAGATTCATGGAACGAGAAGTGTTGCTACATATTTTTTATAAATTATTTATCCCATTTCGGGTACCTTAACTCCTTCATAAAAAGTCAAAATCCATGGAAAAGTTCAAATCGTTTAGGATGAAAGTTGAAAAATTGCTAGGTAAAAACATTGAGGATGTTAGATATGACCGGTGTAGTACGTTAAAGGCCATTTATAAAGTACATAGAAAAGTGTGGTATAGTCCGTCAGTATACAATACTAGGTTCACCCCACATGAGTGGTGTATATGAGAGACAAAATCGTACACTAAAGCGATAATTATAAGTAAAATAAGTAACTTAAATTTACCATTATCTCTATGGGGTAATCTACCAAATGTGTTGTATACATACTCAATATAGTACCGATTAAGGACACCGTCAAAACCCCATATGAGCTCTAGAATGGGTGCGATCCAAATTTAAAGCATCTGCATATATGGAGATATCTAGCTGAGGTAAGGGCCTCCAAATGTCAGAAAACAAAATTAGACATAAAAATGATTAACTATTTTTTATTGGTTATTCCGAATATTATAGGGATTGTAAGTTTTATTGGTAATATTTTTAGATGAGAATATATAAGTTTCTTAAGAATATTGAGTTTGGGAGGGGTGGGGAAGAATTTAAGAACATATTTTTATTTTGAAGAAGAATTCGTAAAGATTCATGAAGATTTTACCGGTGATACTCATATATTAGATGATTGGACTTTAAAGTTAATAATTTCGGCACTCGTTTAAACAATATTATATTCAGAATAACATTGATTTTTCACTTGAGAGTTTTAACCATGACATGATATGGCCCAATTAGAACAAAAGGAAACTTAAGGTAATCTTCCACAAGAATATCAACATGACATTTTTCTCGAGGATCAAACTCTACCTCTTAAATAAGTACAACAAGAAGTAACGATGCCCTTAAAACGGTTCACGAGAGGAAAGAAAAGTGATATACTTTTTGATTATATAGTATATCTTCAAGAACATGAGGAGTGACGTGCTGTAAATATAGATAATACCTCATCTCAAAATAAGCCCTGAAAGATGTGGATTAACGATATGAAAGAAGAGTATAAATCGATGCAAGACAATGGAGTATGAGAACTTGTCCTTTTAGCAAAAAGAAAAAAGAAAATTGGTTATAAGGGTTTATAAAACCAACCAAAATTCTATAGGTAATGTGGAAAGGAAAAAGCATGTCTTGTAGGGAAAGGTTATAACCAACATGAACGATTAATTTTAAAGAAATATTCTCTTTTATATTGATGAAAGATTCATTTAAAAACATTATGATAGTAGTTGTGCAATTTGATCTTAAGTTTCATTAATTGGACGTAAAGCCCGCATTTCTCATGGTGATATTAAAAAATTAATAAATATGGTGCAACCGGAATACTTTGAAATATATAACTCAAAAAATCTGGTATGCATGCTTAAGAAAGCCATTTATTGGCTAAATCAAGTTTTTTGTTAGTGGTACCACAAATTCTTTAAGGTAATAGTATATTTTGGCTTTAAGGTCAACTCAGTTAAGGATTGTGTGTATCACAAGTTCTGTGAGAGTGATTTTATATATTTTGGTATTATTTATCGATGGCGTATTGCTTCCCTCGAATAGTAAGGAATTATTACACATTACAAAAAAATTATATCGAATCAATTTGATATGAAAGATCTTTGTGATGCAACTTTTGTGTTAGGAATCCAAATACATTGGGATAGATCCGTGTTATTCTTGAATCATCAAAAAACGTATATACAGAAAGCGTGTTAAAACGTTACAGATTGGGAAACTGCAGACGCCGAAGCTTGTACCATATCTGTAAGGAATAAAATATAGACATATTTTTATTATCTTGGGGTGCAATAACATGGAGAAATGTAAAGCAAACGGTTAATGCAACATCCACAATGGTGGCAAAATTTGTTAAGTGTTTTGAGGTATTGAACCAGTCATTGTGGCTGCCGAATTTTGTCACTAATTTGCGCATTATACAAGGGATGCAAGGTTCCATACAGTTGTATTGCGATAACAATTCCACAATGCAATAACCTAATAGTAACTTGAGATCTCCTAAGTCCAATCACTAACATAAACTTCATATTTGTTCAAAGGAGAGTTTAGAGGGGTCAGATAAATATAAAGCACGTCGATGCAAACTCTACGATAGAATATCATTCTAAAAAGACAATATTACCTAAGATTTTTTTGAAGAACACAGCCTCATGATTTGTGTAGTTCATTTAGATTATTGGTAGTTTTATTGAGACTTCTTTAATATGATATGATTAATATTTTTAGTATTGTATACATAAAAATTTATTGGAATATATGACTTGGTTAAAATTATTAACATCTATTTCTCTATTATATGTCAAAGGTGGAACCATTTAAAAGTAGATATGTACGATTACATTTTATATTATTCTTAAACTGCACATTATAATAACATATTGTTCACATTACGTGAAAGAGGTCTTTAGTCCTTTATTGTTTATTAATCATGTAAAATGTTTTAACGTTCACCTATTGGCAATGGATTCATGGTACCTATTAAAGATTAATGTACTATTGGGTAGCATATCACAATCCAAGTTGAAGATTGTCCGGTTGAAAGCACAAAGTTCCATCTCGGATCACCTTTTTCTCTCAAAAACTGCGCTATAGAATATGATGCTCATTTCAGAAAGACACTGTATAAATATATATTTATACATAAACCAAAATCCTATGTGTTATCCAAATTGGGCTTAGCCCATATGATAATTGGACTCCCACATAGGAAGAGCCCAACAAATCTCCCCCTCACGACTATGTGGGAGGATTCGCCATCCCGACGATCAATCTACAATGTTCAAGCTTTCCCCTAGGCAAAGCCTTTGTCATCATGTCAGACCCATTATCATCTGTATGAGCTTTATCAACCTCCATTAGTTTAGCATCAAGAATATCTCGAATCCAATGATATCTCACATCAATATGTTTCGACTTTGAGTGAAATGACGAATTCTTCACGAGATGAATAACACTCTGATTGTCACATAACAGTACATACCTGTGTTTCTCAAATCCAAGTTCTTTCAAGAACTTCTTCATCCATAGTAGCTCTTTACTCGCTTCTGTCACTGCAATGAATTCAGCTTCTGTCGTTGAAAGGGCAACACACTTTTGTAGTCTTGATTTCCATGAAACAACGCCACCACAAAAGTTAATCAAATATCCAGAAGTAGACTTGCGAGTATCAACATCTCCAGCAAAGTCTGAATCAGAATAAGCCAACATCTCAAGTTTATTCATCCCAAAACTGAGCTTCAAATTAGAGGTTCCTCGCAGATACCTCATAATCTATTTCACGGCTTCCCAATGCTCTCTACCTGGGTTTGACAAAAATCTGCTCACAACACAAACACTATGAGCTAAGTCAGGACGAGTACATACCATGGCATACATGAGACTTCCAACTGCAGATGCATATGGAATATTAGCCATGTCTCTCTTTTCTTCATTAGTTGAAGGACATTGTTTCTTGCTTAACTTGAAGTGACCGAAAAGTGGTGAGCTAACCACTTTAGCATTGTCCATATTAAACTTCTGAATAATTTTCTCAATGTATTTTTCTTGTGATAAGAACAACTTCTTCAAGTCTCTGTCTCTAGTAATTCGAATGCCGAGAATCTGCTTTGCTGGACCTAAATCTTTCAATACGAAAGACTTACTTAACTGTTTCTTCAAAGAATCAATCCACGAAGTATTCTTCCCAACAATAAGCATATCATCCACGTAAAGTAAAAGAACGATAAAATCGGCATCAGAAAATTTCTTCACAAATACACAATTATCAGAAGAAGTCTTCTTGTAATCCTGCTCCCCCATAACTGACATGAACTTCTTATACCACTGTCTCGGAGCTTGCTTCAAACCATATAGACTCTTTTTCAATCTGCATACATAATCTTCTTTTCCTTCAACCACAAAACCTTCAGGCTGTTTCATAAAAATCTCTTCTTCCAAGTCACCATGCAAGAATACTGTTTTTACATCCATTTGCTCAATTTCCAAGTTTAGACTCGCTGCAATGCCTAGAACCACACGAATAGAAGACATTTTTACAACTGGAGAAAATATTTCATCAAAATCAATACATTTTTTCTGACCAAAGCCTTTGACTACCAATCTTGCTTTGTACCGAGATTGCAGAGAACTATCATCTTGCTTCAACCTATACACCCACTTGTTACTCAAGGCTTTTCTCCCTTCAGGTATCTTCACTAACTCAAATGTATGATTCTCATGAAGTGATTGCATCTCTTCATTCATCGCTTCAATCCATTGATTTTTACATACACCACTAATAGCCTCATCATAACACTCAGGCTCACCTACATCGGTTAACAAAATATATTGATCAGAAGGATATCTAGTAGATCTCCGCGTTGGAACTTAAAATTGTTCAATATCTTCTTCATTCACTTGTTCATCCACGAAATCATTATCATGATCACCAGTATAAAAAATATGTGAACCTCTGGAAGCAAGTGATTCACCATCTGAATTTTCTTGAACTTCTGTAGGAGTATGTGCAAGCGGAATATGCCTCAAATCTACCAAGTCATTCTGAGACATAGGCACTGAATTTTGACTCTTATCAATATCATGAACTATCTGATCTTCCATAAACACGGCATCTCTGCTCCTAATAAGTTTCTTATTAATTGGATCATGAAATCTGTAGCCGAACTCATCAAGACCATAACTAATGAATACACACTGTCTTGTCTTCGAATTGAGTTTAGATCTCTCATCTTTAGGAATATGCACATAAGCTTTGCACCCAAAGACACGCAAATGATCATAAAAAACATCTTTACCTGTCCAAACTTTATTTGGGATATCTCCATCTAAAGGTACAGAAGGACTAAGATTCAAGACATGTACCACTGTATTCAAAGCTTCGCCCCAAAAGTATTTAGGGAGTTGTGATTGCGAAAGAAGACATCTTACCATTTCAATTAATGTTCGGTTTAGTCTCTCCGCTACGCCATTCAACTGAGGGGTCTTGGGAGGTGTCTTTTGATGCCGAATACCTTGCTATCTACAATAATCATCAAAAGGACCAATGTATTCTCCCCCATTATCACTTCTAACACACTTCAATTGTTTCCCAGTCTGTCTCTCAACTGAAGCTTGAAACTGCTTTAAGACATCTAACACTTGATCTTTTGTTTTCAAAGTGTAAGCCCAAACTTTCCTGGAATGATCATCAACAAAAGTAACAAAGTACAAACAACCACTAAGTGTTCTTGTTTTGAAAGGACCACAAACATCAGTATGTACCAAGTCAAGCAAACTTGGTTTTCTTGAAGGAGCCGAGCTCTTGAAAGATACTCTATTCTGCTTTCCAGCCAAACAATGTACACATTTCTTTAAATGAGCTTTGTGTATCCCACGAATGTACTGTTTCTTCCTCAGAATATCTAATCCTTTTTTCGCTAATTTGACTGAGTCTTTTATGCCATAAATCAAGCATTGCTTCATCATTAACAACATTGATTTTCTCAGCAGACACCCTTGCAGACATGATGTAGAGGGCTGAAAGTGGTGACGAGAAACATGTTGCTGCAGTTTCAGATAGCTACTTCGTTGTTATTGATGATGATGTTGTGAAATCTGTGTCTGATGAAAATGGTTGGGTAGTTGACAGTGGTGCTTGAATTCGTCTAAGTCCAATCACTAACATAAACTTCATATTTGTTCAAGGGAGAGTTTAGAGGGGTCAGATAAATATAAAGCACATCTATGCAAACTCTACAATAGAATATCATTCTAAAAAGACAATATTACCTAAGATTTTTTTTGAAGAACACAACCTCATGATTTGTGTAGTTGATTTAGATTATTGGTACTTTTAGTGAGACTTTTTTTAATAGGATATGATTAATATTTTTAGTATTGTATACATAAAAATTTATTGGAATATATGACTTGGTTAAATTTATTGACATTTATTTCTCTATTATATGTCAAAGGTAGAACCATTTAAAAGTAGATGTGTACGATTACATTTTATATTATTCTTAAACTGCACATTATAATAACATATTGTTCACATTACGTGAAAGAGGTCTTTAGTCCTTTATTGTTTATTAATCATGTAAAATGTTTTACCGTTCACCTATTGGCAATGGATTCATGGTACCTATTAAAGATTAATGTACTATTGGGTAGCATATCACAATCCAAGTTGAAGATTGTTGGATACCGACGAATGAATATACTAAATATATATTTGGTCAATGTCATAAGATAGTCTAATTATTAAATAATCAAATTAATTATATTATATATAATTAAATAAGAATTTCACGTATAAATGGAAAAACACTATGAAAATACAAGTTTACACAAAAACCGAATCGATTAAATTAATTTAGTGTCGGTGATCATCGATCACCAAAAAAAAACCTATGTGAGCTTAATAAATAGGTTGTCGGAATGTATTTCCTATATAAAAAAAACCTTGGTTCAGATATTCATTTAATCTAAATAAAAAATGCAAGTCTATATTTTGCAGAAAAAGGGATCTATTGTAACTTTCACATATAATAAAAACATAAAAAAAAAAAGATCCAATCAAAAATACGAATAACAACCGGCACATCCATATATATAAATTAGTTAATCACGAATAAAAATTTATTATTATGTATGTGTTATAGACCGTGTTAATGCGATTAAAATAAATACTATCATCTATGAGTATGTTTTCCAACCGATAGAGTTCTCATGTTTGAGTGAAATTTCAATAATTTCTTTGCCTAGAATTGGTGAATGCAATATTTGGTTTCATATCTGAATCATGCGATGTTACTTTTGAATTTGTAATTTTTTTTGTAGTTTCTTTAGAAAAACTGCACTATATTCTTCCCTTAACTTATTCATTGTATGTTAAATTTATTGTGTATGGTTGAGTATTGACATGAAAGCACTGATCTACTAAGCCCAAATTTAAGATGATTGCTTTCAATTCGGAAAATAGGTTTATAGAAAAAACATGTAGGAATTTGATTAGCCAGATATGAATGAGATGGGATAAGTTATAGGAAATAGGTATTAGTAGTGTGACTGTAAATGAATCACCTAGATCCTATCTATTTTTATAAACTTACCACACAGAATAAATGATCTAACCTCTGATCACTAGCTTTCTATCAGAGATCTGTATATATATATATATATATATCACTATATCACTGAGTAGACAGTGAAACCATGGAGTTCACAAAAGAGAAAGTTTGTGTCACTGGAGCTTCTGGGTTTCTCGCTTCGTGGCTTGTTAAGAGGCTTCTCCTTGCTGGATATTATGTAACTGGGACTGTCAGAGATCCAGGTAATCTTCATCTATTATTGTCTATTTGTCTTCAATATCGAACCAGCAAGTATTTATACACTTACTACCGTTAACAAAATAGTTCATACATGGATGTGACGTATCTCAGGGAACGAGAAAAAGGTCGCTCATCTTTGGAGACTGGAAGGCGCGAATGAGAGACTTAATCTAGTGAAGGCAGACCTTATGGAAGAAGGCAGCTTCGACAACGCAATCATGGGATGCCATGGTGTTTTCCACACTGCATCTCCTGTCCTCAAACCTTCTTCTGATCCTAAGGTACACGGACTTTCTAAGAAAAAGGGCTATAACGTGGGCAATAAACAACCTGTAATTGTGTGTATGTCTACTTATGCATATGAGTGTTTGAAAACAGGTAGAAATTTTGGAACCAGCCATAGAAGGCACGTTGAATGTATTGCGTTCTTGTATGAAGAATCCCTCTCTTAGGCGCGTTGTTCTCACATCTTCATCCTCAACGGTGAGGGTCAGACCCGATCTTGATCCTCGAATTCCTCTTGATGAGTCATCATGGAGCTCAGTCGAACTTTGTGAAACCCTACAGGTGATTACCTCATGCTAAGATTCGATCTTTAATTTCATATAAACACAACTTTACTTATGTTTTAATACTAATGAGTACATGAACAATATTCATTCTCACATGGAAACCCTAACGTGTCTATATATGTGTTTGTGTGTGCATGAAATTAAGATTTGGTATGTTTTATCGAAAACATTAGCTGAGCAGTCCGCGTGGAAATTTTGCAAACAAAATGGCATTGATCTAGTTACAGTGTTACCATCATTTGTGATTGGTCCAAGTCTACCTCCTGATCTTGGTTCTACCATATCTGATGTTCTTGGGCTACTAAAAGGTAGTTTATTTTTATTTTTAACATTCAGTAAAAGCTAGATAGTACTTGCCAGTTTTTTTATTATCTATTTGAATAGCTTACAAAAGATGGAGCGGACGGATCGAACCCTGAAATTACAAACATAAGCTTGCACTTAGCGACTTATCCATTACTTAAAAATACTGAACAAATATGTAAAGCTTGACAAAACTAAGGAAAACGATTGCAATTTGCATAAGCTGTTACATACTTATATGTATTTATTGTTTGAAAGAACAGGAGAAACGGAGAAATTTACATACCATGGGAGGATGGGATACGTTCATATAGATGATGTCGCGCTGTGTCATATACTTGTTTACGAGCATAAATCAGCTCAAGGCCGATTTCTTTGTAGCTCAACCATAATGGAAAACGATGCTTTAGCATCCTTACTCTCGAAGCGTTATCCGAAATTCTCCATCCGCAACAGGTTCAAAACCAAAACACACACCTATATATATATATATATATATATATATATATATATATGTTCGAAGTGTAACTACATTGTTCAAATGGTAAAGGTATCATGGATTTTGTTAAATTTTCAGGTTTAAGAAATTAGACAGACCATACTACGAACTCAACACCTCAAAGGTAGAGAGTTTAGGATTCAAGTTCAGATCAATCGAAGAGATGTTTGATGATTGCATTGAGTCACTTGTGAGCCAAGGCCATCTTGATGCATACACAAAATGAGATGTGGTGTCAAAATCTAAGTAAAAGAGGCATCGCTCAAACTAGTTGTTATTGCTAATTTACAAGATGATGTTTAATAAAAGATGATGTTTAATAAAGAATAGTTTCAACCACACCTAAATAAATCGATACCGAGTCTTTTAGAGTTTTGTTTGTTTTATGATTTGTTAATTTCATAAACATTACAATGTAAGTGAGTCAAATAATGCCTAAGTGATGGAAATTAAACTTCATCCGTTCTTATGTTATTTTACCAATGTTAGCACTTAGAATTCTAAACTCTCTAATTTTTTCTTTCTATTGAGTGTGCCCAGTTGATCGGAGAAGAAAATTGTGACGGACTAACAAACAAATCAGTTTTCTCATAAAAGTTTCAAATTTTTAATTAGTTTAGATGTGGGTAGAAGTTTAAATCATTATATAACAACGCTGAAAATAGGTTAAAAGGGTGAAAGATGATATCTACTTTTGTTCTTCTAATTTTGCTCGATTATATGATTTTTTTTTCTTTTATACTTGTGTAAAAAGTTATTGAATGTTTTAAGAGATGATTATTCAATTTTTTTGTGGGATTAATATGAACGAAGAAAAGTATTTTTTATTCTGTAACTAAGACGGTGTATATATATATATATATATATATATATATATAAACTCTTTCTTAATTAAAAAGTGGGTTTTCAAACCTATAACCTAAGCAGAGAGTAAATCTACCGTAACCTCATTTTATTCTGTTTTTTACGAATGAAGTCTTTTATAGTATTAAAAAGTAAACTTGGTATCTAAATAATTAGCTCTAAGATACATATTTTATATACTAGATTTTTTTTTTATGATTTGTTTTACTGAACTAATATTAACGATAGTTTGTTACATTCAGAAAACATTCTGTAGACCAACTCAATCAAAATATTCCAACATTATCCCACTTGGATCATCATAGACTACTATAGGATGTATCAACTTAGTAAACGTTCTTAATTTTCAATCTCACATAGATAACCTTAACAATCCTATAAATGACCATTAAAGGCATAAGATTAAAGTCATTTTGTCAATGCATTAAAAGTCACAAATGGATACAACAGTTGTCACAATATCATAACAATCAATTACATGAATCTATCATGGTACATAACATAAAACTAATGCCAAATATAACCTTATATATCTATCTTAGTCTATTTAATTGAAAGGTATACTTATGGATGTTGAATTTGATTCTATGTTGATAATTGATATGTTAGCTAGGGGATTAGCTCCCTAGTACCTATAAAACACCATTCAATATTGTGGAAACATGCTTTTCCCAACTATGACTAACAAACATATTTCAAGTGTCGAAAATTAGACTCTTAAATGAAAGATGAGACTCGGTTATGGCATCATTAAACCCTTACACCCTCTAAAAACCATTGTACTGTTACAAAATTTAGTTTTATGTTATTTAAACCCCGACATATAATTTAGTTTATAATCATGCTTTATTTCCAATTGGGAAGTAGCTAATTTTATAAAATATTTTTCAATTGAATACTCCTAGAAGCAAGCCTCAATCTCTTAATGTTGTCTTTGAATAAAGATTGATCATGCAGGAAGAAGCACATTCATATATTCGCTGCTGTTAATTCAAAATTTGTTGCAACTTGCAACCAATTCTCATTCTTAATTTCCTGTGTCAAGCACTCACCCCCGGCAAGGGTTTCCATGGACGGCGTCAACCTTGGGAGAGAGGAGACAACTGAAGCAAACATTGAACTAAAGACTCCATCTAGGGTTAAGCCTATGCGCACGATGGGTATACGTTTCGGGACAAAGAATCAGGACTTGGGCCATGATTTGTTGGACAAGAAGTGTATCACTAAAGCGTCACAAGACCCACTCTAAACCCATGTGCTATCTGTGTATCCAAACACCCTCTCATGTGCTATCTTTGTATCCAAACATCCATTTTATTCATGAACAAAAATGTGTAACAAACTATGGAATATTCCATAGTTTGTTACACCATGAACTTGTATTTAAACCAAATTTTATAATGAATCAAAGCTAAGAAAAATAATTACAATTTTAAATTATCTCACTCGCTCTCCTATTGTTTTCTACTTGGTATTATAGCCATTCTGATCCATTGAATGGCTAACTCTGCTTAGTCTCCATCGTTGTCTTTAGACTCCATAGGCTCCATCTTCCTAAACAATTCGTCTGCTGCTCCAAGGAGTCTCCAGCTGCATTCAATCAACAATGCAAACAACAACAGACTCGACAGAAGCAACTACCTCCTATGGAAAACAGTTGTGTTACCTATGATCAAATGTAACAAACTAGGTGGCTACATTTCAGGTGAGAAGGTCTGTCCTTCTAAGTTTTCGACTGATAATGAAGGAAATGTATCTGAGAATCCAGACCATGAAGAGTGGATCTCAAAAGACCAACTACTATTTGGTTGGTTGTATTCCACCATAAGCCCTGAAATAGCAGCTCAATTGATGGAAGAAGAGACCTCCAAAGGTCTTTGGGAAGCAGCTGGTAAACTATCTGGCTCACAGATAAGAGCCAGAGTCACCTACTTCAAAACAGATTTTCAAATAACTCGTAAATGGACTACTGCTATGATTGACTATTTAAAACCGAATGAAAATGATATTTGATAACTAAATACTTGCAGGGTATCTTACCTCGATGGATGATCTGATTACTCAGGTCCTTGCAGGTCTTGATGGTGACTACACACCAATAGTAGTAAGGCCTACTCACAAAGAAGGGCTGACTTGGCTTGATCTGCAGACCAGCCTTCTAACCTTTGAAAGTAAGTTAGAACAACTCAATGACTTGCAAAACACAATGTCCACTATCAGTATGTCAAGTGCTAACTATGTTCAAAGGAGTGATACAAAACAGCAAGTCAGTAATGCTAGTCCAAGAGGCTACTCTAGAGAGAACAGAAATTTCAATAGAAATTATAGGGGAAGATCCAACTCTAACTATAGAGGTCGATGCAGCTTTTAAGAGTCAGAGGTGGAAGGTTTCCTCAAAACAAACCAACTTGTCAAATTTGTAGCAGATATGGTCATTCTGCTATAGTTTGCTAGTATAGAGATGACCTATCAGTTATGAGGTCAACCTCTTCAGAGCATCCTAAGTCTCAAGGAGATCACAATGCCTTGCTTGCTGCTCAAGATACAACACTAGAGGGAGTGTGGTATGCTGATAGTGGTGCCACGTCACAGGTAGTACTAGTCAGATGACTACTAAACATGTCCTAGTTAGTAGTGGTGAGAGACTTCCAATCGCTCATATTGGTGAAACCTCTCTGCATTCATTAACTAAAGAGCCTATTATTCTCAAACCTACACTTAATGTTCCTAAAATCAATAAGAATCTTCTATCTATTTCTCAACTTACAAGTTATAACCATGTTTTTGTTGAATTTCACAAAGAGTTTTGTCTTGTGAAGGACAAGGTAACAGGGAATGTGTTGCTCAAAATGAGGTATGAAGATGGATTGTACAGGATGGACATTCTTGCTAAAACTCTACCTATCAATTGAGTCAGTCATAGTTCTCAAGTCTGTATGTCTAAAGTTTCTTTGAATTCTGCTAGTGTGTGTACTACTAGTATCTCTAAGTTTTCTAAAGACGGATGACATAGCAAGCTTGGCCGTCCATCTCAGCATGTTCTACCTAATGTCCTTAAGTCATGTAATCTTCACACTATTTCAAGAAATGAAAACAATTTCCGTGAGGCTTGTCAGCTAGGCAAGTCTCGTAGTCTTTCCTATCCTATGTCTACTTCTCATTCTAGTAATGTGTTAGATCTTATCCACACTGATTTCTGGGGGCCTTCCCCTATCTTATCTATTGAAGGGTTTAGATACTATGTACTCTTTCTTGATTATTTTTCTAAATATTATTGGATTTATCCTATCAAAATAAAAGGGAAAGTCATTAAGGTGTTAAAAACTTGTAAAGTTCTTGTTAAAAATTAGTTTGAGAGGAGAATTAAAGCTGTTCAAAGTGACTGGGGGAAAGAGTTTAGACCTCTGGCTACCTTAGCTAAATAAAGTGGTTTTTTACTACGAAGATCCTGTCCTTACACATCAGCCCAGAATGGAATGGCTGAGCGCAAACACAGACATCTTGTGGAAACTGGCCTAACCTTACTTGCTCAGTCTCACCTACCATATAAATTATAGGTTGAAGATTTTGAAACAAGTGTGTATCTTATCAACAGATTACCCATCCCTACTCTTAATAATGTTTCACCTTTTGAAGTTCTATTTCACAAAAAAACGAACTACTTAGTACTAAAAACTTTTGGGTGTGCATGTTTTCCTTGCCTCAAACCCTACCAAACTCACAAATTCCAGTTTTATTCTCTCAAATGTGTGTTTCAGGGCTATATTCACAGCCACAAAGGGTACAAGTGTCTAAGTCCTACAGGGAGAGCCTACTTGTCTAGAAATATGGTGTTTAATGGGACTGGCTTTCCCTTCTCTTCAGGGTTTCTTAACTACCATCAAAGCAGTCAGTCTCTTGTTCAGTATGTCAATCTTTGGCTTCCTCCTATGTCTACTCATCTGGTCTCTGAAATAGTAACTCATTTTACTAATCTTACTTCTGATCTTCCAACT
Organism: Limnanthes douglasii subsp. nivea; assembly: GCA_036936605.1. Taxonomy (NCBI): domain Eukaryota; kingdom Viridiplantae; phylum Streptophyta; class Magnoliopsida; order Brassicales; family Limnanthaceae; genus Limnanthes; species Limnanthes douglasii. The sequence goes on along the minus strand of JAUPFV010000002.1, from coordinate 301,620,398 downwards.
GAGCACCATGAGAAGTCTCAGTATGCCACACAACCAGAACATCAGACCACTACTCTTGATTCTTCATCACACAAACTGTCTAGACTTCATACAGATACCTCTCCACATTCACTCACAGATTCACATATTGACACTCATTCACACCAACACACTGATCCCACACCTAGTCATACACCCACCCTGATCATTGACCTACCCTTTCCTACTAGAGACTACTCAACTCATACTCCACAATACACAAACTCACATAGAATGCAGACAAGACACAAATGTGGTATTCATAAACCTAAACTACGTTACATTGGAACCCTTACTACTACTGACAGGGACATGATTACATCTTCAAGTTTCTCTGAGGCTGCTGGGAACCCTAACTGGGAAGTTGTTATGAATGCTGAGTACAGTGCTCTCAGGACCAATAACACTTGGTCTCTGGTTCCACTACCACCCTATTCTACAGTGGTGGGTTGCAAATGGGTCTACAAGGTCAAACGTGTTATGGATGGGTCTGTTCAGCGTTACAAGGCCATGTTAGTAGCCAAAGGGTTTCATCAAACCCCTTGTGTTGATTTTTATGACACTTTGAATCCTCTTGTGAAGGCTTCTATAGTCATGCTTATTCTCACCTTGGCAATCGGTCTTCAGAACTGATCTGGATTCGATCACTCCTCACTGAAGTTCAAATTCCATTCATACCCCCTTCTGTCATGTGGTACAACAATTTGGGGGCGAGTGTACTGTCCTCTAATCCAGTCTTCCATGCACACACCAAGCACATAGAGCTTGATTTGCATTTTATTTGCGATCAAGTTCTTGAAGGGGCTGTCCAGATTCGTTACGTCCCCACTCAAGACCAGATCGGTGACTCTCTCACCAAAACCTTGCCTCCCTCTCGATTCGTTTATATCCGTGACAAACTTGGGCTCCTAGAGTCACCGCAGTGTTTGAAGGGGGATGTCAAGCACTTACCGCCAACAAGGGTTGCCATGGACGGCGACAGCCTTGAAAGAGAGAGGAGACAACTGAAGCAAACATTGAACTAAAGACTCTATCTAGGGTTAAACCTATGCGCACGATAGGTATGCGTTTCAGGTCAAAGAATCAAGACTTTGTGCATGATCTATTGGACCCGAAGTGTATCAGTAAAGCCTCACAAGACCCACTCTAAAACCCACGTGCTATCTGTGTATCCAAACAACCTCTCATGTGTTATCTTTGTATCCAAACATCCATTATATTCATGAACAGAATGTGGAACGTAGTTTGTTACACGATGAAATTGTATTTAAACCAGATTTTGCAATGAGTTAAAGCTAAAGAAAATAATTACAATTTCAAATTATCTCACTCCGTCTCCTCTTGTTTTCTACTTCCTGTAGAGTTTTGTATGTGCGATAAAAATTAAAAAACAATTACTAATAGTTATGCTGTTATAGCTTTTATGCTTCATCATGTATAAATATAAAATAAGGTGAATTCCGCGTGCAAACTTTACATGTCAAGTAATGAATCACACATGCAGGTCTTTAATCAGTGTAACGTTGTGCATATTGCATCTTTAAACAGTGCATAAATTGCACTCTACTTAAAAGCTTTAAATAAAGTTAGCTTGTCTGCATGAAATTACGTTTAACTTATCGGCAAGTTACATGTAACGGTTAAAAATTCTTTAACAAAGATACGAGCATACCTCTAATCAGTGGCGGAACCAGAAATTAAATTTACGGTGGCTAAAATATATTCGGACGTTACATGTAATAGTTTACCGACCAAATCGATCTTCTCCACTTTGACAGCCCTATACGAATATAGTTTAATTTTTTTTTTGCAAACTCGATTTTTCTAATGATCAAATCATGTCATCCCTACCCGTTATTTCTCAGTAATGAGGGATCCATTTTAGATCAATAAATTAAATTGGACAAACATAATTTTGTATTATATATGATAGTCTAAACGTGCAAAATAAGAAGTTTTTTTTTAAAATATTCATAAATATTAGTACAATTTATTAAAAACAATTTTTTTGTTTGAAAATTTCACTTCGATCAATATAATGAATTTTATAGTACAAATTACTTTTAGATATATAAAAAATAAAACATTATATAGAGATTTATATAATTATACGGAAATCTACAAATATAATTTTAATAATGAAATATATTTTAGAAAAATCTTCCTAAATATAAAATCAACTATAATCTTTCGTTTTTAATATCAAATAGACCTATTCGCTACTATACACAAATATTTTTATATAGTTCTTAAATTAAAATAATTAATAAAATATAACTCTAGTATTTAACTTTCTTTTAAGTATCAAATAAATTGATTATATACAAATATTTATATATAGCTTTCAAACTAAAATAATTAATATTTTATTTAATAATAATTTTTTTAAAAAGATAAAGATAATTAAAAAAATAAAAGAAATTGAACCATCTTCTCCTTTTCTCCACTTACCCTTGTTTTACTCCCCTTTCATTTATTTATTTTATTTTATTACTATTTATTAAAGTTAGTGAGTACAAATAGGGGGGAGGGGGCTAGAGCACCCCTAACCCCTACATACCTCCGCCACTGCTTCTAATCCAAATTATGCATGCAATTCACTTTAATTTAATTTGTAACATGCAGTTCAGTCAACATAAAATATCTAACTTTATGTGTAAGGAAATACTGCAGATCAATATATAATATAATGTATACACCGAAACTGCAAACATGTAACTGTATACCTCTTACAGAACTAAAAGAAGTGTTGGTGTTCATTTGGTAAGGAATAACACTTCTATGAGATTATAGCACGATGAGCTATCATCTGACCTATAACAGAGTTTGGAGGGACTTCGGCTAGTAAGAGACATGCACTAAGTTATGTTAGATATTTTAGTACAATTGGATCGTCTAGTCGACCAATTTAATCATGATATATTATCAAACAAGTCGTATAGTTATGTTAGATATTTAGTATAATTGGATCGACTAGTCGACCAATTTAATCATGATACATTATCAAACAAGTCGTATAGTGCGGAGTACACGTTTGTTAGATTATATCATGATTAACAGGGTCAAGGGGCAGAGCCCCTGGCTGGTTAAATCGGTTAGTGTTGCAAGTCAACCGAATTTCGAAATTTGAAATTTGAACGTTTTATTCAAATTTCAAATTCCAGCCGTTTTATTACAAATCATGTTTAAAGACCTTAACTACCCTAACTGCTAAACTAATTTTGTTGGTCGAATTGATTAAAGATGGGTTCCTTTAAAAAGACAAAATTACATCAATTCATATTCTCTCTTCAAAATTGAATATCTCTGATTTTATCCTATTGAAAATTTTGGAGAACCTCAAAAGTATTTCAATAAGAAATTGTTTAGAAGACTTCAGAGATTTATCTGGAATCGAAACACTGTTTTTTTTTACAGATTATTGAAATATTATGGTCTTGTTGATGAAGATAGAGATGACAAACGAAGGAGAATTAGTGAAGGAGATGACAAGCAAATTCGCTAAACTTGACAAGTTCGAAGGACATGATTTCAGACGCTGGCAGAAAAAAGATGCATTTCTCTGTTGACTACCCTGAAGGTTGTGTATGTCCTGAGTACCCCCTGTCCCGACATCATGGAGGATGAAGCTGAAATGTTTGATGTATACCAAATTTTTTTGCGACCACATATTAAACAGTATGTCTGATACTTTGTTTGATGTATACCAAAATTTCGAATCTGCAAAAGAGTTATGGGATTCTATTGAATAGAAGTACATGGTAGAAGATGCTTCTAGTAGGAAGTTCCTGGTTAGTAATTTCATAAACTACAAAATGGTTGAATCTAGATGTGTAATGGAACAATATAGTGAACTACTAAGAATTATGGGTCAATTCCTTCAACACAATATGAATTTGGACGAATGTAGTTCGATGTCTTCTGTTATTGGCAAATTGCCTCCTTCATGGAAGGATTTTAAACACACATTGAAACACATCAAGGAAGAAATGACTTTAGTCGAACTTGGTAGTCATTTTATGATTGAAGAATATCTAAGGGCTCAAGATAAAATAAGTAATCATAAGGGTAAAACCAAGTGGGAAACTTATCTGTAAATATGGATGGAAGCAGTGATTTTTTAAGAATGGAAATACAGATAAGAAGAATAAAAGAAAGTTTAAAGACAACAATAAAAACAACAATTTTTCCAGTAAAAACTCTAAAACGGCATGCTGGAAACATGGAAAACCTGGCCAATTTAAGAGGATTGTCGAGTTGGAAAAGGAAAAAAAATGCTGGTCCAAGTGGGGACAATGCTGGTTCAAGTGGAAACATTACTGATTCAATTGGATCTAAGGATCCTAAAAAGCAACAAGGTCAGAATTTATTTCAGAATTTTAATTTTAGTCAAAATTATATATCTCTAATATCTGAGGCATTTTATGTGCATGATGACGATATTTCTTGGTGGATTGATTCGGGAGCAACAAGTCATGTATGTAAGGATCTTCGATGGTTCAGTAACTTTAAACTCATTGAAGATGGATCTTCACCTAAGATGAGAAATGTCGTAACCAAACCGATTAAAGGACTAGAATATGTTAAATTACTATTTACTTCTCGAAAATACATATTATTAAACAATGTATTGTATGTTTCTGGGATTGGAAGAATCTTTTGTCTGGTGTGGTTTTAAACAATTGTGGTCTAAAACAAGTGTATGAAAGTGGCAAATATGTATTGTCAAAACATGGTGTATTTATGGGATTCGAATATTTGTGTAATGGTATGCTTATGTTAAATATTAATTTTTCGTTCGAAAATGATTATGTTTGTATGACTTCTACTAGTATGTGTAGAAATTTGAATATAACAGAATTATGGCATGCTAGATTAGGACATGTTAATTATGGAAGAATAAAAGACATGTCGAAAATGAGCCTTATTCCTCCTCTTGATGCAACAATGAAAAATGTAAAACTTGCATGTTAACTAGATAACTAGAAAACCTTTCAATAATGTTAACCGAGTTTCCAATTTATTGGAACTAGTACATAGTGATTTATGTGATTTCCATGCTACACATTCGTTAGGAAATAAAAAGTATGTTATTATTTTTATTGATGATGCATCTAGATTTTGCTACATTTATTTGTTGTATGATAAAAATGAAGCTCTTGATAAGTTTAAAATATATAAGGAAGAAGTAGAGCTACATCAGAATGATTTGATTAAAAATCTACATACGGATAGATAAGGTGAATATTATTACCCTATATATTTTCAGTATACGGGTATAATTTATCAAACCACAACTCTTTATACACCACAACAAAATGGTATAACTGAGAGGAAGAATAAGACTTTGAAAGAAATGGTCAATTCTATGTTGTCCTATTCGGGTTCGAGTGAAGGATTCAGGGGTGAAGCTATGTTAACAACCTATTATTTATTGAATCGTATTCTTACTAAAAGGAATAAGATGACCTCGTATGAGCTTTGGTTTAAGAAGCCTCCAACACTGAATTATATGAGAGTTTGGGATTGTAGAGCGGTTGTAAGGCTCACTAAACCCAAAAGGAAAAATGTGGGTGAAAGAGGTATAGATTGTATCTACATTGGGTATGCTGAGTATTCCATTGCATATAGGTTCTATGTGTTAGAATCCAATGACCATGTGTCGGTGAACATGGTTATCGAGTCAAAAGATGTAATATTTGATGAAGAGAGATTTATTTATATACCTAGACCTAGAGATTTGATTCAAAACTCTTTGAATAGGAACTAAAGTCAAATTGAAAATATATCAACTGGTACCAATTGTGTACCTGAACCTTCTAAACCAATTAGAAGTACTAAAGCCAGAAAAGTTAAGTCGTTCAGATCTGATTTTCAACTTTATTTAGTTGAAGGGTCAAGAGATAAGATTGAAAATCAATATGAATATTGTTTTGTTATTGAAGATGATCCAAAGACTTTTAGTGATGCTATGACATCAAGGGATCATGCATTATGGAAATAAGCGATCCAAGATGAGATAGAGTCTACCATGCATAATAATACATGAGAATTGGATGATTTACCTCATGGGTGCAAATCATTGGAAAATAGATGGCTCTTTAAACAAAAAATGAAAGTAGATGGTACTATTGAAAGGTATAAAGCTAGATTGGTTGTCTAGGGATTTAGACAAAGAGAAGGAATTGAATTCTTCGATACATATGCTCCAGTAGTTAGGATTTCCACCATTAGATTGTTGATTGCACTTGCATATGTATACAATCTTGTAATTCATCAAATGGATGTTAAAACCGCGTTCTTGAATGGTGATTTGGATGAGGAGATTTATATGAAACAACCAGAAGGGTTTGTCATGCTTGGTTGTGAAAACAAGGTATGCAAGGTGAAAAAATATTTGTATGGTTTGAAACAAGTACCAACAGATTTGGGGGAAGCTGAAATGATTCTTGGTATAAGAATCAAGGGAAAGAACAACAGTATATTGATTTCTCAATCTTGCTATATTGAGAAGATATTAAATAAATTTAATTTAAAAGATTGTTCGCCGGTAAGCACACCTATAGATCCTAGTCTTAAGGTTCTACCTAATAAAGTTATTGTTATATCTCAACTTGAATATTCGAGAGCCATTGATTTTGTTGTTGGAAAACTTAGTAGGTATACTAGCAATCCTAGTTCACATCATTGGAAAGATTTAAATCAAGTATTCAAGTATTTGAAAGGAACAATGAATTATCGTTTAACTTTTAATGGATTTCCTTATGTACTTGAAGGATATTCATACGCGAGTTGCATTTCCAATATAGAAGACCATTCTTCCACAAGTGGATGGTGATGAGTCCGGATTTTATCACCACTCACTATGGGGACCGGATAGGGGCAATTCGGACAAGATCTACCCACTGAACCATCCGAACTGAACTAATGTATTAAAAACTTAATCACTTCATGACTAAGCTAATTACCTACTTGCTTAATAACTAATGGATCTTTAATGGGTCTTTGAACTCGAACCGAATTCATAATCATGACCCGAAAGCCCATGTGACCCAAGATTAAGGGTATAAATACCCAACCACTTTCATTTAATAAGGGTAAGAAACATTAAATACAACCAGGCAGCTCAAATCTCTCATTACAATCTACTAAACATTAAATTCCTTTGAAACACCACAAAACTCTAGACAAAATTACCCTCAAACGAAAATAAACCACACCAAATTGGCGACCATAGTGGGAGGAGAAGGTGTCTGAATCTAGCATTCAAAACCATCAAGAAAAATCAGTTTGGATGAATCCGGACGTGCAGGAAATACCACCAGCTTTGGCAGAAGTGGTGGGAGAAAATGATGAGTATACTATCCATGAGCGAGATAGATTAAAAGTCAAAATAGAAGCTCTGAGGGTTGCAAAGAGGGCAGAAATAGGCATAAAATAAAAATATAAGGCGTTAGTAGCTCATCATACTGACAACCCAAGAGAGCATGAGCCATCAAAAACTCATGTGAGTGCAAAAACGACTCATGCTAGTTCAAAAAAGTCTCACCGGTCTAAACCGGTGGAGAGCTCTGATTCAGACTCAGAGTCTTCCAGTAGCTCCTCAAATGAAGATGGAGTTGAAGAATCCTTGTCATCCAGCAGTGATGAAGGCCGTTCTAAAAAGAAACAATAGTTGGTCAAAAAGTACTCAAGATAAAAGGGATAGGCATGGAAGGTTGAAGAGGTATCTGAGCAAAGGATCGTCTCACGGTCATGGCCGGAGACACGTAGATCGATTGTTAATGGATCCTTTTGCCTTCCATGATGAGCCAGGTATCTTTGCAACTCCTAACGAAGATACAGTGTTCACTCATGGCCGGAATTGGAGATAGTCTCCATTGTCCTCCAAGATACTGTCTGGAAACCTTCTTAAGAGGTTTGACACTACAAAAATGGAAAAATATGATAACAATAAAGACCCGGATAACCACTTGGAACAATTCAAAAAATTTATGATGAATTTTGATGATGACGACAAGTTACTTTGTCGAGCATTCTCCCAATCTTTTACGGGGAGTGCTCTGAAATGGTACAATAGTTTGCCACATGGTTGCATCAGGAATTTTGACACATTTGGGGTGGCCTTTCGTAGACAGTTTGTTGGAAGTAAGGATGTGAAGGGAAATGGAGACACAATTATCCATTGTGCTCAAGAACCAAATGAATCTTTAAAAGAATACATAAGTCATTTTGTAAATACCAAAGATGGTTTGGCTGATTGCTTTGAACAAGTAGAAATAGCTTCTTTAAGGCAGGGTTTGAACCCTGGAAACTTGGCTGATTCAGTAACCAGGAAAAAATCCATGACATGGGGGAAGGGGGGCTACTGAATCAGGTCGGTAAGGAAATCAATGTCGATTAAGGCCAAGGAAGCCGGACATGGTCATAATAGAGCCAAAGCTCAGTCCCATCCTACTGCACCAGCCCAGAGCCAACAATCCAGGAATAGACGAGGGCCTTGGGTTCAACCGGATTGGTTTGCTGAGTTGAAAGAAAACATAGCCATCATTTATGACAAAACAAAAGACGAAGTACATTTCATAAAGCCGACTGCGTTACAATATCCAAGGGAGAGCCGTAATAATTGTTTCTGTCAATATCACCACGATATTGGCCATACCACTGAGGATTGTATTGTGTTGAAACAAAAAGTCCAGAATTTGATTGAAAGAGGAAAGTTGGGGGCGTATGTTAAAAGAATAGGTGGAAATAGGTCTCATAATGTTTATCGGACTGGTCCAAACAATGCAGGCACGTCGGCTCCGGATGGGGCTATGGTTATAATCGAAAGGTTCGATGTAGAATCAGAATATTTAGATCCTGATCCAACCCGGAATACAGTGGGTGTTATCATAGAGTATTGCAAGACGGTGTCCGGACTTATAAACTTTTATGAGTCACTTACAATATTCGGAGGAGATACCATGACATCACCAACTGCTTATTCGAGAAAGAGGCACGTTCATACTTTAACTACCCAACTGGAAGGAGGCATGACTTCCTATCAATCACAGATTCCATTTCCCTTTATTGTGTTTGATGAGGATGACTTGAGGGATATTGCTGGTCCTCTTGAAGATGCTGTTGTCATAGGAGCGTCCATCGGGGGCATTGACATAAGACGAATTTTGGTGGATACCGGAAGTTATGCTAATATTCTCTTTTTAACTTCCTATAAAAAGATGAAAAATCCAGTAGTAATTCAACGTTCAAACAAATCAATTGTGGGTTTCACAGGAAGCTCAACAGATGTGATCGGAGAGTTCGAGGAGGAGGTCTTATTAGGTAAAGACCCTTTTAAAAAGATGGTTAGAATACTATTTATTGTGGTGGATTTCCCCATTTTTATAATGCTATTATTGGGAGATCTTGGCTCTCGAGGATGCATGTTGTGGCTTCAACAGTCCACCAATGCTTGAAGTATGCTGTGCAAGGGCAAGTAGGAGTTCTTAGGAGCACTCAAAAGGTAGCAAGAGAGTGTTATGCAACATCACTAGCTCCTTGGACGTTGGGGGCAGTTCGGATCAATGAGGAATAATGGTTTGAGGGGCCCTCTGGGGGAGAGGGTGAAATTGATGACCCTAGAGAGACCCCTGATGTTTTAATACCAATTAAAGAAGTTGAAACTCACTCTCTGGCTGAAGGAAAAAGTGTCAAGATAGGATCCAAGATGACATCTGAGTTAAAGGGTAAAATGTTAGAGTCCCTGAATAATCATCAGCATGTCTTTGGTTGTTGCAATGCTGATGTTACCGGAGTGCCAGCAAATATTATATCATACCAATTATCTATCCAAAGGGACATAGCACCTGTTGTACAAAAGAGGAGAGCCTTTTCTAAAGAATAGGCTGATGTTATAGTTCAAGAAGTTGACCGACTTACTAAAATGGGGCACATAAAGGAGTCTCAATACCCTTTATGGACAGCCAACCCGGTATTAGTAAAAAAGAAAAATGGTAAATGGCGAATGTTCATCAATTTCACAGATCTCAACAGAGCTTGCCCAAAGGATTTATATCTGGTCCCCCGAATTGATCAGTTGGTGGACTGTACATCTGGGAACAAGCTGTTGTCCTTTATGGATGCCTTCTCCGGGTATAATCAGATTCAAGTGGATCCGAAGGATCAAGAACATACTACATTTGTTACTGATAGGGGCCTCCATTGTTACAAGGTAATGCCATTTGGGCTAAAAAATGTTGGGGCTACTTATCAGAGGTTGGTAAACAAGGCTTTTGCTGATCATATTGGAAGAAACATGGAAGTTTACATCGATGACATGATGGTAAAAAGTGTGGACAAAGAGCGACACTTAGCAGATCTCCAAGAAACGTTTGCTAACTTAGTGAAAGTAAATTTAAAATTGAACCCAGAAAAGTGTGTCTTCGGAGTACAGTCCGAGAAATTTTTGGGGTATATGATAAGTGAGAAAGGGATACATCCTGATCCGGACCAGCTTAATGCTTTACTACAAATGGAGCCTCCTCGGAATGTTAAAGAGGTGCAACGATTGACCGAGAGGCTGGCTGCACTAAACCATTTTATTTCAAGGTCTTCGGACAGGTGCACCGCATTTTTTCAAACTCTTAAAGGTGCAAAAGATTTCAATCGGTCCCCACAATGTGATGAGGTCTTCGATGAGATTAAAAAGCACTTGTCTTCCCCCAAGCCTTTATCTAAACCCGTTGATGAAGAGACCCTCTTCATATATTTGGCAGTCTCTGATTGTGCTATAAGTGCAGTGTTGGTAAGGTAAGTAGATAATTATCCTCCTCCGGTGTATTATATCAGCAAGAGCTTGATAGATGCAGAAAAAATCTATTTAAAACTTGAAAAATTAGCACTAGCCCTGGTGATTGCTGTGAGGAAGATGAGGCCCTATTTTTAGGAACATTCTGTCATTATCCGGACGTCTTTCCCCTTAAAAAACGTTCTCCAAAAGGCCGACATTTCAAGTAAAATGACCAAGTGGTCAGTAGAATTGGGAGACTACGATATTGATTTTGCTCCTCGAACAGTAGTCAAAGCCCAAACTGTGGCTGATTTCCTAGTTGAATTCACTCAGATAGGGATACTAAACAAGCAACCAAAGTAAAAAATAAAAAGGTATGGGTCATCCGAACTGACGGTGGATCAAGCACCATGGGTTGTGGTGCTGGGATATATTTAACCTCTCCGTACGGTGACATAATGTACCAGGCTATATGCTTTGCTTTCAGGGCTTCCAACAATAAGTCCGAATATGAGGCTGTTATAGCTGGTTTGAAGTTGACTCTCATTTGTGGAGCCAAAAGGGTCAGGTTAATGAGCGACTCTCAGCTCTTGATCCATCATGGACAAGGTCAATACGAAGCTAAGAAAGAACAGCTGATTAAATATTTATTCATCCTCAAAGAAGTGGCCCTCAATTTCAAAAGCGTCACTTGTGAACACATACCCTGAACGGAAAATACGCTAGCAGACTCTTTGGCAACCATAGCCTACTCTGAATCCTACCCTTGGATACATGTGCAAGAGTTCCCATCCATTCAAATCAATCCGGATAAAGAAGAAGAAAGTTTGAATATACAATTCAAACACCCCAAAGATTGGAGATTTCCAATCCTTCAATATCTCTCAGATGGCATCTTGCCTCCGGAAAAAAAAGTGGCAAGAAAAATAAAATACAAGGCTCGTGGTTTTGTCATCCTAAGGGATGCTATTTATAAAAAATCCTATAGTAAACCCCTCTTACGATGTCTGGGAGTCGAGGAGTCCCAAATAGTGCTCTCCGAATTACATGATGGTGAGGGATCAACTCACTGTGGATTCAGGGCTCTAACTAGAAGAGTTTTGTTAGCTGGGTACTATTGGACCTCCATAATGCAAGATGCCAAGGAGTTGGGAAAAGAGTGTGATCCATGCCAACGATATGGTAATGAAATTCATACCCCAGCTGTCCCGTTAGATTCAATTTCCTAGCCATTACATTTTGCTCGATGGGGCCTGGATTTAGTGGGACCTCTACCTATGGCGTCCGGGGGGTGCAAAACTATAATTTTTGTCATTTATTACTTTTCGAAGTGGATCGAAGCAGCCCCATTGGCAGGAACTACCTCGAAAGCTGTTGTCAAATTCATTTTATCTAACATTTTTTGCAGATTTGGAGTTCCACAAAAGATAACTACAGACAATGGGCCACAATTCGACAACAAGGAAATAGAGACTTTATGTGCCTCTAAAGGCATTCAACACTGCTTCTCTTCTCCTTTCCACCCACAGGCAAACGGTCAAGTTGAAGTGGCTAACATGACAATACTATCCGGTCTAAAAAAGAATTTAGAAGGGGTTGCTGGAAAATGGCCAAGTTATTTACAAGAAGTCTTGTGGGCTTACCGGACCACTCCTGGGGTTGCAACACAAGAGTCTCCATTTGCCTTAGTATATGGGATGAATGCCATAGCTCCCATAGAGGCTACTCTTCCTTCTTTTGGAGTTCATAATTTCTCAGAACACGCTAACGAAGTGGCAGTAAGAGGCCAACTTGACTTGATGGAGGAAAGAAGAGTTAAGGCTCACCTCAGAGCCACACACTATCAAGGCCTTATGACGAGCAGGTTTGCTTCCAAAGTTAAAAGAAGGGATTTTCAGCCAGGGGATAAAGTATTGAGGAAAGTCTTCCTACACACTAAGGAGAAGCAGTTCGGCAAGCTAGCTCCAACTTGGGAAGGACCCTCTGTGGTCACTGAAAAGCTTAAGCCTGGGACACACCGAATTCAAGATAAGGATGGAAGGGTTTTGAATCACCCATGGAACATTGAACACCTCCGGTTGTATTTGTAATGAAAACTATGTAAATATTTACTTGTTTAAGAGTTCATGTAAATATTTGAGGGCATACTCTTTCATACCCTGGTGGCGCGGGGAGGTTTTAATGAGGTGTCCGGGCTTTTTAATAAAATTCGATGCCTTCTTAAAAGATTCAGAGTGTTTCAGATTATGTTTTCTTTGAAATTTTCTATCAATGTCCGACCGAATTGAATTGATAGAGTGATGAATACTTAAACATTTATCATCGGAGAATTTAAACACTCTCGCTTTAAAAGTTCTTGTAAACTAACTAAGGGTTGTTTAAAAATTAGCCACCAAAGTTGAAAAATTATGAAATAATGCAAGATTTGTGCAAAGTAAAATTGCCCATTAAAATATACGAAGTGCATTGGCCACCCAAGAACTGAGTTTTTAAACAAAAAGGTTTATCCGGACGAGAGCCGGACAATTACAAAAAATCCCTTGGCCATCCAAGGACTTTGGTTCAATCACAGAAAATTAAAAAGATAATTGATACTTTAAGACTGAGCTTTCTTAGATGGCCCAGCCTCACTTGGTTTCTTCTTCTTAGGGTCATCATCTTCCTCATCCGGACTCTCTTCAGTCTTTTCTTCTTCATCGGTTGTGTCATCCCAGCCACTGGAATAGTTATGCTTGTCACCATCAGCCATGGTATGGTGGGGGATGTCTTCATATTCTACGAATCGCCATAAATCTCTGAGTGTTCTCTTCAGAAATTTTTCGTGAAAGAGCGGGACAATATCTGACTTGACTTCGACATATCTTTCCTCCTGAGAATCTATCACCTCATTGGTATAAACATCAATCCTAGCCTGAATGGTTTTCTCCTGCTCCCTTAACAAGTCAGATTTTTCTTGTTCCACCTTGGACACAATGTTTTCAAGAGAAATATTGTCATTGGTTAAGGTCTGAATGATGCTATCTTTGGCCTTCACCTCATCTTTTGAAGAAAATAGGTCTTTTTCCAGATCGGATTGCTTCAATTAAAGTTCTTTGACAACTCCCTCCGAAGTGGCCAACCTGTTGGCCAAGTCCTCCTGATTTTTTTCAACTCCTCATTCTCTTTCTTTAATGCCTAAGCATTTTGGTTGGCGCTAAGGAGGTCACCAGACAGTTTCTCTTTATCAGAGTTAAGAGTATTGATGATGGCTGACTGATTGCGCACTTGCTTCTCCAAGGTAAGCACTGGCTGGATATTGCTCAGTATGGAGTGGGTGACAGTGTCTCGCTCATTTGAAATAGAAAATGACCTACCATTAAAAGCGAAAATGTTTGAAGAGCTTGGGGGGAGGTGGGGCCTAGCAAAATCGTCTTTGTCAAGGTTTTCGAAGTAAAGACCAATCCCATCCTGCACCCCCTCCGGTTTCAAAGTCACTAGGGATCTATTCTGCTTGAGTGGGGTCAGTTGGGTCAACTGGAGGTAGTGGCTCTAGAGCCCGGAGAGAATCCTCATCTCCCTTGGAGGTTTTCATTTTCTTGGCATCCCGGTCCCCACATTATGCCCCCCGTTTTCTGTCCTTTTTGGGAGCCTTTTGAGGTTTTGAAGACCGAGCTACTTCCTTGGTGCTTTCGTGTTCCACCACTTGTAGTAAGGCAACGTCGATCTGCCCTTCATCTTGTCCCTCTGGGGTTGTTGGGACAACTTCCTCCACCTCGGTAGGATTAGCCTCAACCACATCTTGCTTGGCCTTAACTTTTTTGTCCTTCATCTTGCTTGGGGCTTTAGCTCTGCCCGACAAGACCAATTTCCCATACTTTCCCTTTGTCTTCCGGAGAATCACTCCCGGAGAGGGTGGAGTGGTTAATTCCTCCCAAGACAAGTCCCTCTGGTCAGTTGTATTCCAAAGATAGGATCTTGTAAAATTGCCTCCGGTAAAACAGTTGTAGAAGCGGTTTTCCCATTTCTCAGCAGCCCAAGCATTCAGCTTGGCACAAGTAGTCTGCCCAGCCTCCAAGTAATCATTGAAATCCTTGGGCAGCACTACCAAAAAACAAAAGAAGAGGAATTAGATAAAAAAAATTGTTATAAGTAAAAGTAGAAGTATGTAGTGAGATTATTACCATCACTTCGCCATCTGCTGGTAAGCTTTCTTGGGTTATCACTAGCTTTAATTTTCTTCCCATTCTCCTAGGCACCGCTGATGAACAGAAATTGAGTCTTCCAGCTTTTCTCTGACTCGATTATGTCATCCACCACCTTGTAATTATCGGTCATGTTAAAGTGATAGAAAAGGATGACATATTTTCTGCAGTGGCTTGCTACAACAACAAATTGCTCCATCAGAAGAGGAATTCCGGAGAGCCTGGAAGCCATGATACATGCCATAAGGGTGAACCAGGCATTAAGGCTTAGTTAACTTGGGCAAAGCTTTATCAGATGAAAATATCTGACTATTTCTGGGTCCAAGGGGAACCCAAGTCCCTATTTGAATAACTCAGTGTAGAAGACTATTTCATTAAGTTTACAGTCCATGGGCGTCTCCGGATCAATTGGAAGCATAGTTGATCTTCTTCAAAATCCCCCACTTCGTCCTCATCCGGCCAAGTTCAGCTGTATGAATGAAAGCATAGTTGATCTTCTACATGGCTAGCAGATATTTAACACTTACTTTGTGGAAACAAGGCCCCACTTTTCCCACAAGGCATTCCGGCAGATCCGGATGCTTTAAACATACTTTTTCTTTGCTTTTGATCTTATTGGTGATGGCAGTCTCACTTATTTGCCCGGAGACATCAGTCTCAAAAGGGGATTCTTCGATGTTGTCCTCCATTACATTCTCCATTACCATGGAGGGATTATCAGCTGTTTTCGGGAGAGAAGAGCTAGTGGTTGGCTCAATAGGCCTTCCGGATTGTTGACCATCATTTCCCCCTTGTAGTCTAGAGTCCGGCAGGGGCTCGGATGCGAAGGTCTCTTTTCGAAGGCTTGAACTGGTAGCCTCCGGACCAGACAGCTTGTCCTTGGGAATCTTAATGGGTGCCTCTGACCCTGTATTTTTATTTTTAGCCCCAGACTTGTAAGGCGTAGTTTTTGGAGCATGCCCTTTCATCAAACAAACTCTTCGTCGGTCTACTAGCTTTTCTGGGGAGGCATCAGCATACGACCCCATGAAAATAAATGGGGAAGGTCTCTTAAAGCTTGTAATTGGTGCTCTGGTTCAACAACATGCTCTGATTCCTGGACCGATGAGCCCGAAACGATTGGTGAAAGGTTGGACTGGAATAACCTCCTGGGTTTAGCACTCTTAGGTGTAGAAGAAACCCGGTCAGGCTCAGAACTTGATGTTTCTGATTTATCAATAGGGGAAACAGGGAGGCCTGCAACAATGCGCCTTTCTCGTTCGACCTTTTGAGCTTTTTCTAACTTTGAAAAGTTGAGCCACCCACCTTTTACTAAGGCGTTTCTTGTTGTGAACATAAACTCACAATAAGGGTTTTTTGAGAGGTGAAAGCTTTGAAGTTTAGCAGAATATAGATGATGAAGATGGTAAAACAGTGAAAAGTGGACTAATTTATAGTAAATGAATAAAAGATGCTGCGATACCTAGGAGAATATGAAAGGATAAATGTAATGATTAAAGACGGCGCTGATGTCACCCACATTAATTGAAGAGGTTACTTTTTGGAAAAAGTGGGAGCGCCGTTCTAGGAGAAAAACAGCCGGTGTGGCGAATCAAAAAAGGACACGTGTCCCACGATCTCTGGCAAAACCGTTTAGCTTCTAAGATTTTTATCAGTCCGGGTAAAGTCGTTACACGAATTAAAATCCGTCCGAACATAGTGACTAGTGTATATGAACTATTTTTTAGGTCTTGCCAAAGGCCTTCGAACACAACCTAAAAAAGGGGCTACTGATGAGTCTGGACTTTATCACCGTTCACTATGGGGACCAGACAGGGGAAATTCGGACAAGATCCACCCACTGAACCATCCGAACTGAACTAATGTATTAAAAACTTAATCACTTCATGACTAAGCTAATTACCTACTTGCTTAATAACTAATGGATCTTTAATGGGTATTTGAACTCGACCTGAATTCATAATCATGACCCAAAAGCCCATGTGGCCCAAGATTAAGGGTATAAATACCCAACCACTTTCATTTAATAAGGGTAAGAAACATTAAATACAACCAGGAAGCTCAAATCTCTCACTACAATCTACTAAACATTAAATTCCTTTGAAACACCACAAAACTCTAGACAAAATTACCCTCAAACGAAAATAAACCACACCAGATGGTATTTCGAATTGGGGGAGGTGCTATCTCTTGGGCATCTAAGAAACAAACTTGTATTACTAATTCAACAATGAAATCGGAGTTTGTGGCATTAGCAACAGCGAGTGAAAAAGCTAAGTGGGTAAGAAATTTAATGTATGAAATTTCATTGTGGCCCAAACCAATATCACCTATATCTATTAGATGTGATAGTGAAGCTTCCTTGGCAAATATCGGTTATAGGTCACTTAGGCGTTAGACAAAGTATGATTCATGAGTGCATCACGCATGATGTTATTTCAGTAGAGTTTGTGAGAACTCAATATAATTTAGTCGATCATTTAGCCAAATGGTTAAGTAGAGATCTTGTGCACAAATCGACTATAGGGATGAGATTAAAGTCCATATGAAATCTCTCATGTTGAGATACCCAATTCCCATCTAATATGACATTAGGTATTGAATTCAACATGGAAAGCTTAACATCTAGAGATTGGAACACATTTGCATATCATCCCAAGGTATGTGTTCAGACTTGCAAGTTGTGAAGGTTGAAGATTATCTTCTTAATATTTCTTTTGGAAAATTTCATATGCAAGTGCAGAAGGAAAATAACTACCTATTTTAGCATGAAGTTTAGTCGCTTCAAGAAGCTAGGACTTGGCTTTGATATCCTTAAGAAAAATAAGGACACAAGGTTAGTAAAAATAGTGTCAAGTAAGAACAAGTGAGTATGTAAATTTATGTGTATATTATTTTCATGTATTCATTATGAATCGTAAAGGTTCAATCCTTAGTGACACCTTGATATTTGAAGATTTTAAATGTGTAATATACTAATGTAAAATGCAATCGTTACGATATTTCATTTATGCATAAATTTGTTAATTGTTATGATTGTGTTTAGTAGATCATGAATTACACTAAAATAGGGGAAGATTGTTAGATATTTTAGTGTAATTGGATCGACTAGTCAACGAATTTAATCATGATATATTATTAAACAAGTCGTAGGGTTCGGAGTGCACGCTTATTAGATTATATCATTATTAACAGGGTCAAGAGGTGGAGCCCCTAGCGAGTTCAACAAGTCAACATAATTTCGAAATTGGAAATTTGAATGTTTTATTCAAATTTCAAATTTCAGCTGTTTTATTACAAATCACGTTTAAAGACCTTAACTACCCCAACTTCCAAACTGATTTTATTGGTCGAATTGATTAAAGATGAGTTCTGTTGAAAAAAGAAATTACATCAATTCATAATCTCTGTTCAAATTGAATATCTCTGATTTTATCCAATTGAATTTTTTTGGAGAACCCGAAAAATATTTCAATAAAAAATTGTTTACAAGACTTCAGAGGTTTATCCAAAATCAACACACTGTTTTCTTCAAGTTATACCCATCGGTTAAAATAAAGCATGTTCCATTATTCTGATGACCTCGAGTGGTATTAGTAAACTAAACGCAACTACTGATGTCATCCGTATACAGATCAGACAAAACCTCAAAGAATGCCAAGGGTTCTGTTAACCGAAGGTACTAATTGATGACTGATACTTATGGAAACAAGGCCAGTTAGGGCACTAACAAGATGGGTAAGGAATATGTGAGCAAAACATGAACCCACAATCATACACAACTAGGAATGAAGAATTATTCAGAAAAAATGGAATAATGTATAAGGTTTATAATATATAAAGGGATTAAAACCCCATAACAATGTAAGGTTTTTCAATTAAATAATAAGAGAACTATGCGTTTATTCTTTTAATATCCATAATTATTCACTATCACTAAAATTTATCACCAGATTTTGGCGTCGTCTGTGGGAATTTGAGTGAGAAATGTTGCTCTTTGTACATTTATGATAGCGTTAACTAGCTCAGTACTAGAAACGAAAACTACGAGAGCTCCACATGGGAAAGGTGGACAAGGAAACCAGGTTGACGTTCAAGGAATATTTGAAAACTCTCTCAATGACGAAGAAGTTAAGGAATCTGTACAGACGAACATCAGGCGGCTTACACGGTAGTGATCGAGAATGGTAATCAATTCCAAATAAACGTTGAGGGAAGCACTGACCAAGTGGTTGAGGAAGATGACCCATTAAACATAGGTATATCTTCCACCCCCACTAATGTGCAGATTTTGGAAACTCAAATAGATGAAAACAAGTGCGAGAACTACAGGTTTCCCAACGAAAGAAGAAAATGGATGAGGAACCTAAACAACGTTTTGATATGATCGCCAATACCCTACAATGTTTGAGCGAGAAAGCCCTATCTTAGAACGCAGTCAAGCAGGCTAGTCACCAAGAAAACGATAAGGTTTAGGTTACCTATAGGACTAAAGTTCGCACCCATTGAAGTGAACGCACTAGTAGATGCAAGAGCAAGAAACAGAGGACGAATATGGCTGTAGGTTCTAATCAGGATGATATGTCTAGCAACGAGGCACCTCGTGATAATAAAGAGCTCGAGATGGTGGAGTACGATCAGGTAAGATCGACTATAACTACTTATGTTTTGAAGGTATCTCCGTTTGTATAAAGTATTCCTCAAAGGAAATCTCCCCTAGAAGTTTGATACATACAAGATGGACTCTTATGATGGATCAATGGACTTCGAGCACCATCTAGAACAATTTGGGAACATGATGATGTCCTTCAACCCGAGTGGCATTTTACTTTACATAGATATTTCCATGATGTTCAAATAAAGTTCCCTCGATTGGTTCAACAGTCTACGGAGAGGATCAATTTATGGATTTTAAAGGCTTTTGGGTCATTTTCAGTAATCGCATCATTGGGAACAAGGACCACAAGCGCGATGGCGATGCTATCATGAAACCGTACCGTTAAAATAGTAGAGATGGTAAAGAGATATGTACAAAGTTTTTTCCGGAGAGTCGGTGGTAGTAACAACGTTTAAGAGAGGATTGTATCGGAATGAACCCTCTTCATTAACCTCATCCGGTTTCTGGTAAGGATGATGGGGGACATATTGGCCAGATCATACGATTTATCCGAGTAGATGACTCGAAAAAGGGGGACCCAACCTCACATTTATCCAACTAGACACACTTTTAGATGTCGACGCTGCGGGATGAAAACAATATTGGAAGGATCTGGACATCCAGTTGGTAAAGCTTCATATCATAACTATCAAGATCTGGTCGTCGACCTCACGTTCAATAATGATAATTTGAGGGATATTGTTACCCTCTATAAGGACACCATGACAATTCACGCACATATCTTAGGGTCAATGGTTATTAAACTACTTGTAGATAAAGGTAGCTCAGCCAATTTTATTTTCAATGTGAGCTACCAAAAAGTGATTGGAGTACCTACGTTTATGGAGACAAACAATCAACTTATTAGTTACGAGTGTGAATTAACTAAATGCATTGGAGAGATCGAGGTCCCAGTCACAGTTGGGCATGGAAACACAAATAAAATGACCCTGGGAGGATGAGAGAAGAGGAAGAAACCCGAGTAAAACTGGAAAAAAACAAGATCATCCGAGTAGGTAATACCATTTTGACAAAAAATGCGGGTTTGACATAATAAGAAAATATATGAAGATCAACTTGGCTAACACATGGTGGTCTATATCAATAAAATGATTGTAAAACAAAATATGAAGAACAACCGCTTGAAGTGCTGGGGGAATTTTTAAAATACTATAAAGGTATCGCCTTAAACTTAAACCTCTTAGATGTTCTTTTCATGTGCACAACATAATGTTTATAGGTTTTTATTTTTAGTAAGAAAAGGATTGAGGCTAACCCCTCCCAACTAAAACCGATATTAACAATAAAATCACCATAGAATATCAAAGAAATGCAACCGCTAACGGGAAGCCTCACCACCCTTTCCCAATTTATTATTAGAGTATCACACAAAAGTCAATCATTCTTTAAATTTTTAAAGGGGACAAATAATTTAAATGGATAGACGAGCGCAACTCGGCGTTTCAAGCATTAAAAGAATACTTGAATTTTTTAGAGGTATTATTAAGACCTAACACTGAAGAATCTCTTTACTTATACTTATCGGTTTCAAACTCTGTAGTGAACGGCATGCTAGTGCGAGAACTGCAAGAGTACAAATGCTAGTTTATTATTTCAACGAAGGCTTAGTGGATGCCGAGACTAGTTACCTAAACTTAGATAAAACTAACGCTCAACTTAATTCTCTCTACCCGCAAAATGCGCTCATACTTACATATCCATACCAGTATCTTGCGCATATAATTCTCGTTGCAAAATGTACTTAAAAATCATATGATCCGTTAAGTTGGGTGCATATTGAATTATCTACTAATTTATAACAACGATAAAGGGACAGACAGTGGCTGACTTCATTAATGAATTTGTGAGATGCAGGGGTCGGATGAATAAATGATTGAAAAAGAGGACACCAACCCTAGTGGAAAGTTTGCGTAGACATGGCCTCAAACACAACTGGTAAGGGCGCATGAATCATATTAAGGACAACGTTTAGAGAGGAAATACGACATGAAATTAGAATTTGCTTCAATGCGATAAACAATTATACGAAATACAAAGTAGTGTTATGGGGTCTAAAATTATCCCATATTTACGGATTAAAAAAATTACTTTTTTTATCAAACTTACAATTAACGTCAGTCAAGCCAAAACATCTTTCGAGGTAAAGCAGAAGAGCACACATGGATACTTTAAGGCCTTAAAAGAGTGCGAAGCAAGTTTCATCATATCAATATGAGAATATACCTCACTTTGATAATTAAATTGTCTATTTACTTGCCAAATCAGCCACCCAAGCAGAAAACCCGATAGTCCCTACACAAAACACAGCAAGTACACAGGCACTAGAGATACAAGCAATGAAAAAAACTGTCGATTTGAGGGATGAATACAAACCCTCCCCACCGATAAAGCGGAGGTAAGATCCCTACAAGTTCATCCATCAAAATACATCATCTTGGATAATATATTATACAAGAAAAGTACGACCCGACCATTTTGGCACTGTGCCAACAAAAAACAGACAAAAATAATTTTAACAGACATGCATGAGGGAGAGGCTGGGCACACTGCAAATATAAAATCCTAATCAGAAGATTTATATTAAAGGAATGTTATTGGCCTAAATTTTCTATAGACGTGTAACATTTCGTGCAAAAATGACAGCCTTCCAGTATTTCGAAAACATGTTTAGTTTTCAAAGCCAGCAAATAACGATAATTTCTAACAATGACAGTTGACTAATTTACAAAATGGGTAGAGACTAGCCTAATCTAGGACAAGAGCCTAAGCGATTTATGATTTCATACAAAACAAAACTCTTTCTTGATTTGGAATCTCATGAATCCTTATTAACGAAAATGAGCCTCAATTCTAGAATGTGATCGTGACAATGTTTGCCAGAGTTATGGAATTAGCTAGCATTTCGCGACACCCTACTACATGAAATATAACAGATAGTTTGAGGTCACAAATAGAAATATCTTGGCAATCATAAAAAAAAGTAAAGAGCTCCAAGAGAAAATTTCCTAGCAAACTTGTTGAGGTGTTATGGGCATGTCGAACTACCCACTGATCAACAACCGGGGACAACCTGGTTCCTTAGTATATTGAATGGAAGTTGTGGTACTTAAAAAAATTATAATCTTAAGCCACCGAGTAGCAAATTATTCGGAAAAAGTGGACGACCAAAAGAGACAATCATTAATTGACATGATCGAGGAAAAAAGTTTAATAAGAGGTATGTTCAATTGCAAGCTAAAACCTCGAAGTATCAAAGTGGGTGACTTAGTTTGAAAGAAAATAGTTTGTTGAGCTTAAGACAAGCATGCAAGAAAGCTGGCCCCCGATTGAGATGGTCCATAAAAAGTAATTTCCAAAAGACATCACGATACGTACAAATCGGAAGATTTGGATAAGAATACATTAAAATATCCATTAAACATTAATAATTTTAAAATGTATCAGCATGCTAATTAGAGCGGTTGTGTACTCATTTCCATTTTGGTGCCGCCTAACGGTTTTTAATGAGACACATTATACGCCAAATATATTAATGATTCATAGTTTTCCAAATCTTTATTATTTTTATGATCTAATTAAATTATAACGAGTAAAGATATCCATAACCAATTAGAAAAAAAACTAGAGTCTAGGTCTTCCAAAATATAGAAGCGAATGGGAAGAAATGAGCTACGCCTAATCAACTACAAAATGGACAATAATGTGTTGTGACTAAAAAGAGTAAATAAAAGTGTTATGGTTACCAAGATTTTAAGTCTATGTTAGAGGCCATACTGAGCCAGAGAAATATATCTCAATTAAGTGACATGGATCAAATGTCAAGTCTTTAAAACCATACTACGGGCCATACTAAGCATAAGCTATAAAATCCCATGAAGCGAAGTACCTTATAAACTGACCCTTAATGGAAACACAAAAAGCAGAAATATACTTAAGTAAATAACAAAGAGTCTCCCCCCATCCGATCCACATGCAAAAAATTATACATGTGTTTTAAAAAAATGGTTAGGTCACTTCACGATGCATAAACTCAAAACAAGTTTAATGATACAAATCTAAAACATTAACTCTTTACAATAAAGAAAAATTAGGTCTACGATGTAATACAATTATATAAATAAATCAAACACCTTTAACGTCAGTATCACCTTCCTTTTTGAGAATATTCTATGGCACCTCAGGAGCAAGTACACCCTTACCAGTCCGGGGGCCTCTCATTCTCTACTAATATAGGATCAATATTAGCTGACCCCCCAATAGGAACAAGTACACCCTCACCAGTCTTGGTAACCTTTTTAACTACCTTCTCGACATATTCTTCATCCTCATCGTCTTCCGTTATATGTGGTCTCTTATTTTATGACACATATCCCTTAAGATTCCTCATTCAAAATCAGGGTTCATTCTTGACAACTCGATAATGGTGGCTATTCGAACCTTCTCCAGATATCTTTGAGTAACCCCCAATGTGTCCCTCTGCCCATCATCACAGGCCTTGTTAGCACGATTACCCCATTGCTTCTCAGCCTGATCTTGTTATGCCCTCAATCAGGATATCTCTGCCCAAAGAGTAGAACTCTTTAGTCGAACATAACACCTTACAATACTGGACTTTTCAACTTTGACAAGTAATCCAGAATTCTGTGAAATCAGTTTTGTGGACCGCTTGACAAAAGTCTAGTCTGGTGCCACAATTACTGCAACCTTCATCTTTAAACTTCTCTTTTAGGAGGTAAGAGAATTCAACCGATCACCCATGTATGCCTTATCTTTCAATAGCTTTGCTCAATATATCTTGGAAGTATAATAGGCTTGCTTATAGCAAGACAACTCATTAAGAGACTTACCACACTCAAATAATAATGGGTCCGTTTTGAAGTCTTCTATAGCCTTGGTATCAGCAGGTGTAATAAAGTGATCACGAAAAACAAGTATAATAAAAAATAGAATAATCTTAATGTGACCAATAACTAGGGTGTTGGTACAAAATATTTCCTCCACATCCAGTTCCACTTGACGTTGTAGAATATCCGTCATAGACATATTGTTGTAATACGTCATCTTGGGGGGATTGTTTCAACTAATGAAACATAATTAGGGAGGGCTTTGATATGCTAATTGAGACAACCCCACATAATGCTCAAGATATTCACTATTTCATGATTGTCAAGCGTAATTTATTTCACTAATCTCACACCTCAATGAGGGTTATAGACTTCTTAGTCCATGATGCCATGTTAAAATCATGATAATTAGATAGAATTCTATGAGCTTTTTTCATAGGAGAATTTTAAATCATCCGAAGTGGGTGGTCTATCTCCTAATGGACTATGGGTATTTACTATCATTCACTACAATATTGTACATAAAAACAACACTAAAATAATATTTATCTTGTAATAAAAACTTAAAATAATGTTTAATTATGGATTAAACATGTAAAACATAACCTTACATCATTAAAAAGATATCGTGCGTTGAGGAAATATATTAACATTCATTTGTAGTATTTTGTGGAAAAACACTACTGATATAATTTAAATCAACTTAATATGAAAGAAACCTCCAACATGTATCATCATCTTGTTATATATTGGCTTCATCAGTCCTTAATCATGAAACACTACGGTGTGATATGTTGGCTTCACGACTTCCCTATTTCAATCAAATACTTAATTACCTATTCAAAATTGACAATCTCATGTTCACGATTAATTATATCAAACATTAACCTTTATTTGACTTGGTAATACTTGCAATAATATTAATCACGAACCCATGAAAACCTTAAGTAAAAAGTTTAACAATATAAGTCATTACAGTTTGATATATTGTCTACATGACATACTTACCAAGGTTAAGATGACCTAACCATATAACAAACATAACATATAATCACTGAAGAGCCACATAAATACACTCAATTCTAAAAAAACATATAGTTCATGTATAAAGAAAGACCAATTTAGGTGCATATGTCGCAAAGCAACAACGATACCTTTTTGCTGCAATAGCACCAGCTTCATTGTCACACTCCAAGGTGGCATCGTGATATTTTATAGAGTAATTGCAATAATAAAAGGTTTCCACGAAAATAAGCTAAAATTGTGTGGTTTCCGCAGGAATATTAAGAGTAGTTGCAACCAAAAATCCAATGAGATGTTCATATTTCGAGTTTAGCTTAATATGCCACCGCAATGTTTTTTTTTCATAACAACCCGATTCCAAATCGAACAAAAAATAATATCTTTTACACAATATATGAATATAATTTTATTATTAAAATAAAATAATATTATTCCTTTTATCGTTTTGACTACCTATTTTATAATTTTATATCTTCGTGTTACTTGTTCATAATACATTCATGTGTAAAATATTCTTTGATCTTGCACGTTATTTTTTTTATATTATTCCATATCACACTTTGTTTTCCTCTATTACAATGTGATCAACATCCTTTCCTAGAGCAAATATTTATAAAAAGACAAAAGTATTTATAAAAATACAAAAGGTTGAACATCTAAACATAAAATCAAACTCTTTTTCAACCGCATTAAAAAATTCGACCATGCTATATTTTTATTTTCCTTTGAAATGTATAAAGTTTACATCAAAGAACTAAGCTTCTTTGTAAAAAAAATTATTATCTAAAATGATAAATTTCTATATCTACGTCCATATCCACAAGCTCGTTCAAGATTTTCTCATGAATCTCAAAAGTCATCTCCGATTTGACCTTATAAAATAGTTTTTCCAATACTACACATAATTTCAATTCGACAACCTTTGTAGTATTCGATTATTGCTATTCGATTCCTCAATCATCAAATAACTCATATTATGCATGACTTTGAGTTGTTCCTCTCCATAAATATACACCGTTCTCCTCATAAACTTACACCGTTCTCCTACAGTGCATCTTTTAGAAATAGGAGAGAAGAACCATAACCAATGCCTTATAAAATAGTTCATCAATCTCGATATTATCATTTTACTTTTATCTGAAATTTAGATTAGTAATCATATATTTATCTATTGAAATATAATGATTGGTGCACGATTAGTGATATAATGATTGGTGCACGTTTAGTGATATAATGATTGGTGCACGTTTAGTGATGTATTTGACTATTATTAGTAGATGAGCCAATTAATAAGTATTGGAGAAGTACAATAAATGATAAACTTACCAATAAATAAAAACCTATTACATAGGTAATTTGGTAGAGACTTGGTCAAATTTGGGGTTTTGAAGTGGACAAATAAGACTAAACAAAAGATTAGAGATTAATTTGAGAGATAATAATTAGTGAGATGATAACCATTAACCATGACGTCGAATATAAAGATATTCATGCAATTGGGCTTAAATCCAAATATACAATTGCATATTTATACATGAAAAAGATAATCAAAACCCAATTATTGGTTATATAGATATATTGTCAATTTACATTATTCTTTTCTTTTATTTATTTTGTACTCTAAGATATGTTATTCATATTTTTAAAACAAAGACACAAAAAAAGAAACCAAAAGGTGAAGCAATAAAATACATAAACCGACGAAGAAAACACTTCTTTAACTATCTATTTCATTTTTTATTTTTCTAGCGATTCATCAATATTCAAAAGGATTTAATATCTCAGTTATAGGTCTTTGAACGATTCACGCCATAGTGTACAATGTCAGGTTCGTCTAGCATGAATGGTGTATCTGCACAACCACACACTTAAGAATAAAACGTGGATTATGATTAGTCATTCGAATCTACCACTATTTAGCTCAAGTGACACCATGAAATTTGCTTCATAATTTCTCAATAGAGTTACCACAAAATAAACCATCAAAACCATATATAAGTTGTGGATAGGGTACAAGTCTATATTAAATCCCTCAATTAAATACCAATAATGGAAAACACCACCAAGCCTTGTTTTTTACTTGGGTATCACGAATGCAGAAAAATGAATACTTGTATTGAAGATTTTAACGAGTCTGACAATTTTTAGAAGCGTCCTAGGGTTGGAGGAAGCCCTTGTTTTGATTCTTAAGCTTGCTTAAGTGTTTTTTTTGTTATTTTAGGAAATTATTTGATTTTGCAAAATATTTTATATTACATCCGAATTGAAGGATATTCTATTTCGCTATATTAGTTATGTTTTCCTAATGTCTGATTAGGATTTTGGGGAGATACTATATAAGTTGTCTCCCACCCTAATAAGAAATTAATTATTTTTTATTAGTGAAATTTATCATTTGTATTGTAAATTCTATCTACCTATATTAGGTTTTACTTCTTGATACTATCATTATTGCATTATCTTGGTATCAGATCCTGATTTCGTGCTACGTGAATACACGAGTCATGCTTCCAAATACCATGAAAGGTATGGGTATAGGCGCATGGTTTGAGGGTCATAGTTAGTAAGAACTTCACGATCGTCTCAATGTGATAGTGAACCAACTGATCCAATTGGAAGAGCCAATTGAATGGCTAACCACCACCAGATTATGGGCTCGATGCTCAAATAGTCACTAACAAGACGAGAACCTGTTTGCTTCTTGTAGCGATTATGGAGATGAGCATTCAAAACGATCTTTGAAGAACTTCTACATCGTGAATACAATCCTAATACAAACAATCGATGGTAGTTAGTGACCAAAATTCCATCACTGAAAGGTTATACTTTAGAATTCCATGGAGGTCTTCAACCCAAATAATTTTTGGATTGGGTTGAATCACTTGAAGAAAATGGTTTATTTAGTCGTGACCATATTTCACTATATATGATGGTTGATGAAACAGTTTCAAGACTTTCTGAATTTGTTTAACTCGGTTAATATTTCTGAAGATATCTTCGTGCAGTTGAACTTGAGAAATCTTAGTCAACGAGACTGTATAAGGAAGATCAAGTTAATGTGTTTACTATGACGCTTCCTAGAAGGGTAGTTCCAAATCTAATTCTAGTAGTACAACCTACATGATTAGTTCGCCCCAAAACTTCTTCTATGATGAAGTGTTTTCGGTGTCATGAGAAAATGCATCGTGCATCAGAGTTTACTAAGCCACATACTCCATGGTTTTGTTTTAAAAAGAAGCTGATTGTCAATGGGTAAAGAGATGTGATTCGTAGTTTGATATTGGGGATAAAGATATTGAAGTATGCTAATATTTTTCCAGATGATTTTCTTAGTGTCCTTTCACCATTACGAGATATTCAACATCAGATTTATCTAGTCACTTAGGTTACTTTACCTAACTGGCCTCACTCTAAGATAAGACCCAAACAGCATGCGAAGCTTAGTAGACAGATCGAGGAGTTGCTGACTAATGGGTATATTAAAAAGAGTCTTACTCAATGTCCCATCACAACTTTACTAACACTGAATAAAGATGGTCCAATAAGGATTTGCATAGAAAGTAGTGCCATAAAAAAAAATCACGGTACAATATTGTTTTCTTATTCCTCCACTTTACGACTTACTGGACCAACTGACTGGCGCCAAGGTCTTCACCAAACTGTATTTGAAAAGAAGGTATAAAGAATACTTCATCAAGATTTCTTCGAATCAACATTTTTTTGGCCATTATTAAGGAAAATATAAAATATACATGCTCTCCTCAACATACATATATCTTAAGTTTATTTCTTGGAAACAAAACTATTCTCAATAAACTTTGTTGCATTTTTATAAATAAAATGCCGAAGTTGAATGTTCGTGGTTTTTGTTGTGTTATATCTCTACATATAACTATCTTATATTTTTATTTTTGACATATGACCTTTTTTGAATGAGGTACTTCAAGTTTAACAAAGGTTAAAATAAACAAAACAATAAATATATATGAGACCAAGCAATAAGGAATTAAACATGCGATACTAGGGAGATGTTATAATACGAGACTTGTAATAATATTTTACGTGAGACATGGGATACAGTCATGCAAGAATGAGAAATAAAGGCATGCGAGACTATATAATTTAACAATAAGAGACTAGAAAATAGTATAATATGACACGTGTACTCACTACCAGTCAATAAATGAATGCAAGGAAATAGGTGAGACTAGTTATGAAGAGGCAATACCAGTTACTAAAGAAGATGCTGGACAAGTTAAAATGTTATACGTGAGACTAATAAAAAGGAATATGTGATACCAGGGTAATATTACAATGCGAGACTTGTAATACTTACCAAGGGTGCAACAAAGGTTTTTATTTTTGTCTGGTGCGTATTACTGGGATGTAATAATGGGTTATAGATTGTTGATTTTTCCTATTCAAAGTCAATAATCAGCTATGACCAAAGGTTCATTATGTGTTTATGGATGTTGTATATTGGAATCAACACATAATATGCATTGTTTGGTATATTGAGGAATCTTTTGTCACCAACTTTTTTATATTGTCCTTATTGGCCAGCGAAGTTTGCATTAAAACAAAGGGCTGCATGTGCTATTGCTTGCCATATATATGATAATTGTCTATCAGACCCTATGAGTGCTACTTTAAAATCCATGTCTTCAAGCTTTGAATAAATCCAAACATGAATAGTTTACCGAATGAGAAATGGGGACATGTTATGAGAGATATTTTTTTATATTACTTTATAATTTAGTATTGTCTTCGTTTGGTAGCACCATTAAATAACTTAAACGGATATTCATTGGTACTAGTGAATATCATATTGGGTCATACGATACTAGCCAATTTATTGTATTTAATGAAGTTAATCAATTCATTTGTTTTAGTATTAGTATCGCAATCCGTTTTAGTCACCTCTTGTATCTCAAATTGTTCTTGTTCGAAGACTGGTCATTAATCAATGTGTTGCACTTGTGCTTTGTCTTTTTACTAGATGCGATACAAATGTCAATTGGGATGAAAGACATGTATGACATACATGTGAGACCAACTACTCATGCAACTAAATATGTGAAACCATATATACATAATAGATAGGTGCTAGACATCAACATATTCCACTGAGATTTTTATGCGAGATTCTTTATACGTGAAGGAACGGTGCGATACTTAATATACATGGAGCATAAAACATGGATAAAACATGCGAGACATCGACAAGTTTTAGTGAGATACATGCGATACTTATTATATATGAATTATATATGTGACACCGCTTATTGAAAATAAACATGTGAGCCAAATAAAAAAATAAGACCAAGTAAAACAAACATGCGAGCCAAATATAAAAAACACGGGAGACCAAATGAAACACAACATTAAATTTATTGTTTTACAACACTGTAATATATGACAATCTAGTATTTTAAAACCCTACAATATATGACAAGGTAAACCAAAATATATTGAAAGTTGAATCTTAATCTACTTAAGTTCCACTTACATCTTCATTAACTTGTATCACTGATGTAATCAATGTCTAATTTACAAGACAAAATAGTATCATTGAGGTCAGAAGTAATAATATCTTTCAGGTCAGGGACAAAAGTAACTTCCAGGGCAATAATCTTATTCAAAAGAGCAGTAGAAGCTTTAAGGGAAAAAACAACCTCAATCTCATTAATCTACTAATAGAAGACCGCATCTTCCTGTGTAAACTATGTTGTTTTGACATCATATTCTTTTGAATGACGTGATTTTTATGGGGTGTTAGCTAAGTTAGGTGTCGGTGGTTCTTTTTTACGCTTTTGTGTTGTTAATTGTTGAGTTTTTCTAGTTGGCGTTGTTCTGGTTGTGGGCTTACTACTTTTAGTTATGGTTTATGTAAACAAGGTTAAAATAAACAAAAAAATTGAATATAAGATGCACCATTAAAATTGGCGCAATGCTATAATGTAAGACTTGTATAACAATAGGCAAGAGTTGTAATACTGGCTAGTGCAAGATATATTTTAAAATCATGCGAGACAATAACATAAAGGGAAGTGAGACCATTATAAGTTAATAAGTAGACATGGAAGATGCGAGACTTATAATACTTACTATTGGTGCAAGAAACTTATAAGACACTTCTTCTTTACCATCGTTGCATCTAATTTTGTAACCTCCCTTGTAGTTTAAAGACATTTCTTTTTTCTCGTGCTTGAAACCAAAGATAATCTTTAGATATTTCATGGTAAGTTTAACATGTTTGGACCCTAAAATGAAACCACTTATTTTATCGAGTATTTCTTGAGGTTTTTGGTGATTATGTTACAATGCTTTGTTTAGATTCACTTTCTGCATATCATATGAAGCATTCAGTTTAGTATATAATGACGTTGCTTTATCAGTTTTATGTATTTATCCCTAATGGCATGCTTCTGTTTCACCTAATCTAAGATGCTTACTAGACATAGTCTACAATGACATGCTTTATAGTCATTGTTTTGTAAAAAAAGGTGAGACTAGTAATTGATAAGGAAATAGAACTTTGGGGATCAAAATATAAATAAATAAAACCTTGTATAATAAATTGCATAGTTATATGAGAGATTTAGAGCTTTATGAATAGGTGAAGGATAAATGTGCAATTAGATCATTTATGTAACTGATTATGTTATGTTTAAGTCCTTGCGCCTATATATACTGGCCCGAGATAAACGTAGAAAAGATTCTCACATTTGAGATAAACTACTTTCACTTCTTGACTTCTCTCTTTAGAAACTACTTTTCCTCAAAATCGTTTTACTTTTCTTTCCTTACTCTATTTTACTCTACGAACCATAAACAATCCTCACCAAATTGGTGAATTCACTGGGGACGGTCATGATTTGTTCCTAGATTGTTCCCGTTCGATTTCTTTTTCTTGTCCTTATTCAAAGAACTGTTTTGGTCAACAATGAATCCAAGAAATGAAAGTGAACCATTAGTTTGAGTAGTTGTTGAAACATTAAAACATGATTTGCAAGGAGGGGTTAATAAGCAGGAGGAATCCATTACATTTCGACAAACTCAATTGGATAAATGTGAATGAATAAACTATTAGACAAAATTACAGCTCTGGAGGAGAAGTATGACAAGAGATAACAAGAAAATTCAATCAACTAGGCTAAATCAGAGGTGCGAGAGTTGGATGGCAAAAGACAAACAATGGTATATCACATCCACTAACAAAGAAATAGAAAGTTCAGGATCTGACTTTAAGAGGTATCGGGGATTTTCAAAATAAGAAAAATACCGACCTAAAAAATTACAAAAGGAATATAAAGCTAGGAAGAAAAGTATACCACGATGCTTGAGGGAAGCTAATTGGTGTGAATGGAAAACATCAAATCAATACAACATAGTGGATAATCAGAATTTATACACTGTGATGGGAGCTAAGAATGCCAATCAATATGTTCATGCATTTGACTGGAGAAATTCTTATTTGACAACTGAGATAAGATCTATCTCTCTTCCTAAGCGGTTTGATATTTCAAAGGTTGAAAACATTCGATGGGATGTAAGACCTTGATGACCACATCGAAATTTTTTAAAAATTACATGATGAATTTCGAGGACGATGATAGGTTGGTATGTAGAAATTTCTCTTAGACGTTCAAAGGAACATCTATAAAGTGGTACAACAGAATTCTGAGGGGTTTATTTCTAATTTTAGAGATTTTTCAAAGATATGTGGGTGAATGGAGATACGATAATTCAATGTAAACAAGCAGTAGGAGAAACTTTGAAGGACTATACTAATAGATTTGTGTTAACCAAGGTTGGTTTAGATAATTGTGAGGAGCTGAGAACAATAGTAGCATTTCAACAAAGATTGCTACGAGAAGATCTAGCAACTGAAACAACAAAGCAAAGAACTTTTACTTTTGGAGCACTAATGGCTAAGGTGGAGGACCAAATTAAGGTAGAATAGTCGAGTGAAGTTTGAAGAGTAGTTGGAACTAGTCAAAAGAACTGAAGGCAGGTGCCAAACAATCAAGGGAAATCTTCAAATTTAGGCCAACCAGCACGGCGGAGGAACAACAACAATTTACCTCCTCTAACTGAGGGATATTAAAATCAAGCCATATGGTACTTGTTTCGTAGACCAAGGGCCAATCAGTGGATAAATCCTGATTTTTATAACGATCTAACTGAAAATGTAGTTATAATCTATGAAAGGGCAAAGTGGTATGTGAATTTCAAAGCCAACCCCGATAAATAGGCCAATGGATGAGTAAAATAATAGGTTTTGTATGTATCATAATGAGACCAAACATGATACTGCAGAATGTATTGCCTTAAGAAAGGAGATACAAACATTGATAGAGAATGCAAATTTTATTGGCTTATGTAAAATGACACAAAAATACGTTAAAGGTCCATGTTGCATCGACTTCACAGATAATAAATCCAAATACACAGGCAAAAAATTGATGATTCTGGATTCAAATTTTGATGATTTTGATGTTGCATCGGGGTATTTAGATGCAAATCCACACTGGTTTATTTTAATGGTGTTGGAGGATTCAGTCAAACAAGGCCATATTCAAAGTCTTTGTGAATAGTTTAAGTCATTGATTATTTTTGGATGAGATATTATGAATGGAAATACTGACATTTCTAGAAAAATGAATTTAGCAAGCTTAGCTACTCAGATACAAGGAGGGATGTCTATTCATCTGTATGGTAAGAGAGATGTTTCTTTTATTCTTCTTGAGGAAAATGATCTGAGAGGTACTGCAGGTCGTCATGAAGATGCAGTGGTTATTGGAGAAGAGATAGCTTGAGTTGAAAACCGACGTGTATTGATTGATACAGGGAGCTCTACAATTTTTTTTGAATACATCTTGTGATAAAATGCTTAATCCTGCTCGAATTTCTTAGTCAGAACGTACAATAATTGGTTTTTACAAGAGTAACGACACAAGTAATTAGAGAATTTAAGGGAGAGGTGAGTTTGGGAAAACGAAATTTTAGAAAGAAGGTTCAAATGTTGTTCTTGGTGGTGGATTGTCGAAGAAGTTACAGTGTCATTTTGGAAGATCTTAGATGTCGAGCATGTATGAAGTTGTGTCAACAGTCCATCAATTCTTTAAGTATGTCATCAGATATTGTGTGGGGGTCATCCAAAGTGATCAGAAGGTTGCTAGAGAATTTTATGCCACAACTCTTTGGATTCGAAGGTCAAGCAATGGTGATAAAATGGTTGAATAGCAAACAGGAGGTTGACTTCGGATCTCGAGGAAGGGGTTGATGATCCAGGGGAAACAACAGGTTCTTTAACAGTAAGTGAAAACACAGAGGAATATGCTTTTCCTGATGAAAAGTACTTCCAATAGGAACCTTACTGACCTCAGTTTTACGACAACAAATATTACAATTTTTGTTTCATAATTGGATGTTTTCGCTTGGAAAATAGAAGACGTGGTACGAGTTCCAATAGAAGTGATAGGCCATATCCTAGCAATTGATCTCAATGTCAAACTTGTTATACAAAAAAACGTGAATTTTCTTTTAAGAAAGCAGAAGAAATCGTTTCTGAGGTGGATCGTTTATCAAACGTCGGACATATAATGGAGTAATAATATCCTTTATGGATAACAAAACTCAGTGATTGTTAAGAAGAAGAATAAAAAAGGGAGAATGTGCATCGACTCCACAGATCTGAATCACACTTCTCCTAACAATCCGTTCCCAGTTCCTCGAATAGACCAATTGGTTGATTCCACGTTGGGAAATAACATTTTGCCCTTTATGGATGCATTTTTAGGGTATAATTAATTTCAGATGGATCCAAAGGATTAAAAGAATACCACATTCATTACAGATCGAGTTTTGCATTGTTATAGAGTTATGCCCTTTGGGTTAAATAATGATGGAGCCACATATCAGAGATTAATGAATAAAGCCTTCGCTTCTCAGATCGGAAGAAATGTGAAGGTGTATATTGATGATATGGTGGTTAAGAGTCTAGCAGATGATGCATACTTAGAGGATTTGAAGGATAATTTTTTGAATTAGAGGGCTATCTGAAGTTAAATCCTAAGAAATGTACCTTTAGAAGCTGACCGAGAACAACTTAAAGATTTGGCATCAATAACATCACCTCAAACTATCAAAGAAGTGCAAATTTTAACACGAAGGTTAGTTTCTGTTAACAAATTCATTTCTAGATTTTCTAATAAATGTTTCCTTTTCTACCAAGTACTGCGAAGACCAAAAACATTTGAGTGAACCTCGGGATGTGAAGCAGCTTTTTTAAGCATTAAAGATTAATTATCATCACCAGAAATATTGTCCAAGCCTCAGATTGGAGAACAAATCTCTTTGTATATTGTACTATTGAATTTTGCCTTAAGTGATGTGTTGATAAGTGATGATTCATGAATTTCAAAGCCAATGTATTATTTTAGTAAGAGTTTGGGAGCAACATAAAACAGGTACATGAAGCTTGAAAAAATAGTTTTAGCTTTAGTAGTGGCTGCTAGAAAAATGTGCCTCTATATTCAAGCTCATATTATTGAGGTTCAAAATTCATTCTCATTGAAAAATGTGTTACAACGCTCCGATATTTATTGGAGAATGACCAAATGGTTAGTTGAGTTGGGATATATTTATATCATCTTCTCACCTCGGACAACTATCAAGGCCCAAGCCTTGGAAGATTTTCTTGGTGAATTCTATTCAAGCAGATCAGGCAAAGAAGTGAACAAGGAGGTCTTGCCAAAGAGTTCAACGTGGATAGTTTGAAATGATGGAGGTTGTAGCATTTAAAGATACAATTTTGGAGTTCAACTGATTTCTCCATCTGGTGAAATAATGTTTCAATCCATTAAAAGTGGATTTCATGCATCGAATAATGAAGTTGAATATGAAGCCTTGCGAACATCTGTGGGGGGAAATTTTAGTTCGTTTAGAAACAAATTCCCAGTTAGTAACAAATCAAGTGGCTGAAATTTCAAAAATTAAAAAGGATAATTTAAATTTATATCTTCGCGAGTTTCGAAATTTGACTATTATGTTCGATCATATGTTACTATGGAGCATATCAGCCGAGGAGACAATGCAATTGCTGATTATTTGGCAAGCCTGGCATACACAGAAGGGTACCCTTGGATTTTATTCAAGGAGAGTCCTTCGATCTTAACCCATTCAGAGAAGTGCAAATATGCAGAAGAAATTTTTGTCACTCAACGAAGGTTCCAAAAAAAGCTTACCTTATATTAAATATAATTTTTCGAAAGGGGTGGTCTCTGACCGCGACCAGGAACTTATTCTAATTTGGATCTTGACATGTTGGCAAATGTAATCCGAAGCGATTGGAGAACTTACATTCTGGATTTCTTGTTAAGAGAAACGTTGCCTCAAGATATGAATCTAGCAAATAAGTTGAAAGATAAAGCATGTGGCTATATGGATTTAGATGGGATTTTATACAAAAAAGCGTTGAGTAGGCCATTATTCCGATGCTTGAGCAAACATGAATCACATGAAATTCTGTCAGAGCTATATGAAGGAGATGGTTCATCACATTGCGGGTTCAAGGTATTGACACGTCGAGTTTTGTTGGTAGGGTATTATTGGCCTTCGATTATGAGTGATGATACAAGTTTAGTTCGAGACTGTGATACTTGTCGACAGTTTTCCAACTCTATTCATAAACCTGCAGTTCCACTCATGTCCATTACCGAAGCCATCCTTTTTTACATATGTGGAATAGATTTAGTAGGACCATTGACAATAGATTTTGGAGGACGCCAAATGATTATCGTGGCAGTGAATTATTTTACGAAGTGGGAAGAAGTTAAACCATTTTCTAGGACAAAATCCAATGACGTAATTAAGTTCATAGTAAACTGTATTTGTTGCCGCTTTGGCGTACCTCAAACAATTACCACGGTTAACGCTCTTTAATTTAATAATAAAGAAATAGCTTCTTTTTGTGCTTCTAGGGGGATACAATAATTTTTTTCCACACCTTTTCATCCCCAAGAAGATGGTCAGGTAGAAGTGACAAGCATATCTATTTTGGAAGGTTTAAAGAAGAATTTGACATGAGTTGCAGGAAAATGGCCAAACTATTTCCAGGAAGTATAATGGGCTTATCAAACAACTCATGGGGAAGCTACTAAAGAAACTCCTTTTGCCTTAGCGTATGGGATGGATGTTGTTAGTCCTGAAGAACATATATTTCCTTCTTTTAGAGTAGCCCAATATTATGAAGAGCTAAATGACGAAGCAAAAAGAGCAGATTTGGATTTGATCGAGGAAAAAAGAGTTAGAGCTCACGTGAATGTGATTCATTATCAGACTCTTATGAGGATTATATATAATTCAAAGGTAAGAAGGAGGGATTTCAAAGTGGGTGATAAAGTTCTAAGGAAGGTATTCCTCCATACTAAGGATACGAGCCTCGACAAGATGGCCTCGAATTGGGAGGTTCATTATATGGTTGTGGAAAAAATAAAGGCAGGTTCTTAACGCCTTTATGACGAGTAGGGGAGGATGCTTCAACATCATTGGAATATACAACATCTAAAATTATACGGGGAGTAACTGTCTTTTGATTTTTTGTAATAATTGGCACAGTCTTTCCTACCTTGTTGGCCAAAAGAGGTTTTAATGAGGTGTTGTGTAAATGTTCGAAACTATCAATAAATATATTTTTTGGCCAATAGTTGTTTACGTATGCTTGTTTAAATTATTTTGCTAATCAAAGACTGATCATCTTTGAAGTTGACCAAGAGTAATAATTATGAAGTCTTGAATACACTTTTCAAAGAGACAACCATATTCAGAGTGTTACGTTCTCTAAACACACTGTAATATTCGAAGTGCTACGTTCGCTAAAAATGCACTATAATATTCAAAGTGCTACGCACGACATTAATCAAAATGTCACATTTTATAAGTGTGTTATTTGTATTTAAGGTGTTAATATTCTTTACACACACCATTGAAGTTCAAGTATTCTCACTTCGAAAATTATATGTTTAGTTATGATATAAGTTATATTTCGAGGTGGACATGACTTATAAGTTACAAAAAACAAAAACCTAATAAGAATATAGAAGAAACAAATCCTTTTTTGCATTCAATTTAATTCGATGATAACAAAATAAGTTTTTAAATCCCAAGTAAAAAAGCATCTATAAAACAATTCATTCCAAAACAATTGAATAACATGAACAAACAAAAAAAGGAGATAGCAAAGTTATTTGTCCTCAGAGCTTTCTTCAGAAGATTCTCCTTGTTCAGAAGCACTTTCTTTCGATTACGCTTCTTCGAATGAGGAGATATTAACATGATCAAAAGCTTCAGTGGGGCGAATTTTGATAGGAATCTGCTCCCACAAGTTAGAGAGGTCAATCTTTGAAAATGTGGCATGAATTTCGCGAAGAATATTAACAGATCTTTGTTCTTCGACATTTTTTATGGCTGGTAGCATAACCTCTCCACATTCGTCCTCAGCAGCAATGGTAGCAAGCCTTTTCTGTTCGTTGAATTGAGCTTTGAGATCATCCATATCCTCTATCAAATTTTTCTTCTCATCCTCAATCTTGTTGAGTGAAAGTTGAAGATCATTCTTTTTCCACGAGGCCACTAAAGATTTCCCTTATTCTTTTTTCAACAGCAGGAAGTTTCTTATTGTGAACCATATCCTTTGTCGTATCCTCTAACTGACTTTGAGCATATTCAATTTCTTGGGTTAATTTTTATGCTCCAACACCAAGATTGGTAAATGGTTGAAGACCATTGGACTAGGAACAAGTATACGAGCACTAGAGGATGAAGGCAAAGAGACCTCTTGTGAATTTGCTTCGGGAATAACAGGAGTAGACCTTTTACCATAATTTTTCAGTTGGTCCTGAATTTCTTGAACAAATGGATCTTCATCTGTGACAAGCTCTTGATATTAATCAAGGTTGATAAAGGTATCAGGATCAAAGTTATCATTAACTCTATCATTGTTTGGAGCATTCTTTCCTTGTTGAGTGCCTCCCTATTCAACACTTGCTTCATTTTCTTTTTGTTGATTCTCCGCAACAAAAATTTCATTAGCATCGAAAGGCATCTGTTAAACGGTTTGTACATTTTCTATTATGCATTCTTTTCAGGATTTTATTTAGTTGTGCTCTTCCTTTTCGTTACGATAATTGTCTTTTTCCTTTTTTGGGAATGGTCTACTTCTTTTCTTTCCTTGATAGTGGGGGGGGGGGGGGGGGGTTCTTCTCTGTTGTTTTTCTCTTCAAAATTTTCGGCATCAGAGCTTCTGAAACGCTAGCACCAAATTGGCTAGCTGCCTTTTTATTATTTTTTCCCTTTTTCTTTGGAGGAAGGTGGCTATCCCATATGTTTCAAACAGGCAGAAAGACTTTCTAATCAGGGGCCACTAGCCTTTTGACAGCATGCAAAGGATTGGTTGGCTCCATTAGATTCTCAGAAGAGAAGTTCCAACGTTGATTCTCCACAAGTTGCTATTGAGAAAGTTGATAGGTTGAAAGGCATGTGTGAAATATATTGCCCAATTCTTTTTCAGCTCAGGCTGCAAGCTTAATTAACATATCCTTGACATCTTTTCGACAAAGTTTGTAATGCATCAAAATTTCTGGATACAGTACAAGACTTGATGAGAAATAAGTAGAAAATTAATTGGAGATAAGATTCAAATAATAAAATAAAAATACCTACTGGTTACTCCTCTGGACAATGTTCAACTTCGATGGGTTGGCTTCAGAAATATCTTTAGCTTTTTCCTAAGCTCCTGAGACGAAGACAACTCTTTGGTTCCAAAATTTATCTTCCTCCAACTAATCATCGATGATCTTCAAGTCATCATCCAATGTCAGATAATAAAATGGAAGTACTGGTCCCTTCGACAATTTGGTCAGGCAGATGAAGTCCTCGATGCAAAGAGGAATTTTGGCCAATCGAGAAGCCATAATCACAGAGAGAAAAATGAACCACTAATTGGGTGTCACCTGAGTATGGCACGTATATAAAATCTTGAAGTATCCTACTATCATGAGGTCTAGTGGAAATCAAAGACCCCTATTGATGATTTAAGGTTAGACCACATGTTCACCTTTTATGCAATCTATAGGGGTTTCTCCTTCTTTGGGTAGACGAAGTATAATGTTGTCCCTCTTTTCTCATTATTTTTTGAGTTTATGTGCTTGTATCTCTTGGTAATATGTGTAAGCAAAATTCTTTAATTCCAAGATATAGTGTGCATCGAGATGCTTTAGGTTTTTGCTGACTGGTGCGACTAGCTTGTTGGAAAACTTCACAAAAGATTTATTTCTTCTTATCCTAGGTTATTTTGCTTTCAAAGCATCTTCTTATGTATCAGCTTTGATATTTGATTGTATGGCTTCATAATCCATTTCCTCCTTGGATGCCTCATCCACGGGTCGAGGTGGATAACTTGAGGGATTTTGTTGCGACTCTGTTGCTGTCTCAACAATATCCCTTAGGGAGGAGAAGAGGTTGATGGATTCGAGGCGAGATCAACATCGTCACCCATGGCTATGAAGGTTTTTCTTTTCAGAGTTTGAGAAATTTGAGTTTTGGTATGAGCTGAAAAGGATTCCTTGCGTAGTGAACGAGGGGACTCGAAATTAACCGGAGAAGGATTTTCCTCTGATTTTCCTAAAGAGGATTTAGTTTGGGTTACCTTGCGATTGATTCAAGAAGTTGAGCTTCCGGAAAGAATTTGAGGCGATGAACTATTTAGAAAAAGTGTAATTACAGATGTCTTCGGTGTTTGAGTTTTTGATGAATGACTCTCTTCTAGAAGAGCAGAATTTGAAAATGAAAGAGGAGTTTTGTTAGGATCGAAGTTACCGTAGTATATTGTCTATGTGGACAAACCACGTGGAGCGTTGCTTATCAGTCCAGCTGCTCTATATTCAGCTACAATGTTTCTTATGCAATAGTAGTCGTATGATCCGAAGTAAGATTTCTGTTTATCTGAGGAAGATAAATTTCTGGGTTTTTTGTGTTTTGACTTTTTTAGTGTTGAATGTTTTCTCATAAACACACTTGAAAGACGGGAGGATAATTGGTGTTTTTCGGTGAAAGTAGCTTAAGGGTTGAAGAGTCAGATGAAGGTAGAAAGTGAACTTCTTCTCTCTCTCTCTCTCTCTCTCTCTCTCTCTCTCTCTCTCTCTCTCTCTCTCTCTCTCTCTCTCTCTCTCTCTCTCTCTCTCTCTCTCTCTCTCTCTCTCTCTCTCTCTCTCTCTCTCTCTCTCTCTCTCTCTTTAAAAACAATGTTTTGAAGCAAAGTGAGGCATATAAGCATATTTATATGAGAAGTTGATGGATAGGGAAGTGAAAGAGGTGGAGAAAACAATTGGACACAATTTCAAACGGTTAGATAAAAAATGAGTTAACACATGTCATATGATAGGGCTGGTGGCAGACTAGTTCCTAGGGCATCATCACCTGCCTAGTGGCAGACCTAGTTCATAGGGCATCATCACCATTTCGATCTTTGTTTTGAACATTTATGACTTTCGGAAGGAGATGG
This sequence comes from Limnanthes douglasii subsp. nivea, assembly GCA_036936605.1. Taxonomy (NCBI): domain Eukaryota; kingdom Viridiplantae; phylum Streptophyta; class Magnoliopsida; order Brassicales; family Limnanthaceae; genus Limnanthes; species Limnanthes douglasii. The sequence goes on along the minus strand of JAUPFV010000002.1, from coordinate 301,578,313 downwards.
CTCTATATGAAACAATTCAAGGCATTGAGTGAGAAATATAGAAATAGTAAGATTAAAGCAGCTCGAATCATGGATAGAAGGATTTTTCTCTACCTATAAATATTTGTGAAGCTAATTAGTTCTCATTCATTGACTTTCATACGAACTAAGAGGTCTACTGATAAGGAAATAGAATTTTGGAGATCAAAATGTAAATAAATAAAAAATGCATGATAAATTGTATAGTTATAGGAGAGATTTAGAGCTTTATGAAAAGGACTAATATGCAATTAGACCATTTATGTAACCGATTCTATTATGTTTAAGCCCTTGCGCGTATATATATTGGTCAGGGCTGAACAGAGAAATGACTACAGAGTTGCTTATTTGTCCCCTTTCGGATATAGAGACATAACATAGGTTGCGTAAGTTTCTTTGTGTGAGTCATAGATGAGATATTAAGTTATTTGAAGTAGTAACAGAAGAAAATGTTAGATTTAGGTTGAAAGGGGGTTGAGATATGGGTACTTTGTGAGAGAGGTAAGAGAATGTGAAGTGTTAACAAAAAAAACTACCGCTTGTTTGCAATTAACTATTTATACTAGAGGGATATTTTTCTTTAATTTTATGGTCCAAGTATCTATTGGTAGTTTACCAATTTTGAATATAACGTGGTCGTGAGAAAATTGGTTGGGTATATATCGGTAACTCACCCGTTAGTAAAAATATATAGACATATTTCTAAACAACAATCTAAACATTTGTTTCCAACTTAATCATTATCATGAGGTTGTATTCGTTTATCCCCATCTTGACGATCTTTTGAGGTTTATTTGTTTGTTGTTAAGGCTTTGGTTAATTGAAATTTTATATATTTATTACTTTGTAGTTTGTTTTTCAATTTTTATGAGTTATATGAAACAAATTTATGTGTTTTAAATTTTTACAATTTGCATTCATTTTATTTTTACAATTCGTTTTTTTATTATTCTAATTTTTTTTAAATTTTTTTTAAGTATTACTATGATCTATTTTTTATATGTAAAGTAGAGATATTTTTATTATTTTTAAAAGGATAAACTACCAATAACTACAAAAAATATCACCTTATTTACCAATAGCAATACAAGGTTTCATAATTTAAGGATAACCACCTCCTGTCAAGTTAGGATTTACCAATTAATCACATGTTAGTCTCAAATACCTTTAACCGTTTCTCTATTTTTTATTTTTTTTATCTCATATCTTTCCAATTGTTACTAAAAACATTATCTTAAAATAGCTTTGGTTTTATTTTTTAAAACGAAAACAAAACTTCATCCATGAGATATATATTTTGAATTTTTTTAGTTTCAAAATTTTATGTAATTTGGTTGCGAATAAAAGTGTGAAAAAAATTTGTGTTCAAGTTGCAGAATTACGTGTAATTTGATTGCTAACAGGCAGCTGTTTTCTAGATATAGAATTACGTTTAATTTGGTTGATAAAAAAATGTGATGAAGTTGCACAATGACATGCAAATATGTTGTACAAATAAGAAGAAAATAGTTGCAGAAATATGATTTTTGTGATCAAATAAGTCTCATTGTGTGAAAGATTAAAATATAAATTTGTTTTTTGAAAATAAATGTTAATTATAACATTCATATATTGATGACTTTGTTACAAACATTACAAGATTACTATCTAACTACATATGTTATGGAGTTTCTTTTAACATGTACGTACATATATCTAGTTATTCAAATTTCCTCGTATTATCTTTTCCATCTTTACCATTATACTTCGATCGTTTCTTACCTTGTTTAATATATTCTTGGTTGCTTTACTTAATTTAATATTCATATATAGATCGTCCTATCATTTTAGTAGCTTGTTCTCTCTCTTTTCTTCTTCGAAGTTTAGATAATCTTTTTCCCTATAAACAATTCTTTTATTCATATATTGATTTTTCTCTTAATGTCGTTTTTTTTTCAATTACTTCGTTTATTTTTTTATTTAGTTTTCTTATACACGTTATGTCGTTATGTCTCTTGGAATACGATCTTATTTACTAACACGCCAAAGTCTCCGCTAAAGAGTTTTACGTAAAAAATAAGAATCTAAAATTTCAGGAAATATATGTTCTAATAAAAAATTAATGTTATTGAGTATCTCAAACAGTTTTGTATCTCATGGGAGATATTAATTATCTTATTAAATATTTATCTTACATATATAATTTTTTATACATATAACTTTGAATAAGTTAGAATGTAAAACGGGCATTAATTCATTTTTCATATAATATATCTATGTAGTTATTAAGTGTCCAATTAATCTGTTTTATTTTTAAATCAATTTTTTGCAAAAATTAGCTTATAGATTTGTTATAAATTCAGTTATAAAATAGTTTGTGTTAAATATGATACTAAAAGAGTTGATGACATTAATTTATTTACTTTTTCATTTTTCATTTTTGAGAATAGTGTTTTTTGTGTGTGTAATAAAGCATTAAAATAATTGAAAGAGGGTTCATACAAGAATAACTAGGGCATATCCCGAGTAAATACAATCACTTCAAGTCAGGGGGACGAAATGAAATAGTATAAGTTCAGATCAAAGTAGCAAACATAAGATCCAGTCTAGCAAAGAAGAAGTGTACTTGTCCTACAAAATGGTCTTCCGAGACAGCTGCCGAACATCTCCAATAGAATCTACGTGATGGAGTGGAAAAAAAACTCGAGCTGCACTCACCGAGACGGGACCTGTAATAAATAAAAACCATTAGTAGGATATTATACCGGCCAGCTAGTCTTGCTACCTTGGAATCTATACCGTAGATCTGATGAGATACGGTAAGAAACCATGGAGGCAGTGGCCGGAGGGGAACCAAATACTCTTGAATTCCTCTCCTTCCAGACGTGATAAATTACCGCTACAAAGCAAGCATGCCAAAGTCTATAAATAACGAGATTGAGACCATGTTGACGCTTCAGAAATCCAAGACTGCCAGCTAATATTCGAAAAGGGAAAACCTAGTTTATTACTAGCGTTAGTCCAGATACTCTTGGCGAAACTATACTCAAAGAGGAGATGAGAGATAGTTTCAGATTCAGAGTTGCACAGGGCACAATCAGTTGGGATATTGAAACCCCAACTGATAAGCTTGTCTTTGGTTGCAAGCTTGCCTAAAATAGCGAACCAAGAAATAAAAGAATGACGAGGAATATTGAATTTATTCCAGACTAACCCGGCCCAACCCACTTTAGGGTTAGGCAGACGAATGGCAAGGTACGTGTCTCTGATTGTAAAGAAATTGCATCCAGCCTTCGCCTTCCAGTAAGGGATGTCAGTGGATTCGAGGTTGTGAGGTGGGAGAGAGAGGATTAGGTTGTGTATCTCCAACAGATTAGCGCGGCTTCGAGATCTCGCTGATCTAATATTGGAAGGCTAATTCCTGCTTCCGTTACGAATGATATCCGATACTTTTAGGTTCTTCCCAAGCCTAGAGTCATTAATTGTGTTGTCGCCATAGTAAGATGCAAGTGAAGAGGATAGAAGCCATGGGTCGTACCAGAAGGATGTGCTCAAGCCATTTCCGATGGCCACCCTGTACAAATTACAAGCCAAATGGCGAAGACGAAGGATTTTCCTCCAAATCCAAGAGGAAGAGGAGCCGATCTGGAGGTTCCAAAAATTACCAGTTTTTATTTTTTCCATTTTAATCCAATCACTCCAAATGGAATGATTATTATTACTTATGATATACCAAAGGTGCTTGAGGACAGCCGTCTGATTCCAGATTTTTACAATAGCGCATCCCGATATTAGGCCGAATATTATTTTTGACAAAAATATGATGTCCTTGATTTTGATGCACAACGAATACCATTCTAGAGGCCGGTAGAACTGAATGCCCTTTTAAAGGTTTTCCTGAAAATGAAACATTGAAGATGGCGAGTCTTCTTGTAAAAATGTGGACCTTGTTAGTATTGCATGAAGGTTACCTTGTCGACAAAATTATACAAACATGCAAAATTTATCTCAATTTATTTTCGATCACCAAGTATTCTATAAACATTTCGGATCATGCGTCCATCGTCCAGTGGATTCAACTTAACACTATCCGAAGGTTTGTAAAGAATTTTGTAAAATGTAATACGTCCCTATATTTGCTTTTAGTAAAAGATATAAATCAGTAATATGAAACATATAAGATTATCAGACAATGTATAAAATTATAAATATCATTTGTTAATAAAATTTCATTCAACATAAACAAAAATTGATCTTTTATTTATTTATATATATATATATATATATATAGTTTTTTTGTGAAACAATTATTTTCAACTATTGGGTGCAAATCTGAAACACCATCCAAATATATTTGATAATTGATTTTATTAGAACTATATATTATAAAGTACTCAAACAAATTTATTATTTCAAACTCTGAAAAAATAAGGCTCTCTTTAATTTAAAAACAAGATTCAGATTTGGTAGTTGCATAAATATTACAAATATATAATAATTAATTTTAATTTTATAAAAAATAGTTATACATTTATTTATATAACTTTCATTAAAAATTAATATATATATATATATATATATATATATATATATATATATATATATATATATAAAAAGACCAGTTAAAAAATCACTTGCGACCTTAATAATAAATTTGTTTTAGAATCTTAAAACTGTCATGTATTGTCAAACAAAAAGATACATCTAGAATGTATTTGTTTGGAACTGCCAGGAATATCTTAAACAAAAATTAAAGGTATCATTTATATATATATATATATATATATATATATATATATATTAAAAGAACTTTATAAATAAATAATATAAATAAGTAATTTTGAAATAAAATTTATGAAGTAGTTCAAATGAAAATTATTAGGAGAAACGTGTTTAATACTCCAGATTGGTGATTATAATACCGAGGATTTGAACAACATTATAATTTTTTTTATTTTTTTTTTCGGAGGGAACCCGCAGCCGCTACTCAGAATGCAATGAGTGCGCAAAGGGTAAACCACCAACGCCAGAAGGTAAACCATACAAGGTGACAGGCTCAGTCGAGAAAGCGTATGTAGAGGGACTCGAACTCATGACCTTTTGGTTATAAGAATGCCATACTCAACCAACTCGGCTACCCCCTTTGGGGGCTGAACAACATTATAATGATTATTAATCTCGTGGATATTGCCTTAAAAAAAAGTTACTATATTATATTAGTTTCAACATAATAATACTCAGAGTAACGATAGTACTAGTGCGCTGGTTAAGTGAATAGTGAGAAAGTAAGAGTTTTTTTTGTAGTACTAATTTTTTGTAGTTACTATATATATTTAAAGGGTTTATACCAATTGGGTACAAAAACGTATACAATTTACTAATAAGTCCAGCCTCAAATAGATTTTACCAATATCTACCAAAATATGATTTTATTTACATATTAGTCCAAATTTAAATTTTATATACAATTTTATCCTTAATGAATTCATAATATGACAAACAAAGTTTGAGAAGAAAGAATTTATTTTGAAATTGGGGTTTAATATTTTGATTTGGGTTGTAATTGTTTTGTTTTTTTAAGGATAATTGAGTCTTTTCTTAAATATGCTGGATCTATTTGTAAAATAGATCTGTTGGGGTATGATTGGATAAATAGAGACAAATTTTAGACTCATTACGTAAGTCTCCCATTTTCTAATGGTAAGTGTTAGCCTCAATAAAGATTTGTGTTGCGGATATTTTCTAATACCAGATTTTGAATGTTAAGAATTGGTGTTTTTTATCAGCAGTGAGGGCTTCAAGTTGATGTTTATTTTGTTTTATAAGGAAAAAGCTAAATTCATTTAGCATAGTTTTTTTAATCAACATTTTTGGACTTGTAACATTAAGTATGTTGAACATAAAATTTATGTGTTAACTTGCTTTGAGATAGATTAGTAGCCACTCAATCAGTTGACAATTCTAATGTATGATGCATTAATATTTTCAAAGAATATAATAGATCTAAAAGGAAAAAGAGCTTTAGGCTTGTTAAGAATTGGTCTCATATTCATTGTTGATTTTATCCAATTTCTGCAACATATAATGATTGGTTTAGGATACCTTGAGGCTTTATCATTGCTGATGATTTCAAAAAAATATTAATTATTCTATTTCTATATCTACGCTAATTTTCTTTATAGAGGAGTAGACCATTTAAGATAGCCACAACTTGAGCTACAAAAGGAGATTATTTTTCATACAATCCACCAATTGAGTTCATGAATTATCCTTTGTTGTTATTAATTATCATTCCTCCGCTTGATTCACCATTTGGCACAAATAATCTATCACAATTTAGTTTTAGTCTGTTGTTTGAAGGAATGTTCCATTTAAGAATTGTAAAATTTTTAGAATTAGATATGTGATTTAAACAACCAAGGTTATTCGCTCTTTTAAGATCACTAGACCAGAATTTTTTAGTAATTAAGTTAGAGAAGTCTAGTTATAGAGGATATACAATAATTTATCTATTATTGTATTGGTAGAAATCATTTTGTCACCGAATTTTGAATTGTCTTTATCTGACAAAATAGTCGATCAAATTATTGGTGTCATAATTGTTGGTTCTTATATGTATATTTTTACTAGTTGACGTAAAGAAGCAACTAATTAAGTGCTTATAATACATATGTTTGCCAATTAATATACCAAATAGACATGCGAATCATTTCTATACGTCCCAAGTTGTATTACATGCGAAGTATTTCAAAAAAATATTGTTACTCTTTTGACATTTAGATGCTAAATTGAAATTTTTATTTTGTACAACAATGTCGACATATATTACGCCTTTAAGTAATCTCCAAAGACTGAATCAACACTTCTTTAGAGTTATGCTATTCTATTTTCTTAGATAATATTGATTTCGTTACTTTATCTCTAATGTTATTCCAAGTATCTTTCAAAGAAAAACAACCATCAGGGGAGGCCTTCCATAGTATAGTGTCTTATTTGTTTTCATTTAGATTGATTTCAGTATTTTTTTAATATTAGATGTTAGTACTTTGTCCAGAAGTTCGACAAGATTCAAAGAACCATTTTTCCAAAATTCAAAGATATTTTCATCTATATACCAATTGCTGTTTTTAGTGTTTGAGAACCTGATTAATAAATAAATGTAGCTCCATCTTTCTAGCAAAAATTCAATATTACCTTTGGCAACACTCAAAAATTTGAAATTTTATATTGTGTCTCTAATATTGATTAAGTTTTATCCAAGTTTCAGAGTCTTTAAAGATGAATTGATGCACAGTAAATAGAATTCATTATTTTTTACGAAAATGTTCTATTGTTTCTTTAGTTCAGCCAGACCTTACAAGAGAATGAGTTTTGAATATCTTTTATCTTTTTCAAGTTAAAGCATTTTTCCTCAATAGTGTAAAAAAGTGGATCATTTTGACCAAATTAGGGTTTTGTTTTCTTAGATTCGCACAGATTTTTTTAATAGTAAATTGATTATAGATATTACTATATTGGGGATAAGACAACTTTGTGTATAATATATAGGAATATCAAGTAAAAATGATTGAACAACATTTGTCTACCACCAAATGATAGTGTTTTACTATCCCACTCCAAACTTTTGAGCCTTATTTTTGTAACTAATTCATCAAAGTAACATGGCTTGTTATTTGGATGAATGATTATTTCAAGATACTTGAAGGGTAAAACGTTGTGCCTAAAACTATCAATTAATTCGAGACATAATATCCGGTGGTATAAATTTTGTTTTTTGCTTGTTAATTAGCTGGCCCAAAATTTGATAGTGATCCAAAAATAAACAAAGTTTCTTAACATGATTTAATACTTCATTCATGAAAAATATTACATCATTTGTAAATGTTAAACATGAAATATTGATAATATTTCTTGATTAATATTTCATACATTTATTATCTTGAAAAATTATTTTGATATCTCATAATAGATTTTCTTCAGCAATGATGAAAAAGCTAGGTGACAGTGGATCACATTGTCTTACATTATTGAAAGAATTGAAGTAGTCGTGTAGGGTTTCATTGATAATGATAGAAAAGTTCACATAATCTAGTCATTTTTAATTCTTTAAATTGGATACTAAAGCCAAATGATTTCATTACATATATTATGTTGAAATATTTAACCATGTGTAGTAATGGATATTATGCAAATGATTTCATGAGATTTATTGAGGGAGTAAGTTGGAAATCTTTTCGTTAATAACTTTGGATAATATTCTATTGAATATTATAAATAAGCTTATAAGCATGATTTTTTGCCAAGTTTTTTTAGGGTCATTTTTAGGTAAAAGACATATTGTTATTGCATATATGCCATTAGGAGCAGTGTTCCCATTAAAATAGGTTATGATAGCATTACACATGTCTTTGTGTATAATTTCCCACCATGATTGATAGAATTTGGAGTCCAATCCATGAACTCCAGCCAAACTGTTTCGATTGAGAGAGTTTATTGAGTTCATAATTTTATAAACATTGGGTATATCACGTATAATTTGGTAGTCTTGGGCAGTTATGATCTCATGGATGATATCATGTAAGTTTTTTCCAATATTATTGGGTTTGATTGGCAGTATATGAGATAGTTGAAATGTTATACATTAGAGTAATCTAGTAGGGATTGATCTTTAGTTCATGAACTATCAATCCTTATGTAATGGATTTTATTTTTATGTTGTCTTTTTTAAACATAATTGTGGAAAAAATTTGTATTACGATCATACTTTTGGAACCAGTTAGAAGCACTCTTGTGTTCCTATAATACTTCTTCTCTGGCTAATGGGTTAAGGTGAGTAGCTCTAGTTTAAGATAATTTTATTTTATAATCCAAAGATTTAGATTCTTGAAAACAAGATTCAACATATTGGACATCTTCTTCAGCTTTGACAATACTGTAAAAACTATTGCCAAAAATTTATATATTCTAAGTTTTTAATCTTTAATTTAGTCTTCTAAGCTTTGGCAAAGAAATATAGGAGGATGGCCAAATATATTCTCTTGCAAATTGATTTCTACTAATTTAAGAAAATCACAATGGATAGTGTACATGTGGAGGAATTTGAATGCTTATTTTAGCTATTGATGAGAGATTAAATTGAAATTGACATAGGTGAATGATGTAAGCCAGTTATGGTAAGATACTTGACTTTTTTGATATAAAAAGTATTTCCATGCAACATTTTACAATGTCTTGTTAAGATGTTTCCATTTGATATTATTGGACCATGTAAATTGTAACTATAAAATAATGAGTCTTCAAGTTTTCAGTCCATGATCTTAGTGTTGAACTCATCTATAATTCTTAGACATAGTGGTGAGTAAGCCAATTGCTAATAAGCATTTTTTATCATATTAAAATCCCCAATAACTAACTATTCATGGTTTGTTGCAGAAATTTCTCTTAATTTATTCCACAGATATTGTCTTTGGATTATGGAGCATTTAAGTTAGATGATAGTGATTAAGAACTCATTGTTTTAAGAGGAGTGACTTATCACCATATGGATTAATTGGTCATGATACTATCTCTAGAAGATCCAAATTTTATTATTTATGTTAACATAACCATAATCACGGCCTAATAATTTTGAGATTGTTTCAAGTTTATCAGAAGAGATCATTGGCTATTGTAGAGAAATGAAATATGTTTTTTTGCAGTTCTAATGATTGATTTTAGTCAACAAAGTTATTATTTTATTTTATATTCCACGTGTCTTCCATTTAAAGACTAATAACGTCATTAGAAATTAGAGTTAAAAGGATTTTGTAATGAAAGGATCGTTGTGGTTTTTAACTTTTTTTATATTATTTTATTGATTATTTTTCTGTTTTCATTTTTAGTTGTCAACGTTTCAAAGACTAGTGATAATGGTAAACTTCTTGATGTTAAAGGTTTAGGAAACTCTTGATCATATTAAGAGTTTTCCCTCATTTGATAATGTAAAACTATTACCTAATCTTATTGTGTGTAGTGCTTCTATGATAGTTTCAGGTGGTAATTTCATAATATTACCAATATCTTTGTTGTGATTTGATCATAATAAGATCCCATAATCTTATTATTTTATTTGTCATTTGTTTTGTGGTTATTTGAGTTTGCGTTTATTTAATTAGTTTTAGAAACTAAAGTATCTTTAGAATTTTGTGTGCTATTCTAGGTTTTGTGTGCCATTCTAGGTTTTGTTCATTTTAGCGAAAAACTATTACATATTTTAATTTGTGTCATTATTTAGTTAGTTATAATTTTATGGTTTTGGTGGTTGTTTTTTATTAATTTCATTTAGTTTTCTTTGTTTTTAGATGTCTTATTGCAATCTATATCCTTATGTCTTAAATGTTTACATGTAAGGCAATATGATTGTCATATCACCATAGGTGATATTTTTACAAAACTTATCTATGTCTCTAAATCCAATCCAAATCTTTTGAGGAAGAGGTTTAAATACATCTAATTCGATCCAAGCTTTACAACAGTTAAAGCTTGCTTGATTTTTTTATGGAACCTAGATTGATAAGGATTTTCTAATAGCCTTAGCAATTTTTTTATGGTATCGCGATTATATAAATATTCATGAATGTTGGGGAAGGATACTGTGCTGTTGATAATATGGACTCATTTTTATATTGCAGCATGTGTACCATTTTAATAACCTGAGTAAAACCGTCCAATGTTCCAAACATTGCGTTTTTATAATTTTTGTAACATCATCTATATTATCTAATTCTATTAATATATGTCAATAAGAATACACAGAATTGTAAATAGACCCGTAAACTTAAATGTACCGAAAAGTTTATAATGTCATGCATTTTACATATACCGAAGAAAAATTTCGCAACTAATGTGAATTTTAAAGAACAAACGACAGAGTTCTTATCCTGTTCTTCGAAGATTACAACTCTAAAGTCCCATTTATTCTCAAATTGTACATTTACGTGGTTGAATTATTTTTCTTTTGTTCTTGGTGCTTCATCGTATGTTCTTGGTTTGTTTACTAAGAGCAGAGACTTGAGAGCCGAGACTGATTTAGATGTTGCGGTGAAGATTGAGTTTCAAATACTTGATTTTTTCTAATGTCTTGCACTTGAACCACGCTTTGTTGAAGATGAGTCTTCTTGGTATGAGGTAGCGGTGGATAATATAATGTCTCATTATGCTATTTGTTGTTACATTTAAGGTTTAAGACGAATTGATGATGATTTTCTTGGGTTTGAGATATAGTTTGTTCCACTGAATTTTTGATTTGTTAATAGCGGTTGGTTTATTGATTCTTCTAATATCCAAGAATCTTGATTTGTTAATAGCGGTTGGTTTATTGATTCTTCTGATATCCATAGAATCTTGATTTGTTAATAGCGGTTGGTTTATTGATTCTTCTAATATCAAGAATCTTGATTTGTTGTCGGTACAACTTCGAGGGGAGGTTTTATCACGATTCCTGCCACAGTTTTAAACTTAAATGAATATAAATTTGAAAATTTCCTATTGATAAAGATACAAAATAGAGGATTTTGAAGAATCATATTTTTCAGGACCGTTAGAAGGATTTCTTAAGGTTCTTTTTTAACTAGTTTTATTATATAATTTCTTTTAGAGGTTAAATAAAATAAATTAATTGTATAAAAAATCAAAATTTAATATATATATATATATATATATATATATATATATATATATATATAAACTATTTTATCTTCAAAACCTTACTACTTGTGAAGTTAAAATTTCTAACCCTCCGAATATTTAAATGATACATAATTATAATAATTAGTAATTATTTATATTTAATATAATCTAATCAAAATAATTAGTAATTATTTATATTTGAATATAATCTAATCAAAATAATTAATACAATGATATGTGAATCGTTTTATGCTAAATAAATAGATAAATATTATATCCGTAAACAATAAAAAAAATTACATATATTTATTGTTTAATTATTTGGATGGGAAGCAAAATAAAAACTTCAATCATTAAGTAAAAAAAAGTAGAGATCTTTTTAAAAGAATAATCGAGAAGAAAAGTTGTCCCACTTCATAATTTGTATTGTTTATTCTCAATCTTTTGAGGTTTATTTGTCTGTTATACTGGGGAGGATTGATATAACTGTCTTTATTATCTCATAATGTTTTTGTTTTTTTTTCAATAGCTAGGACTTATGTAGAAGAAATTTTTTTATGTGTTCTCAACTTCTAGAATTTGCATTTATTTTATTTTTACTATTAATTTTTACATTATTTTACCATTCTTTTTAGCTAATCAATTGAACCATTTATATATATATATTAAGCAAATACATTATAACTATTTTTATTAATTTTTAAATTGGTTTTTATATTATTTCACAAATAATTTGCAACATTTAGCAATTAATTTGAAAAGTTTTTTCTAATATAGTGTTTAAATACTGGGATATTTGAAAACAAAAAAATACAATTAAAATAGTTGTAATGTATTTTCATAACCTATAAAATAATTAAAGTAATTTGAATTTATTTCTTATTATATATAAACTACTGATATATTTATAATATACAAAATTACCTATATCTTCCTTATATTTGGATAATGCATCGTAATCGGAAAGAGTAGGGTTAACTTTAAATTAAGTCTTCAACTATTTTGTTAAATAAACAGTCCAACTATAAAATTGGTTTAAGAAAAATTAGTAAATCACTTAAAATTAAATATCTTGTATTTAAAATGGTATGATTTAGTGAGTAATATTTCAGTACCAGACAAGATAAGAACATATTTTCTTCAAATTGATTTACTTCACTTATATTGTATTACAAAATAAAATTAGAGCCGTTAAAATTAAATAAATGGATGACAATAATTTTGATTTGCTTTTAATCACTAATAAATAATTCCAAAATAAGATCTCACTGTACAAGTGTTTGCCAAAAAGAGATTATTAATTAACAAATACAACAATAAAGATGTACACGTATTTATTTACTACAATCACTATACAATGCAATATATAAAAAACATACCTTAAAGCTGAAGGATAGAAATAGAAAGGTAAGAAACTTTCTTAGGTATACCACCTTACCCTTCTATCTTGATTATAAATAGTTAGGTTCTTCTACTATTCTTACAAACCCTAAAGCTATTTTTAATATCTCATTCTTTGTATCAAAAATGGCAAAACAAACAAAAGGAAAACAAAGAATCGAGATTAAAAGAATAGAAGATGAAACGAATCTGCAAGTAACGTTTTCCAAGAGAAAAGCTGGCTTGTTTAAAAAACTAAGCGAAGTTTGTACGTTAACCGGTGCTGAGCTAGCTGTTATTGTATTCTCTCCAGGAAGAAAAGTGTTTGCGTTTGGTCACCCGGACGTGGATTCGGTGATTAACAGATACCAAGGCCATGTGCCTGTGCAGATGACGTTGAATTCTCACATCGCAGCGGCTAACCTGAATGCCAGGCTCGAAGAGCTAAGGAGGAACTTTACTCAGGTATTTTTAAATTTAGCAGGGTGTGAAAAGCATGTATTTGATATGAACTGTCTGTATAACATTGGTACTAATAAATAATATCACATTACTCTGAACCACCAAAACTAATGATACTATTAAAAAACAAAACCCATAGAAAAATCGAAAACTTATTTATCTTTTTATGGATTGTTTTGCTCATGGTTAAACAACTCTACATGCGTATGAATTACTTAGTTCTTTTAATTGTCCATCTTATGTCTAGGTGGTTGGGCATCTGGACACTGAGAGAGAAATAGGAGTTCACTTGAACGAGGTTCGAAATAATATCCAAAGCGAGAATTGGTGGGCGGCTACAATTGATGATTTCAATGTTGAGCAACTTAAAGAATTGCACTCAATGTTTAAAAGGCTGGAGATTGATGTGTCCAACGATCAAAGGGATCTAGTGCAAGACTCTTCCAGTTTTCATATTGGAAGTAGTTTGAGAGCGGCGGAGCTGCATAGTTCACTGTTTGGGTCCAATGAACCAAGGGATCTAGTGCAAGGTTCTTCCATTTTTCAAATTGGAAGTAGTTCGAGGGCGGTGCAACATAGTTCAGTGTTTGGGTCCAACCAACTAAGGGATCTAGTGCAAGTTTCTTCCACTTTTCATATTGGAAGTAGTTCGAGGGCGACTCAGGCTGAGCAACATAGTTCACTGTTTGGGTCCAACGAACTAAGGGATCTAGTGCAAGTTTCTTCCAATTTTCATATTGGAAGTAGTTTGACGGCGGCTACGCCACATAGTACACTGCCTCATTGGGATTATATGAATCCCTATCTCATGCCTCTGCCTCCTACTCCGGGAGGTTTTCAGCAAGATGCTAACATCAATGGTGCTATGATGCCTTTTAATCCGCATTGGTACATGAATGAGGAAATTATCCCTCCTCCTCCTCCTGGATACAACAATCAAGAGGTTATACCGCCTCCTCCTCCTCGTGGATACAACAATCAAGAGGTTATACCTCCTCCTCCTCCTGGATACAACACACCGCCGGCACCAGGGTCCAACTTTCAATCTCAAGATGGATCTCAACTTCCTTAAACTTAATTAGTATTGAAACTAGTTTTCTTATATGCTTTGGTTGTTTTCTCAATTTTTATGGTTGTTCTCTTAACTTTGTCATCTTCGTTATGTTTGGTATGAAATTATATTTCTCTTTTATTTTTATTTTATCTCTCATTTTCTTTTCAAAACTAAAATATACTAATGCTAAATTAATTGAAAAAAAAAAGTTAATTTAACCTCAAAAGTATAAACAAAATGGAACAAATTTATTTGTCACGAATATAACACAATTACTTATTGGGTCTAGCAATTTATGCTATGGAGGCTTCTACATCTAGCAAAATTATATATACAACTAATTAAAACATCTCAAAAATAATAATTTACTATTAAAGATAATTAAATGTGTATGTGCTTTGTTTTAAAGAATGTGGATTTAATATATTAATGGTCATGAATAAAGTATTATACCATAGAAATCGTACAGAAGACATCAATATTATAATAATAGACAAGTCGACTACTAAAACATATTCAAACGGTAAAAGAAGTTATGTTTTAATAAAAGACCATATAAAAGTTTGCATGAACAATAACATCTCTTCTTGACCTTTTAATAAACTATAAATTATTATGGCTTGTGATTATTAATTGTGCGAGAAAAAAAAAGGTGTTTATTTAAAAAAGAAAAATTGACATTAATTTTAACATTACATAATCTTAGAAACTATATTTAGTAGTTATATATAAAAAAAATTAAATAATCGATTCCAAAATACTATTTACCCTAATCTTTAGGTCATGGTAAAAAAAAAAACATAACTCTCTACTAAATTTGTAAAATAATGATTTTATTATTACAACAATTCATTTTTTTTATAAATTTTATAATTATTATGAATTATTTTTCAAATAAATAAATTATTTTAACTTGAATTTTAAAATTTGTTTTTGAATTTATTTCACAAATGAATTTTATATATTTTACTAGTTTAAAAATAAAATAAAATAAATAGATTAGTTTCTTAGATATATATCTGATATTTAATCATTTAGTATAATACATAACAAAATTAATGGCTATTTTTTGTTGATAAATCAAAAGTATTTCAAAATTTAATACTTTTTATAAGAAAATAATTGTTCGTTTAGTTGATGTAAAATAGTGGGTCTATAAATAATTTTAATATATATATATATATATTATAATTCTTTTATTTTTATTGTAATAAAAATGTGATAATGTTTTTCCAGACATGGATACGAGGCTTGAGTCTGATTTTCTGATGTATTTTTTTTTACTTATCTCGTTTTTTTATTGGTTGGTTTAATTCACTCGTCTGTCTTGGTTTGTGATGTCCTTCGAAATATAAACTTATCTATTAGCATACCAACCCGAAGATAGAAAAGAAGAAGATAGAGAAATTAGCAATATGTTTTCTTATTCATTAAAAATGTAACTTGATACATATTTATAGGTAGTTTAAGGAATCAAACTTGTTAGACAGTTACTATCACTAGTTTGTTACATGCAGTTACAATTATTGTTACACATATTTGTTCATTAGTGTAACACTAGACCAATAGAATTTATTAACGTGTGATGAGGTCCAAATGGGTGCTATAAGTCATTGTTAGTCTTGGACCTTCTACTGGGCTTAAGAGTGTCAAAGCCTGATCCGTCTTTGACCCGTATCAAAAACCATAGCACCCAAACACTACACTCGAACTAAGGCTAATTTCTGAAAACCCTAAAAACACTTTTTCTTTCTTCTTTTCTTCTCCACTGCCTCAATAGCCATTGGCTCTTGAAGCTTCAACCTCTCCATGCTTGTCACGAGGCTTCAAGGGCTGAGCATTCTTCACACCCCCCTCAAACGAAGGGGCAAAATCATGAGACCGAGTTTGTCTCTAAGAAACAGAAAACGGTGATGAGTGAGAGGCTTAATGAGGCAATCAGCCAGTTAATGAGGCAACCCTTGCAAGACCTGATCGTGGACAAAGTATATATCGATTTTGATATGCTTTGTCCTTGCGTGAAAAACTGGGTTTGATGCTAACGAACTCGCACCCAAGTTATTGCACCAGATAACAGAAGGAGTTGCAACTGGAAATTCAATTTCAGTCACGAGAGAACGCAACCATATAATATCTGCTGACAGATTTGCTAACGCCCGGTATTCTGACTCAGTAGAAGACCTTGCAACTATGTTCTGTTTCTTCGAAGACCAGGAGTTCAGAGAGTCCCCAAGATACACAAAGTACACTCCTACACTCCTTCGATCATCAGGCAATGAAGCCCAGTCAGCATCAGAGAATCCCTGGAGTTGGAAGCTGAAACTTGGCTTGAGTTTCAATCAAACCCAACAAGACCCAGATAAGTAACGCAATACTCGCTTTAAGCTTTTCCAGTGTATAGTTGTAGGGGCTTGCTGATATTGACTGAGCTTGTTAACAACAAAGGAAATATCATGCCTCGTATGCATTAGGTATTGTAAAGCACCTAATAAACTTCGATATTGTGTAGGATCAACAAGAGGAGTCCCAGAGTCACCAGAGAGATGCAAAATAGAATCCATGGGCGTAGGACAGGGTGAGCCAGAGATAACCCTTGGGAGCGTAGTAAGTTTTTTATATATTGCTGCTGTATGAGATAGAAACCTATGGGATCACGATGAACCTCTATTCTAAGGAATAAATGGAGTGGTCCCACTTTTTTGAGTGAAAACATAAAATTGAGATTATGAATAAAATCCTTTAAAGACCCTACTAGATTGCCTGTAACAATAATATCGTCTACGTAGACCAAGCCTAGCATAACAGCGGCCTTTGATACAAAGTAGAACAAAGAACAATTAGACCTAGAATTCTTGAAACCCCATTGAAGAAGTGTGTCCTTCAACCTAGAATATCAGGCCATTGGAGCCTGTTTAAGGCCATACAAGGCTTTATGAAGTTTACATACATGTGTAGACTTCTAAGGGTATTGAAACCCTTGTGTTTGAACCATATAAAAATCCTCAGTGAGGTACCCATTGAGGAAGACGTTGTTCATATCCAATTGTCTGACTTCCCAGTCTTAAGAAACAACTAAGTTTTAAACAAGTCTAACTGTAGAAGGCTTAACCATTGGGCTAAACGTTTCTGAAAAATCAATGCCAGGGGTTTGATGAAACCCCTTGGCTACAAGTCCTTGCCTTGTATCTCTGAACTGAGCCATCTCGATTATACTTCACTTTGTACACCCATTTGCAACCCACAACGTTTAAATTAGGAGTCCAAGGAACCAAGGACCAAGTCCTGTTTGACATGAGTGTCTTGTACTCAGTCTCCATAGTAGTGACCCAATGAAAAATCAACACTGCCTTTAAATAAGTTGTAGGCTCATTAGTAGCCAAGTCAGTTGTAACCAGAGAGCCAATATGTGGAATTTTGGGTACCCTAGTTCCATCTTGGGGTCTAGGTAACATAGGGGGAATATTAGGCTTAGATAATAGATTGGTTGACTCATCATTATACACAAAAGGAAGACATATAGAAATTTTTGGATTAGATTAGACGGGTTGGTTTATGGAGTTATCATTGGTATTTGTAAGAATAGGAGCCTGACTAGCAATAGGTGTGGGACCATAACCTGGAGAGCGTGACTCTGACTGTATTTGAGGTGACCTAGAAATATCAGAACCAAGAAAAATAAAATTCATCATGAAATTTTTAAATTGTTCCAAGTGATTGTCCGCGTCTTTACTACCATCGTATTTTTCCATTTTTGTACAGTCAAACCTCTTAGGAAGGTTCCCGGACCGGATCTTGGAAGACAGTGGATATTGTCTCCAATTCCGGCCACGACTGAAGACGGTATCCTCATTAGGAGTTGCAAAGATACCTGGCTCATCATGGAAGACAAAAAGGATCCAGCACCATCCAATCTATGTGTCTCCGGCTATGAGACGACCCTTTGCCTATATGCCTCTTTAACTTTTCACGCCTATCCATTTTTCTTGAATACTTTTTAACCAACTTTTGTTTCTTTTTAGAACGACCCTCATCACTGCTGGATGACAAGGATTCTTCAACTCCATCGTCGCCCGATGAGCTGCTGGAAGATTCTGAGTCGGAATCAGAGCTCTCAACCGGTTTAGACCGGTGAGACTTTTTGGAACTAGCATGAGTCTTCTTCGTACTCACATGGGTTTTCGAAGCCTCGTGCTCTCTAGGGTTGTCAGTATAGTGAGCATCTGACGCCTTTGACTTCTTTTTTACGCCCATCTTTGCCCTCTCTGCCCTCAGAGCTTCTATTTCAACTTTTAATCTATCAGGCTCCTCGATAGTATATTCATCATTTTCTCCCACCACTTCGAGTAAAGCGGGTGGTACTTCCAGACGTCCGGATTCATCCGAACAGGTTTTTTCTGATGGTTTTGAATGCTAGATGCAGGCACCGTCGTTTTCCCACTGTGGTTGCCAATTTTGTGAGGTTTATTTTCGTTTGAGGGTAATTTTGTCCAGAGTTTTGTGGTATTTTGAAGGTATTTAGTGTTTGGATGGAGTGTAGAGGGAGAATTGAGCTGCCTGGTTGTATTTAATTTTCATTACCCCCATTTAATGTAGGTAGTTGGGTATTTATACCCTTTATCTTTTGGGCCATATGGGCTTTCGGGTTGTGTTTTATGGATTCTGCTCGAGTTTAAAGACCCACTATCTTTTAAGTAAACACATAATTAGCTTAATCATGAAGTGATTATGTTTTAATACCTTAGTTCTGTTCAGACAGTTTAGTAAGTGGAGGTTGTCTGAATCGTCCCTGTCCGGTTAGATGGATGATGTCTGAATTGCCCCTGTCCGGTTCTCACAAAGAGTGGTGACAAAATCCGGACTCATCAATGGTAATCACCAAATAGTTCAAATATCTATTACGGACCTAACATGAAAAACAACATCTTGAGCTTGGACCACTCCTAGAAAACGGATATAATATTCATATGAAAAATTATAATTTTTTTATGAAAGATGACAAATGAGATTTAATTGCTAAAGTTGAAATGTCAAATAATAGAATGTTTCTTTTGATATGTCAAATGATTTTGCCAAGTTTCTTAAGGCATGTTACACAGTTTCATCATGGCTACAACAAGTTCAATTTGGGGATTAATATATTTTGTTCACACCTCGAACTGCAATTAAAGCTCAAGCGTTGGCAGACCTTTTAGTTGAATTTCATTCGAATAGATCAGATATAGAAGCAAGTAAAGATGTTGCACCACTGAATTCGAGGTGGATCGTTGAAACAAATGTAGGGTTTAGTATTTCAATATCAGTGCTGGAGTTCAATTAATTTATCCAACTGGAGAAACAATGCTTCAGTCATCAAATTTGGTTTTCACGCTTCGTATAATGAAGCTGAATACAAAGTTTCGTTGGTAGGTTTGAGGTTGGCAAAAATATGGGGAGCAACTTCAGTGTACTTAGAAACGAATTCTCAATTAGTAGCAAATCCAGTATCTGGATTATCCGGGGCAAGAAATGATCGCTTAATTTTATATCTTCGGAAGCTTCAAAACTTAATGTTCCTATTTAATCATGTTGTCTTGTTGAATATATTGGTCGAGGAAGTAACACGATGACTGATTCTTCAGAAAATATTGCTTACAAGGAGGAATATCCGTGGATTTTGTTACAAGAAAATCCCTCGATTTTAACTCAGTCAGTTCAGTGTGAATGTATAGAGGAACTCTTCAACACCTCTGATACAGTCCAAAAAGATTGGTGAACGGATATTCTTAATATTTTTACTCAAGGAACATTGCAAGATGATTCGAAATTGGCCAAACAATTGAGAGGTAAAGCCTTCAGATACATATTTTTAGATGGAATTTTGTATAAGAATGCATTAAGCAAGCCATTACTACAATGCTTAAATAAGAATGAATAAAAGGATGTATTATCAGAGTTGCATGATGGAGAAAAGTCAGCTCATTGCGGGTTTAAAACTTTATCTCGCCGAGTTTTACTTGTAGGATTTTATTGGCCTAAGATTATGAACGATGCCAAAACTTTGGTTCAAAGTCGTGATACTTTTTAAAGGTTTGCTAATTCTATACACAGGCCAAAAATTCCGCTTATGTCTATAACCGAGGCCATACCATTCGATAGATGGGGGTTGATTTGGTGAGGCCCTTGCCGATGACAATTGGGGGACGGCAAATGATAATTGTAGCAGTGAATTATTTTACAAAATGGGATGAGGCAGAAACAATATCTGGAACAAAAAGAAAAGATGTAACCAAATATATTGTGAATAGTATTTGTTGTCGCTTTAGAGTACATCAGAGAATTACTATGGATAACGGCCTTCAGTTTAATAATAAAGAAATGACCTCATTTTGTGCATCAGAGGGAATTCAAAAATATTTTTCGAAGCCTTTTCATACTCAAGCCAAAGGACAAGTCGAGGTAACAAACATAATTAGTTATGATGGTTTGAATAAACAATTACCAGGGGCAATAGGGAAATCGCCGAATTATTTACAATAGGTATTTTAGGCTTATCGGACGACTCTTAGGGAAGCTACTAATGAAACTCATTTTTTATTAACATATGGAATGGATGTCGTTAGCCATGTGGAATCTACGATGTCATATTTTAGAATAACTCAATATTCTGACAATCTAATGATAACGCTAAAAGGGAAAATTTAGATTTGATTGAGGATAAAAGAGTTCGAGCTCATTTAAACGTAATCCATTACCAGACTTTTATGAGGAACATATACGATTAGAAGTTAAAAATGAGAGAGTTTAAAGTGGATGACAAAGTGTTGAGGAAAGTATTTTTGCATACAAAGGAGAAGAACCTAAGAAAAATGGCCCCGAATTAGGACGGACCTTATATGGTTGTTGAAAGGATAAAACCAAGGCCTATATGATATTCAAGGGAGGATGCCTCAACACCCGTGGAATACACAACATTTGAAGTTAGATTGGGAATAGATCTATTGTATTTTGAATTTGTTACTATTGATTGAATGTCGAACTCTTTCCTATCATGTTCGCCCAAGAAGGTTTTAATGAGGCGTTATGTACATATTCAATATTATCAATAAAATGCATTTTTTGCAAATGGTTGTTTACAAGTGTTTATTTAAAACTATCTTGACAACTTATCAAAGACTGATCATCTTTGAGATTGGTCAAGAGTAGAATGTTCCGAAGTGTTTATTACACTTTTCGAGAAACAACCATATTCGAAGTGTTACGTTCAATAAATGCACTGTGTTATTCGAAGTGCTACGTTAATAAAATGCACTGTGTTATATGAAGTGCTACATTCAAAAAATGCACTGGGAATTTCGAAGTGCTACGTTAAAAAAATTCATTGTGTTATTTTAAGTGCTACGTTCAAAAAAATGCACTGGGAATTTCAAAGTTTTACGTTTAAGATACACTGTAAATTTCGAAGTACTAGGTATTTTGAATTTCGAAAACATCATAATATTTGAGAATGTATGTTTCAAACATTATTTCAAGTTCTTAAGTTCGAATAATTAATATTGATGATAAAAATGAAACATAAACAAATACATTTGTCAATTATACCAATTTGATGAAGTACAATGGACATGACACTAGTCTGAGAGATATAAAAAAGGATAATATGAAATCAAAGAACTAGTAAAAATCATTCAGATGACTCCTCCTTAGGTGATTCTTCTTCCTCTAATGATGAGCTTGGGATAGGATCAAAGGCTTCACTAGGGAGCCATTCGCTAGGAATATCGTTCCATAAACTGGAAAGGTTGATTTTTAGATAAGTCGCAAGAATCTCTCGAAGGAGGGTGATGGTTGTCTCTTCTTTACCATTGTTAATAACAGCCAACATGTTCTTACATTTAGTTTCCGCGGCAGTAACAATAACTTATTTTTCCTTCTCAAAATTAGCCTTCAGCGTCGCTATCTCATTAGTTAACGTTTTCTTATCTTCTTCGCTTGTAGCAAGAGAAGCTTGAAGACACTCGGATATACGCTTTTCAACAGCCAAGTCTTCAACATGTTGAGTCTTGAACTTGTGTATCTCCTCTTGATGCGAGACGATCAAGTTTTCTTTATCAGCATGATGTTGCTCTCGTAAATTGCCTTTCATGAAAAGCAGTCCTCGAATAAGCTCAGATCTTGCTACTTCCAAGGTGTGGAACTGATTGATTACGTGATTCTGAAATTTTTCCCTTAGTTGTTTCTCAGCATCTAAAATTCTCTTGTAGCGAATAATGTCTTTGGCCAATCATTTCAAGTGACTATAGGAAGCTTTGACTTGTCTAGAAGGTAACTTTGGTGCAGCGTCGAGATCAACAAATGGTTGGAGTGTAGCAAGCACAGCTGGGTTGGGTGGAATAGGAGGAAACACCGTTGGGCTAGGACGAAGAATAATGTCGAGAGATGTAGTTGGAACATAAGGACAAATAATTTCTAGAGATGCTTTGATGGTAGAACTTCTTCCAAAATTATGTATACAAGTCTCCATCTCTTGGATGACAGGATCTTCTTCTCCATCAAGTTCTTTTGACTCGTTGAAATTAATGAAGCTATCGGGATCGAAGTGGTCGTCTTCTTGATTGTCATCATTTCCATTGTCCTCGATAATGATTATAACATCATTATTGGTTGTTTCCTATTCGTGAGGAGGACTTTGTTGATTCCCAACAGTTATCACCTCATCGTTATCGAATAATGTGTATTCGATGGTCATCAATTTTTTATTTTGCTTTCCACGAGGAGCGATAGAACTTTTGTTTTTCGAAGGCGTTGAAGTTTTCTTTTTCTTTAAAGAACGTTCTTCTTTTTCCTCTTCTTCGATGGTTGAAAGAGTTTATTATGTTGCTTTTCTTTTCAAATGTTTGGGTTTCGGTTGTGTTGAAGGGCTAGCACCAAATGTACTAGCTGCCTTTTTATTTTTTTTCTCCTTTTTTGCCTTTTTATTTTCAAGAAAAGTGATTGTCTGACCTGTTACGGGTGGGGAGGAATACCTTAAATTCAGGTTGAACTAATCTTTTCCAAGCGTGATAGGGATTGGGTTGCTCCATCGAATTTGGAGTAAGTCAGGCTCCAGGTGTGATGGGAAAAAGATGACTATTTAGGAAGTTGATCGGTTGGAAAGCGGAGTGAAAAGCGTTGTTCCACTCTGTTTCGGCCCAAACAGCAAGCTTCGTGAATATGTATTTGGCCTTAGTCCGACGAATAGCGTAACACATCGGAATTTCTGAAATGAACATAAAAATAAATAATGAATAAGGAAAACAACAGTTAATGTTGTTCTATCTTAAAATATATAACGTTTGAAGTAATCACGGTCGCTTCTCCATATGAGGTTCAGTTTCGATGGGTTGACATCAGATATTTCTTTACAGTTTTCCCATACTCCTAGGATGAAGATAAATGTTTTGCTTCCAAATTTTTTCTGCTTTCAGGAGATCATCGATGATTTTTAGATCATCCACTAGAGTAAATTAGTAAAATTGAAGCTCCGGTCCCTTGGATAATTTTGTCAAATATATAAAATCCTAGATGTTGATCGAAATCTTGGACAAGCGAGAGGCCATGATCACAAACATAAGAATGAACCATTGATTTGGTGTCACTTGAGTTGGGAATATGTTTACAAGCTTTAAGTACTCCATGATTATATGATCTAATGGGAACCGAATACCCCAATTAATGATTTCGGGGTAGACAACCAATTCTTCATCTTTACAATCTAAGGGTGTTTCCACCTTCTTAGGTAGTCGAACGGTGATGTTGTCTCCTATTCCCCATTGTCTCTTCAGATCTGATGCTTGATTTTCTTGATAGTATATATATGAAACTTTCTTCAGCTCAACAATATAATCAGCATCGATATCTATCAACTTTCTACCAATTTCAGCTCTTTCCTCGTAGGAAATTGTAACTAGTGCCTTCTTTTTTCGAGGCTTACAGAATTTCTTCTCTATAGCATTCTCTGAGTCTCCTTCATCGGAGTCAGCTTCATTGTCAGATCGGGTAGCTTCAGAATCAACTTCATCGGCTTCTGATGTTTCATCCCTTGGTAATGAGGTAATGAGGTTTCCTCAACAATCTCCCTCTAAGGAGGAGACTTAGTAGGTGGATTTGATGAAGGGGAATTTGGACCAGTATCAGAATCATCCCCCATGTCTATGAAAGTTTTTCTTCTATGAGTTTGTGGAGGATAAATTGAAAAATGAGTTACTTTGGTTTGCTTCGAAGAGGATTTGCTTGATTCCCCACTAATCTGAGGTGATGCTCTTATCCGGGAAGAATAATTTTGAGGTGTTTTGGGTATTTGAACTTTAGAGGAACGATCTTCTTCACTAACTGGAGGAGATGAAAAAGCGGGAATTTTAAATGGATCGAAGTTACCGTAATAGATGGTTTCGGTTGATGTTCCGAGGGGAGCATTGTTAAGTAATCCAGTAGCTCTATACTCATCTGCTCTTTCAGTTATGCAAAAATAATTATACGCTCAGAAGACTAGGTTATCGTTAGGTTTTAGAGATTTTGGGTTTTTTAGGTAGCCTAGCTTTAGATCTTCTGGGTCTTGGATTTTTTTCTCATAAACAAGATGAAGGTTGATCGAAAATTATGAGTTTTCCAGCGAAGATAACTGGGAAGTTTGAGGAAAGCGTTGAAGGTAGCAAAGGGTTTGCTGCTTCTCTATCAAGAATTTTGGGTTGTGGAGCACATAATGAAATTACTAATTATTTGGAGGAAGAGGAGGTGTGTAGAATTGAAGAATCCTTTGTGATGATTGGACCAAATACGAAACGGTAATAATGTTGTGAGTTCGACATCTGTCAAACTAACTCTAAGCCTACTAGCTAGGTATTCATGATGAATCTGAACAATTAGATTTTATAGATCTACTTTGAAACAACAACCTCGGGAATTGGTTATTTTTATGAGAATTTCGATGTGTAGTCACGTTTGGTAAAATTTGTTGATTCCGATGTTAAATTTTAGATGATCAAACTTGTGTCCGAAAAGATTCGAGGATAAATAAAGATGTTATTGACTTTAAACTGGGAGTTTCTGGTATGGCTTCTGGCAGGATGCGAAGATAGTCAGTTCTCATTCATTTACTAACATGAGAACTATGGGGGTTACTAATGATGAAGTAGAAATTCAGGGACTAAAATTTAAATAATAGAAGTTTAATGAAACATGTATTTCTATTGAGGATTAAGGGTAATTTATCCTTTTATGTAACAGTTTTCAGTTTTGAGCTAAGTCAAAGCGCCTCTATATAAAGGCCAGGACTGAACTAATAAAGGGGTTGAACACTTTTTTATCTAACTTATTTGTGCTCTAGCTTTCTCTCTCTAAAGAACGCACGTACTATACATCCATAAGGCAAGTTCTAACAATTAACTCACCATACATGATTATATATATATATAAATATATATATATATATATATATATATGAATGGGTGATACCTTGAATCCCAACTTCTATCATATTTTTCCATATTAAAAGAATACAACTTTCTCCAAAACTCACCTACACAGACCTTTTAAGATATACGAGATTATGTTAATGTATATGTAGCTAACTTTTGCCTCTTGAATGTTTTTTTGAAACTCACTTGCATTTTTCTTTTCGTTTTTACCTCGTCTTAGTTTTTATTTTCTCTTTCTGATATTTCTTGTCTACAATTCTCAAGTTATATATAATTTCTCAAATATGGGTTAACTTTCCTCATTCATTTGTAATTTGAAAGCGTAAATATCTGATGATTCAAATGTAGAAAGCCTATGTTTATACAACCTCACACCAAACAAATTTTGTTGGATTAGTGATTTAAATTTTTTATCTACATGTACAATTTTTTACCTTTCCAACTTCGTAATTGAGTGAGACAATATTAAACGGGATGGATTCATTGACCATTGGTTCATTCATAAATATTAGATAAATTATTCTAAGATTACTTCGTATTCATTTGTTTCCACATGTAGGTAATGTAATGTTTGATCTTCCTTGAACCACCTTGTTTTCAGCAAATGCTTATAGAACTTTGGAAACTCATTGAATATTCGTTAGAGATATATGAACTAAAAAAACTCACAAAACAAGAAAATCTTTCAAATTATTGTATTATTCTTGTTTACTGAATGAGATCATTTACAAATGCAGTCAAGACATCTATTTATACTTAAGAATGAATGACACATATTTTTTATTCCTACCTCTCATTCATTTATTAGATACTTTGTTATAAATATTACAAAATTACTCTCTAGAAGCCTAGGGTATTTGAGGTAATATTGAAAAATGTTTAAAAAAGTTATTGAATATTCCTTTTAACAAGTAAGCTTATGTTTTTGTTCGAGTTTTCTAACCTTATATTTGAGGTAACTATTGTATTTGGTTCGTACATTATATTTTATAATATCTTCTTCCCTTTTTTCTAATTAACATGATCTTATAGGGATCATCTTTCTTTTTAGTGTTTATTTTTTTTCTTATATATAAATAATTCTTTTATATGTTTACTGATTTTCTTTATTAAACTTCTCTTCTTCATTTTCCCTGTTTTCTTTGTCTTTTTTATTGTTTGGTTTATGATGCTTTCCATGATATGATCTTGTTTATTAATACACTAACATCATCCTTTATGTACTAAAGGATTTTTTTCTCATAAATGGTATATAAAACTTATATGAAAATATGACGTTGAGAAAATATTTATTATTTTTTAAAACTAATATACAAACTTAAATAAACTATAACGTATTGAAAATCAATATGTAAGCGCATATTAAAATAGGCTATATTATATTAAAAACTTATTTTATATTTTTAGATAAATATGTAAGGTTTAATAAATTAGAATGTAACATGAAGATCAATATGATGCTCTTTAATCTATAGCTGATATATTTTGTTTGAAATTTAATATGTAATACGTCTTCCTTATATCAATATTTTCAAAAATTAGAGCTTTAGATTCATTATAATTTCATTTGTACAATAGGTTGTGTTAGATATTTTACTATTAAAAATTGATTACGTTTGTTTATCTAATCTTTCCATTTAGAAAAATACGTGTTTCTTTTTATATAATCGTGTACTAATATATATAATTACAATAGCTCAACCGCTATTAGATTCAAACATGATTTTATCCAATAGCTCAACCGATATATTTGAGAAGATTAATGTCGTATACTATTTGATTTTGATGAACTGGTTGAGCTATTGAAACATATTCCAAAATCCAATAGAGGTTTGTGGTTGCTAAATTAGACGATTATGCGAGGTTCTAGACAAAAAAGAAACTAATATATATATCTAAGCATCCAAAAATGAATCCATTAAATTCATTTTACCTCGCTGATAATATATGGAGGTTTATGGTTGCTACATTAGAAGTTAGAATAGTTGAAGAAGAAGAAGAAGTTTCAGAGAAGGAGAAAGTGGCTGTGTGATCTAGGGTTTCGACAGATTTGGGAAAGATAGAGGCTTGTGGTTTCGATCTAGGGTTTGGAGAAACAGTAAGTGAGTGAAGCTGTGTTCTCAAGCCTTTTATATGGTTGGGCTGTGTTCTGGACCGTGTCATGGGCTGCCAACCTAATCTCTTATATTGGACCTAAAGCTTGGCCTTGTTGGTTGTTTTGAATGGGCTGAGTTAGTTATTAAGAGTCCATTACAATAACAAACTTTGTAACAATGTCTAACTAATTTCTGTTACACAATTGAACAGAATTTTAGTGTCTATACATATCACAAATGTAAATACAGATTGATATAGAAAGTTTTAATAAAAGAAAAAGATTCAGTTACATTTTCTTTCTTCATCTCTCTCTCAAGTTTCAACTTGGTATCAGAGCGGGTCACGTCTTCAATGGCAGGGACTGACTCACCAAGCTTCAGCTCAGGATCTGCTGAGCAGGTTACGTCTTCAATGGATCACCTGTTGACAAATAAAAACAATACAATGAATCAGATGAATGCATTCACTAGTCTCAGGTTAGACAGAAACAATTTTCTTCTATGGAAGACTATGGTGTTGCCTATAATTAGAGGTAACAAGCTGGGAGGTTTCATAAGTGGTGAGAAACCTTGTTCTCCCAAGCTTATAGTTGGACCAGATGGTTCTCTAATTGATAATGTAGAATATGACAACTGGATTGCTAAAGACCAGTTGCTGTTGGGATGGTTGTACAGCACCATGAGTGCTGAAGTTGCATCTCAGGTGATGGAGGAGGAGTCCTCCAAAGGTCTATGGGATGCGGTGTTAAGGCTGTCTGGCTCTCAAACGAAGTCAAGAGTGACTTTCTTTAAAGCCGAGTTTCAAAGAACCAGGAAAGGAGCTAGTGATTTAGCTAAGATGACACACATTGCTGATAGTCTGGCTCTAGCTGGCTCACCTATCTCTCTAAGTGATTTAGTTTCACAGGTTTTGGCAGGTCTTGATAGTGAATACACTCCTATTGTAGTCCATCTAAGTGACAAATATGTTCAAAATTGGCTTGATCTACAAGCTACTCTTCTTACATACGAAAGCAGGCTTGAACAACTAGGTAAAATTCGGGTTGCTATGGCTAATTTGAGTCTCACTTCTATTAACAAGTCAGAAACTAAGTCTTCTGGCAACAACAACAACAACTATGGCTCTAATTCAAGGTATTGAAACAAGAATCAAGGTAGAGGTTCTAGAGGAAGGTCTTCCTCAAACTACTCTAACAATTACAGGGGTATAGGTCCTAATAGAGGCAGAGGTGGTAGGTTCTACTACTCTAACAACAAACCTACTTGTAAAATATGTGGCAAGTTTGGTCATGGGGCTCCTTATTGCTACTTTAGGGATGATCCTAATGTGATGGGGCAAATGCCAACAGATCAGCAAAGAAATGACCAGGATCAGAATGTGATGACAGTTTCACAAGAACAAGGGAATGGTGATGAGAGTTGGTATGTTGACAGTGGTGCTAGACACCATGTCACCAACTCAGCTAAGATGCTTAATCAGAAAACACAGTACACAGGTAATAAAACAGTGATAGTAGGTAATGGTAGTAAACTGAACATTTCTAACTTAGGTAAGACTTGCCTATCTACTAAGACCAACAAACAGATCCTCCTAAACAGTGTTTTACATGTGCCCTATATCAACAAAAACCTAGTTTCTGTTTCTCAATTAACTCTTCATAATAATATTTTTATTGAGTTTCACAGTTCTGAATGTTTTGTGAAGGACAAGACCACCGGGATGATTCTACTTAAAGGCAGGGTTGAGAATGGGCTCTATAAGTTGGAGGACTCTTCTATTCCTAGGACTTCTAAGGCAACCTTTCCTAAGTCGAATTCTTTTGTTTCTCATGTGTCTGTTCTTACTAATACTTCTGATTCCCTAAAGGTTTGGTGCCATAAAAAACTGGGTTATCCTTCTAAACATGTTTTGTCTGTTGTGATGAAAAGTTGTAATCTACCTAGTGTTGCAAGCAATGAAAAACTTTTTTGTGATGATTGTCAATTAGGCAAGTCTCACTCATTACCCTTCTCTAATTCAGTCTCTCACTCTTCTAATGTCCTAGATTTAATTCATTCTGATCTGTGGGGACCTGCTCCTGTCCTATCTACTTCTGGCTATATATTCTACATATTATTTGTAGATGATTATAGTAGGTTCACATGGATATATCCATTGAAATTCAAAAGTGAGGCTGTGACTGTGTTCAAAGAGTTTAAGACTCTAGTTGAAAATCAATTCGATAAAAAGATTAAAGTTTTTCAGTCTGACTGGGGTGGTGAGTTCAGTTCTTTTCTGTCCTTGGCTAAAGAATCAGGGATCCAGCTCTAGACATCCTATCCTTACACTTCTGCTCAGAATGGTAGAGCAGAAAGGAAGCACAGACATGTCACTCCGACTGGTCTGACCCTTCTAGCTCAGTCTGGTCTTCCTCACAAGTTCTGGCCAGAAGCCTTTCACACTGTTGTTTACTTGATTAACAGGTTACCTACACTCCTTCTAAAAGACAAATCTCCTTTTGAACAGCTATTTGGTTCTAAACCAGACTACATGTTCCTAAAAGTCTTTGGGTGCACTTGTTTTCCGTGTCTTAGACCCTATCAAACTAATAAATTTCAGTTTCACTCTGTCAAATGTGTCTTTTTAGGGTATAGTGGGGTTCACAAAGGGTACAAGTGTCTCAGTCCTAGTGGGAGAGTCTATGTGTCAAGGGATGTCATTTTTAATGAATGTGAGTTTCCATGTATGCCTGGTTTCCTAAACACTAAGTCCCCTGTGTCTGTCTCTAAAGTCTCCTGGTTGCCTAGGTTGCCTAATCTATACATGCCAACTGAGAGCTCTACTCTACAACATATTAACAGCCACCACAATAGTCACCAACATCCAAATCCTAACCAACCCCTATGTTCAAACCAAATTGACAAAACAAATTTATACATACCTTGTAATAACTCACTTGATAGCCTTGCCATCTCTCCACAAGCCCAACCCGATTCACAAGATCCCACAGCTCCTCAAAACTCCTTGCCCAACACTTTACCTGAAATACAATCATCAAAACCTGGTGAGTTATTCATTGAGCTACCTTTTGACAGAACTAATAATCAAACTACCTTTCAAACTCTTTCTAACAGACACCCTATGACCACTAGAGCTAAAGATGGTATTTCAAAACCTAAGCATATCTACTCAGGAACTACTGTTACATCTACTACCACTGTTAAAGAACCTACTAAGTTTTCAGAGGCTGTTTTTATGTCCTCAATGGGTTCAGGCCATGAAGTGCGAATATGATGCTTTGATAAACAATCATACTTGGTCTCTCGTTCCCCACAGTAGTAACATGAGTCTGGTGGGGTGCAGATGGGTGTATAAGGTTAAATATAACCCAGGAGGGTCTGCTCAACGCTACAAGGCTAGACTTGTAGCTAAAGGCTTTCATCAACAGCCTGGGGTTGACTTCAATGAGACTTTCTCACCAGTGATTAAAGCATCTACGATAAGGTTAGTGGTCACTATTGCTGTATCTAGGGACTGGGTCATCAGGCAACTTGATATCAATAATGCCTTCTTGAATGGTCATCTCAAAGAACAGGTGTACATGGTACAACCTCAAGGTTTTGTTGATCCTAAATACCCTAACCACATATGCAAGCTAAACAAGGCTCTATATGGATTGAAACAGGCACCTCGAGCCTGGTATTCCAAGCTCAAGGATACACTGATCTTATGGGGTTTTCAAAATTCAAAGGCTGACTACTCTATGTTCTTTCTACGGTCTAAAGGTGTTTTTGTCATTCTACTGGTCTATGTAGATGACATTATTGTCACTGGTAATTGTTCATCTTATGTGTCCAGATTTATTCAGAAGCTTAATTCTGAATTTGCTCTAAAGGATATGGGGTCTCTAAGGCTTTTTCTGGGTATTGAGGCTAAAAGAGATGAGTCTGGTCTATTTTTGACTCAAACACAGTATATTGAAGACTTACTTGTTAAATAAGGCTTGTCTAATGCTAACTCCTGCACGACTCCAATGAAGGTTACTCCACCTCTCTCCAAAACTGATGGTGAATTGCTCCAGAACCCTACAAAATACAGAAGCTTGTTAGGGTCTTTACAGTACCTACTGCACACTAGACCTGACATTGCGTTTGCTGTTAACAAACTCAGTAAGTTTCAACAAAATCCTACAAAAATTCATCTACAATGTGTTAGACGGGTTCTAAGATACTTATCTGGTACTAAGACGATGGGGCTTCACATCAAACCGAGCGACTCTCACCAACTCACAGGCTTTACTGATGCCGATTGAGCTGCCTCGTTGAATGACCGTTGATCTGTTGGTGGATATTGCGTGTTTCGGGGTGACTCCTTGATTTCGTGGTCTTCAAAAAAATAAGGGATTGTCTCCAGATCGAGTACAGAGTCAGAATACAGATCGCTTGTAAATATGGCCTATGAACTCATCTGGGTACAATCAGTGCTTCATGAGATCCGTCTAGATCTTCACAGAGCTCCGATTATCTGGTGTGATAACCTTGGGGCGAGCTCTCTTGCTTCAAATCCTGTTTTTCATGCTCGAACAAAACATATCGAGTTAGATTTACATTTCATACGAGATATGGTAACACAAAACTTACTAGATATACGGTACGTACCTTCTCACGATCAAGTTGCAGACTTGCTCACAAAACCTCTGTCTCAAAACCGGTTCTTGTTTCTTCGGGACAACTGAGCCTTGGTGAACCTCCGTCTCGTTTGAGGGGGGAAGTTAGAATAGTTGAAGAAGAAGAAGTTTCAGACAAGGAGAAGGTGGCTGTGTGATCTAGGGTTTCGACAGATTTGGGAAATATGGAGGCTTGTGGTTTCGATCTAGGGTTTGGAGAAACAGTAAGTGAGTGAAGCTGTGTTCTCAAGCCTTTTATATGGTTGGGCTGTGTTCTGGACCGGGTCATGGGCTGCAAACCTAATCTCTTATATTGGACCTAAAGCTTGGCCTTGTTGGTTGTTTTGAATGGGCTGAGTTTGTTATTAAGAGTCCATTATAATAACAAACTTTGTAACAATGTCTAACTAATTTCTGTTACACAATTGAACAGAATTTTAGTGTCTATAAATATCACAAATGTAAATACAGATTGATATAGAAAGTTTTAATAAAAGAAAAAGATTCAGTTACATTTTCTTTCTTCATCTCTCTCTCAACTTTCAACTTTAGACGATTATGCGAGGTTTGTCTCATTTTGTTTTTCGCTTGTTAAGTATCCAATAAATAATTCTGACGTTTATCGAGTTCAGTTTCATGTTCGCTGTCCAAAATTTTGTTAATGCTACTGCAAAATGGGCCGGCTGATTGGAATTTTTGTGTCATCTAGATTCAAAACAACAACAAAATATTATATAAAAAATGTAAAACCTATGGTATAAAACCATAAAAAATTAGTGTAGAAATCAGTATTATTGAGTACTCAAAAGCAATATTCCACTGACCTTTCATATTTTTATACATTTATGAGAAGTATTTATTATATTAAGTAATTTCAATATTTTAGTTTATTATAATTTATTTTTTATTTTTTACTTCAAGCTTTTGTTTCTCTGTTTCTTTCTTCTTCTATTACAACCATTTTAGTACCATAACGGTAACTAGTGACAATTCAACTTTTTTTCGATTCATTGTTTATCGTTTTTTTCCGTATAATTTTAATTATGTTTTTATGTGATTTCGACATTTGATTTTGGATATCTGTTTAGTTAAATCGATTTTTCTCTTTATGTAACTTGATTCTAATTGTCTTATTTATTTCAAAATAATTAACTCGATTTATGTTTTCTTCTTGATTTTTGTATTCGTCCAGTATTACTTTGATTTTGTAGTCGTTTTTAGGGTATTTTTGTGTTTCTTGAAATTTTATACGAGAAAGGGTTTACAACTTAGACGAAGAAGATGAAGTTTGGAAGATGCGAAAGATGTTTACTTTAACTACTGATAGATGGGAAACACGTTTATTCTTTGTACTAGTAGATGCAAAACATATGTAATGATAGTTGTGAAATGTTTGTATTCTTTTGTCCTGATAGATGCGAAACATGTGTATTCTTTATATTGATAAATGTGAATCTGTTTTCATGGATTGCTTTAGAGAAAGATAAGATGGTTGTGTATGGAGATAGTTCTACTTCATAGTAACTACTTAAGATTAATTATTTCAAAACATTGAAGATTCTTTATAACAGCAGTTATTACATATTGGAGTATTCTTTGGAAACCAATGTCTTCACGCATTGTCTTTTAGAATTTTGATCTTGTCTTTATAGTTTCAATTCTTGTCGTCAAGTTTTATTTATTGATGCAAATTTTTAAGGGGGAAATATAAAGAGGTGTTTTTATCTACCATAACTAAAGATGGTAACAAATGTGAGTTTTTGTAATGTATTTTTTATGTTAGATATAATCCGCGAAACCAAGCACGGAGAAAACATAGTAGATGCAAAACTTTGAATAATTAAAAAGATAGACGCGGAACCTTTTTGTATAAGTAAAATTCTAGACGCGAAACACTGAATACATAATACAATAGATGCGGAACCTAACGATATAACTAAACTGGTAAATGCAAAACTAGTTGTAATCAGTTATTTATAATATAGTTTATATATATATATATATATATGTTGCATGTATTTTACCTATTACATTTGGTATTGTTGGGGTTGAAGATACTGGGAGTAAATTATGTTTTCTGGAGATGTTGAAACCCCCTTTTTCAGATCGGAAAATCACATGTTTTTAGTCGTCGCCATTTAGGTATTAATAATGTTGCATCGACAACATTTAAGGATACTTGGATTCTCATGTTAAAAATATACGCGTATGCTGCTAGTCAAAGTTTTTTATTCAATATATGGATACATTTCTTAAACAAAGAGGTCGGAAGGTTGTTAGTTTTTGTGACATTTTACCTCCCGACAAATATGATTGTGCTTTTTTCAAATGCACAAGGTATTGTTCCATGGATTTTACTCAACCTGAGTCTTTTAATAATAAAATCAAATAGTTTTTTTTTGGTTTACCTATATAGTCGTTAATTGACATGATTAGAGTTTTATAAATGAGTCAAATTTTGAGACGTATTGTTGATGCTGAATGTTGGACTAGCGATTATTATCCTGAATTTGTTAAGAAGAGGGAGGAAAGATAATTCCACTTACTTGTTTCTTATATATATCCCTTTCAATCCTAACATTTTCCTTCTCAATAGTTGGGTCTAAGTCACTAACTTTTGGCGTTTCGAGCGACATGTTCAATAACAAAATAAATTTCACATTAGATGGAAAACAAGGCTACAAACAATAGTTATGACACATATGTAAATGTGATGCGTTCTAAATAATAGATACGAAACCATTAGCAACTTGATAGATGCAAAATAGTGGAACATTGATAGATGAGAAATAAAATATTACAAAACAATGCAACTATGAGATATAAGATATTAGATAAATATTATAATGTTAAAATATTTTAGCAAACAAAAATATAATACCAAGATTCTACACGCCAGGACTGCTGAGAAAGTACAATGTTATTGTTGCCTACATCGAAGCTACGAGAAACACACCCTTCTACACGCTTTTGAAGGCAGAATTTGACCTGCGTCACGGGCCGTTAGCGAAGAATAAGTTTTATGGGGACATTCAGTTTATTATAGAGAGGTTTTCGGTCGAAGAAAATGTCTTCCGTTTTGGGTTAAATCTGGTGAAGATAACGACAGACGATGTAAAAGCCATTTTTACCTTAAGCACGACACAAAGTAAATGGATTTCAACGAAATCCGGAGCATTCCAAAGCAGATACGTAAACGAAGCGGAGAGCGAATCAAGGATGATGAGAACATACTTCATGGGAAAAACGTCAATGAAGATTGGCCCGACAAATACTAAAACCATATCAAACAAAAATATACATGTACCTCTAAATCTAGTTTCTGTTATAACCATGGTGTTCAGATGCACTAATAGAATATGTTGTGGTGAGTTCACCCAGGAAGGTATAATGCGAGCCATCAACCAAGGGGGGAGCATGAGTTGGTGGATGTTGCCTGGCTGCTGATACTGTTCATCTGCTTAACACTATTCTATGTAGTCTCTGGAAATATAATGGGTTGGAATATGCTATATTTTATCGAAGATCTCGGTAGAATAAACGACTATGAGTGGTCCTGATCAATACCGTTGAAGCTTCTCCAGTCGATCAGGAGTGGTGTTGTGGAAGGAAAAACCAATAGGCTTATCGGCTGCATCGCATTTATATTCTTTAAATTGTTATTGCTTAATTAAATATTACCACGCTAACGTAGAGCTTGTTATGATAACATTCTTTACGGTGCAACCCTTCGATATGGAGCACACAAAAATTGGGCTAGAGCTCTTAAAGTCAAATCTGATCCTAAGGTTCTTCAAATGGTGGAGATTGTAGTCCAAACAATCAACCTTCAAATTGATTGGTTGGTTGCCTCTGCTGTGGGATGATGAGGTATTAAATATATATATATCCATGTAAAAAACTCGCATGATATAATTACAAAAAAAATTCCAAGCTTGTACAGTTGCAATCAACTCTCACAGTCTAGTACAAACAACTCACATGATATAATTATAAAAAATTCTCAGGCTCTGGAACTTGCAAACAACTCTCGTAGTCTAGTACCAACAACTAGCATGATATAATTGTAAACAACCCTCAGGCTCTGGCACTTGCAAACAACTATTGTATTCTAATACACACAACTTGCAGGATATATCTATAAACAACTCTCAGGTTTGATTCGTATCCTAATTTGGAACACCGTCGTCACCATTGAAATTAACTTGTTCAGAATAAGCACCATTTGAATATCCTCTGTAATATTTGTTGAACTTCATCATGTTTTTCCTAGTTGTATAATATCTTGTGAAACATCATCATGCTGCTGAGGAACATCATTATCTTGTTCTTGCTCATCTTCTTCTGGTATTTCGAGTTATCCTCCAAAATGTTCTTCTTCTTCTTCTTCTTTTGTTAGGTTTAATTCTTCTTCCATAACCTATAAAAAAATATAAAAAAATGACATATATTTATGTAAAATACGAGAACATACCAAAAAACAATATAAAAATATACATGTTCACCTATGATCTCTGTTATGGCATCAACCAATTCAGTTTTTTTTTCTTTCAATACCTAACAATTTAAAGCATCTCGGTATCTTGTTTTCAATTTCTTATTTTTACATATAGTTGCATGTTCCAAATGACCATATATTAACAATAATTTAGATACCATTTTAACTATTTTTTAATCATATTTAAATAGAACAAAAATACTAACCAATAAAAAAACAACACAACCAACAATATTTTCACGTTCATAGTTGTTTATTTAGTTCAAGTCTTTTACGTAATAGACTACTTAACAGGCTAGTGCATCTCCAGAGGTAGAGAAAAAAAATATTGAGCATGCTAACATTAAGAACAACAACTCGGCAATGCTCTCTCTTTGCCCTTTTGCTCCTCTGGAAGTCCTGCAAAAGAGAAGGAACTAGAGCTACCAAAACTGCCAACAGAAGCCACGCCCACAGAGAAAGAGGAACTTGTGCCATCTAAATTTCATGCAAAAGACACGAATCAGGATGGACAAATGCAGGTAGTTAAAAATCATGATGGAGTACTACCAGAGAAGAAGGAAGATGATGGGAACCATTCACTGGTACAATATGAACAAAGACCGAAAGAGTTATCGGTCACCACAGAGACATACACGGTGGAGAAATAAATAGACAAGTCTTCACCTACAAATGAGGCAACTATATGTCTGAGTCCTCCTAAAGAGACAGAAAAAGATGAGTCGCTACCGAATGACCGACAACTCATACCTCTCATGCCAGAGGAAATAGGTTACGGAGAATATAGAGCTAAGGATGTAGAAGCTATTGAGAAGGAAGTCACAACCGAATAGTCTAGACTTACAGATATGGAAGGTCGTGAAGATGTAAGTGGATCTTAAGTACATTAAGATACAAATATATAAATATTTTATCCTTATATATTGTGTCCTAATTGATATTATGTAGAGGTAGCAAACATTTTAGGTTGTTCTGTTTTTTTTAAAGATCTAGCTTGTCTAGTGTTTTAAAAGGACCAGCATGAATCTATTTAAACACAAAATTCAAAACTTTTTTAAAAAGAAATCATGTTAATGTTTCCAATCCAATCTCTGTTCATTTGGGTTAAAAAACTTGCATCTTAATGTGCGTTGTATTCTAAACAACTCGCATGTTATATATACCAAACAATTCGCGTGTTTCCTTTCAAACGATTCGCATAGAGTTGTTTTCAAACAATTCACGTTTTCTATGACCACGAAAAACTCAGGTAGTATTACAAAAAACTCTCAAGTTTGTGGTGCCATTGGTTGCAAACAACTCCCTCAACATAACATGAGATTTGTTTGATGACATATAACCTGATATTTGTTTGATGGCCTATAACCTGGTTTAGAGTTATTTGTAGCTATATCTCAGGTAATATTGGAAAGAACTCTCAGGTATGTTTTGCCACTAGTGCCAATAACTCTTAGGTATCTTCTGAAACAGAATGCCAACCGAAAACAAGAACAACAAGAACAACAACAAAATCAAGGAGTACAATAAGAACAACAACACCCAACCTTGGTAAAGACTGAAAGGCTATCATAGACCAAAGATGTATAACCTATAGTAGGGAAAGATTCAAAGTCTGCCCATCCTTGTAAGAAGTTACAACGACTTAGCCAGGACGTAGCACTGGTAGAAGTACAACAGCAAGACAAAGACGTAGCTGAAGACCAAAAAATGGGCTACGCAAAGTCGAAACCACTGAGCCAAGCAGCGGTGTGGTACCAGTACCAAATCAACTAGAAAATAGAGACGACCAAGTTCTAGAGTCTACGATACGAACGATAACATAATGCGTTTACAAAATGTATTTTTTGAAGGTTATTACTTATAAGTTTCACAGTCAGTATTAGATGAAATTGATGATCTTGAAACCGATGATATGATACAACGGGATTTGGAGAATATATCAGAGGATGCAATAAATAAATTTTATCAACAAGCTCTTGACATTATCCCGGAGAAGTCAACGACATTGGTCGTAGAAGATCCTGTGGTGAGTGGATTTTTTTAATAATAATACACAGAAAGTGTGTATTTTTTATTTTATAATTTAAAAACATAGTACCTTTTTATGTTCAAGTAAAGGGAAGAGACAATAGGGGAGGATGACATGTTGTCTAATTTTAATCTACTGACACCGACCCAGCAGCAAATGGAATGGGTAATTCATTTAGAACATCCACAGCTACCTGCACCCGTAACTCTCACTGACTGGCCAATCTCTATACTCACAATTGAACAGATCGATGTCCGTGAATACCACAAAGTACAAATAATTCAAGCTAGAGAAGAGTAGGACAATCCCGATAGTTGGTATTTACCATCGTCTTAGTTTCCCTGTAGACTTCATGTGCCCGTGAATGATTTCCTCTACCTTATGAAAATGACCGAGACTACAAGTTATCCACTTAGCAAACAAATCCCATATATGTTTGAAACAACTCTCAGGTATTGTATTTAATAAACAACTCGTTTTCTCCGGTTATTTTGTAGATTGTGGACGCTTGGCTTCTGAAGATGCTTAAAGCAATAGAGTGGAAGGTTTCATGCAAAACTTTCCCTGGAGCCAAATTTTACGGCATGGCTACGGTATATTTAGATATAAAATAGCAACACCTACCACATTCCAATTGTAATATACTTTTACTTGAATGCAGTAGCAAATGGAACATGGAGAGGCTATCATAAATGTAGTTGAAGATATATTTGCTTGATTGCACGAACATTGTGCTAATTCCAGTCTGTAACACTAAGAAGGATACAATAAACCATTGGAAGTTGCTCGTTATTCACATAGACGCCAGGACGACAACAAACTACAACCCACTCCTACCTCATCCACATGCGGTGGACTACACAATAAGAACACATGGTTCGTTGGTAAAATTACTAACTGTTAACATACTCCTGCGATTTGTTGTGAACTATTATAAAGTATGAGAATTTGTATCGAATTGTATTCCCTAAGATTTGTTGGCGACTCTGTTCGCTGAGTGTTGTTTGCAACTTTACAATCTGGGAAATTTATTCCCTTAGTGTTGTATACAACTTTGTTTCGTGAATTTTATTTGCAACAACTCCCAGAGAAAAGATATTTACTGAGAGATCTTGGCAACCCCGTTCCCTGAGTGTTGTTTGAAACTTTACAAGCTGGGAAATTTACTCCTTGAGAGTTATTGACAACTTCATTCCCTGAGTGTTGTTTTCAACAACTCTCAGGGAAACATATTCCCTAAGAGTTGTGGAAATTGGGAAACAATACCAAAACCAACAAACACTCAGAAACCAAGCTTGATCGTTCCTTGAGTGTTGTTTGCAACTCTATATTACCTCAGAGTTATCAACAACTCTAGAAGCTGGTAGTTGTTGGCAATTCTGTTACCTGAGAGTTTATTTGTACCTGATGCCTAATACAAACTATTATAAATAGTTGGACTATTGTCTCGAGAGAAAATACCTATCAGAGGCAAAGAATGGGTACAAAGTCAAAAATAAGAGAAATATCCCACAGCAAGAACGAGGCATCCTATATTGCGGAATGTTCATCTGTCAATATGCCACAAATATTATCGAAAAAGGATACGTGCGGAATGTTCATCTGTCAATATGCCAATGATGACTGATTGTTACTACACATATGTGCAAAAATTCATATTCTTTCGGGGGAAGGACATGTAAAACCCTCGCATCAACGTATTACACATGTATGTGCAAACAATTCGCATCATTGTGTGCAAGTTGTTTGTAAATATATTGACTGATGGTTGTTTTCAGACAATGCGAGTTATTTGTGAATATAAAGTGTGCGAATTTTTCAAATTACATTCTCTAAGAATTGTTTGCAAAATATCAGAAGTTTCACTAAAGCATGGTCTTAATTATAACACAACCCACATCCGATTATTCATGAGAGTTGTTTGCAACTATGTTTCATGGGCGTTCTGTACAAATCTATACTGTGAGTTGTTTACAACTCTTACCTTGGAGTTGTTTGCAGCTCCTCCCTAGGAATTGTTTGTAACTTTATCCATTGGAGTTCTTTGCAACTCCTCCATGAGAGTTGGTTAGAACTCAGTCTTTGAGAGTTGTTTGCAACTCTTCCCTAGCTATTACCTGGAAGTTGTTTGCAATTCTATCCGTGGAGTTTTTTAGAACTCCTCCCTGAGAGTTGTTGACAGCTCTATTACCTGTGAGTTTTTAATATCTTCAGGTGCAATTATCTATTTAGAGTCGTTCCTCCATGTAAGGTAATTATGTTGTAATATTGTAACACAAATAATTCGTAATATGTGTCATAAACAATTCTCAAATTGTTTAGTGTATTGTCCACAACACGCACGATATTACAGGTCCTCTTGTTATGACCTACTTTAAGAAACGACCACACCTCAGCTGCTTGATTGTAACTTCTCATCTAGATACGATTCACTTTTTTATGCCTTTTGGGCCCTATTTTCACGTTTAGAGGAAAACATTCCACCTCCGACGGATTGTTAGAGCTTGATCCTTCGCCAAAATCGATTATTACTAGTATACTGAAAGAGTAACTTGACCTGTAATTCTTAACCATGAAAAACGATTCTATTATAGTTAAAGAATCTTGGTTGGTAGACTGAATTATCGCGAAGGCGTGAGGACATGGAAAATACTGTTGTTGACATGCTCCGCAAGAATATTGGAAGTCTAACAAATTTGAGACTGTTACAAGGTCTGAAAATACTTTGAAAAAAGATGCAGAAGACTTACATACTACCCAAGTTCAGTATTTCTCAACATTCTTCTTTAACTTCTTTTCATACTCAAGTCATAAATTAGTACTCCAGCTTAACCCCTCTTGGTATCTCCAGGATACTTGAGTCATAAGCAAGACTCTAACATGGTCAATCAACTCTGGTGTGGATAAAAATAGCCCGAGGATAGGTTAGTAATTTTAAGTGGAGTATCAAAGTGGTACAGGGGTGTTTAACGGTGGTGTAAGGGTGTTTAACGGTGGTGTAAGGGTGTTTCAAGGTGGAGAGATAATTAAGCAGCTTGGTAGCAGTTAATTTTCATTACCATAAGTTAATGCTGGTGGTTAAGCATTTATAGTGTGAGGTTTGGGCCCTTATGGGCTTTCGGGTCAAGTTTAATGGACTCGGGTCATGTTTAAAGACCCATGAGTTCTAAGCAGGAGGACAGGTAGCTTAGTCAGGAAGTGTTTAGGTTTTTTAGTACTTTTGTCATAGTTCGAACAGCCTTAGGCTCACATTGTCTCGAAGTGATCTGTCCGGTCCAAATGATCTGTCCGGTCCAAATGATCTGTCCGGTACTTGGAGAGAATTTACACTGACATGCCCTTCCGGGGAGATGTCCTGGATTCGGACTCATCAGGAGCCCCGTTTTTAGGTGTTTGAGCAAGTGTCTTTGTCAAAGATCTAAAAAACTGTCCGATTACAGGAAGTGGTTCTTAATTCGGAGAGAGTTATGGATATACCCGGACAGGCCAAACGTTACGAATTTCAAACGGTTTTTGCCAGAGTTAATGGGACACGTGTCACTCCCTGATTGGTCACTCCAGCCGTTTTTTCACCTTGAATTTCGCACCACCTTCTTTAACAAGTTACCTCTTTAATTGTTAATAATGACATCAGCGCCGCCTTTAATCATTACCTGACTTTTCGGATTCTCCTAGGAATCAACTCCTTTTTTACATTTACTATAAATTCTCATTCACTTTTCACTGTCTCATTATCTCTTTCAAATTTCACTCTGCAATTTCACCCAGAGCTTTATCTCTCTAGAACTCGAAATTTCCTTGGCTGTTTATGTTTACAGCAAGAACAACACTGATCAAAGGCGGCTGGCTTAACCTCTCGGAGTTGGAGAAAGCACAAAGGGTTGAGAAGGAAAAAAGACTTGCAGCAGGGCTACCATCGTCGCCTGTTGAGAAACCAGCCTCTTCCGTCGCAGAATCTGATAGAGGTTCATCTTCTTCCAAATGTACTAAGCCTAAAAAGCTCTTTCAATCCACCCTTTCTCCCATAGTTTCTGGCTCCTCAGTTCAGGAGTCAATCCCTGCTGTTGAACCATGAGTTACTGCTACCAGTGTTAGGAAAAAATCGTCTTTTATTGCCATGGGGTCTGACTCTGACCACTCCCCGGATAAGCTAGTCATAAAAAAGCCAAGCCGGTTAGTCAAAGGGCTATCCTCTAAAAACACTCCCTCGAAATCGGGGGCAAAAAACAGTGAATCTGAGTCTGGGGCAACTATTAGAGCTCCCCGGGAGACGCCGGCAGGACTAGAGGCCAGCAGCCCACTACCCCCCAAAGAATCCTCTGCCTCTGAAACTCAAATTGAGGTGAGAAGTCGAATAAATACGGGGAGTCAACAGTCCGGAGGGTCAGCTATGCCAAGCTTCAACCCTCCCCGGACTACTTCTACAGAAGCTCCCCCAACAATTATGGAGGAGAGGATGGAGGACTCTACTGAGGAGGTCCGTTTTGAGTCCGAGTCCTCCGGACAGGCTGATACTGCTATTGTTGTTGCCAAGAAGGGCAAAGAGAACTTATATCTGAGGCGTCTGGACCTACCGGAGAGCCTTGAAGGGAGAGTGGGGCCATGCTTCCACAAAGTTGAGTTCAAATACCTCTTGGCCTTGCTGAAGACCAAGTATGCGTTCATCCATACTTCAGATCTGGGTAGATTGCGCACAAAGTGGGGGATCCCTGAGAACGTAAAGATAAGGATTCCTATCGATCCGGAGACCCCGATGGATTGTAAAAAGAATGAGATAGTCTTCTTTACGGAGCTATTCAACTGGGGACTCAAGTTCCCACTGGACCCGGAGATAGTGCGCTATTTTCACTTGGTCAAACTCTGCCCATCACAGTTAAGCCCCAATGGTTGGTTCACCTTGATGTCATGCATCACGGCATCCAGGCTATCAGGGATCCCTCTTCCTATGGAAGAGTTTGCTGCAGTGGCCAACTTGTGCAAGCATCATCAGTTCCCCTTCTACCATTTCAACATGGGGAATGATCTCAAAGCTGTTGATGATCTCCTGGAGTCGGAGAGAAAATGGAGGAGCCAATTCTTGTTTGTTAGTGGCTCGTGGGAAAACGGCAAGAAAATCAAGGCCGGAGAGAATCCAAGCCTCCTCAGGAGTAGATGGAGGAGTGACCGTAAGTTTTTATTTTAAGTCTCTGTTCGAATCTCTCTTTTCTTCTTTGTACTAACCAATTTCTCTTTTGTTTTAATAGAGCTGCCAAAGGAGTTCGGGGACTACCTGAAGGCCGGACAGACTACCTGTGGCAAAATCAACGCATAGGCTGCAGAGAACTGGGAGAACCGTTTCCACAAGGCCTTTACCAATGGAAACCTAGCAAGGTCCCATCTGTGGAACACAACAGGTCGGAGAGACCTATCCTGGGAAGAGCTTGCCACCCATCCTGATGAGGACATTGTGCTGAGAAGGTCCCACGAGCTGGATGGGACACT
This sequence comes from Limnanthes douglasii subsp. nivea, assembly GCA_036936605.1. Classification (NCBI taxonomy): domain Eukaryota; kingdom Viridiplantae; phylum Streptophyta; class Magnoliopsida; order Brassicales; family Limnanthaceae; genus Limnanthes; species Limnanthes douglasii. The sequence goes on along the minus strand of JAUPFV010000002.1, from coordinate 301,533,571 downwards.
GTACCTGCCTGCCCGGGCCAAAGCCCCGAGAAAAATGAAAGGCAAGAAGAAGAAAGGCAGGAAGGCGGAAGGTGACACTGAGAAAGAGGCCCCAACAGACCCAGAGGGACTGGCCCAGGTTCAAATTCATGCAACCCTTTTACAAGTGGTGGAACAGGAGAGCGAAAAGCAGGAAGTGAATCTCCCAAAACCCTCAAGAGCTTCAAAGAGGACTCGCAAGCAAGCAAGTGAAGGTGCTGACAGGGAAGCCAAGAAGAAAAAGACTTCCCAAGGAGATGAGATTGCTCTCCGGGACCCGGAGCCCTCTTTCCCTACTGACCCAACATTGGCCGAAGAGATCCCAAGGGACTTTCAAGAAGAGATTCCAAAGGAATTCCATACAGATGAAGTTGAGGGGGGAGAGCTTAACTTGGATGAAATGGACATCACCGGTCTGGGTGGACTTGGTGAATATTTTCTTGGCCTGCCCAGAGACGAGTTCGCAGGGCCCTACGTCCCTCCGAGCAGCTCCAACACGGTCAATTTTAACGGTAAGACTTTCATGGTTTCTAGCGAGAAGGACATCATAACCCATTCTTTACTTAGCAATGTACAGCCAGTGCTTACTTTGGAAAGGCAAGTCCGAAGTCAGGCAGACACCATCAAAGACCTCAAGTCTGAGAAGGAGAAGCTGTCCGATGACCTCCAGACTGCTACTACTAAGATTGATTTGCTTAAGGAGGCAAATGATCAGTTAAAGAAGAATCAAGATGAAAGCAACACAAAAGTTGCTTCTTTGGAAGAGACCATAAAAGACCTCCGGGCTAAGCTGTCCGGACTGGAGAAGGACCTGACAATCTCAAGGGGAGAAACTGCAGCCAAGGAGAAGCTCATAACCAACCTGACCACTGACAAAATTGCTTTAGAGAATGCAGTGACTCAGGCTGCTGAAGAGAAGGCTGTTTTGGTGAGGGACCAAGAGGCCACAATCAAGGCCAAGATCAACGCCTATGCCAAGGAGATGATACAAAGCGAGGAGCTAATGATTCAAAGGGTGAAGTCTGATATGGTTCTCCTATTTCACGAAAAATTCCCGAAGAGGAGACTGGGTAGCTTATGGCGCTATGTTGATGATGACCACCTTCCCTATTATGCTATGGTTGACGAGGGATATTCCAGTAAGTCCTCGTCTGATAATGAAGAGGAAACCGGAGAGAGCCCAGGTGAAGAAGAAATTGATCCCAAGGGCAAGAAGATAGTCGAAGAGAAGAGCGACATCAAGGGCAATAAAGTAGATGAGGGCGAGCCATCTTCAAAGGCTCAACCTTAACTTATAATTTATTCTGTTTATCTTTTATTCGAACTAAAGTCCTTGGAAGGCCAAGGCACTCTTTTTGTGATGGTGTCCGTATGAGTCGGACAGATTTTTTGTACTATGCCCAAACTTGTTCAAAAAGTCCTTGGAAGGCCAAGGCAATTTTAAGTTGTTGAATGAATGTTTTAATTTTGCTCAACCATCCTCTTCTTTCATTATTTGTTTAAATGGATGGAGTTTAAGTAGTTTTATTGTATTGTGAGAGTATTAAGGCTCTCCGGCTAGAATTTAAATAGCCCTTAGATCTTTTAGTCCGGGTAGTATGATAATAGATAAAACTTTGAAAACACTTAGAGAATTTCGAAGAAGGCACCAAATTTTATTGAAAGCTCTCCGCGCCACCGGAGAGGGGAAGGTATGCCCCCAAATATTTACATGGATGTTTAAACAAGTAAATATTTACACAAGTGTTATTCCAAGTACATTCGAAGGTGTTCAATATTCCAAGGGTGAGTTAAAACCCTGCCATCTTTGTCTTCCAACCAATAAGTCCCAGGCTTGATTCTTTCAACCACAGTATACGGACCCTCCCAGGTTGGGGCCAGCTTTCCGAAGAGCTTTTCCTTAGTATGCAAGAAAACTTTCCTTAATACTTTATCTCCTGATTGAAAATCTCTCCTTTTAACTTTAGAAGCAAACTTGCTTCTCATCAAGCCCTGATAGTGTGCAATTCTAAGATGAGCTTTAACCCGTCTTTCTTCGATCAAATCGAGCTGATTTCTAATTGCCATCTCATTAGCATGTCCGGAGAAGTTATGAACACGAAAAGAGGGGAGTGTCTTCTCTATGGGGGCTACTGCATCCATTCCATAGACCAAGGCAAAGGGGGATTCTTGTGTTGCAGCCCCAAGTGTTGTCCGGTAGGCCCACAAGACTTCTTGTAGATAACTAGGCCACTTCCCAGCAGCCCCTTCCAAATTTTTCTTTAAACCGGACAGTATTGTTCTATTAGCCACTTCAACTTCCCCATTGGCTTGTGGGTGGAAAGGTGAAGAAAAACAGTGCTGAATACCCCTTGAGGCACATAAGCTTTCCATTTCTCTGTTGTCAAACTGTGGCCCATTGTCTGTTGTTATCTTCTGTGGGACACCGAATCTGCAACATATGTTGGACAAAATGAATTTTATGACAGCTTTCGAAGTTGTCCCTGCCAGGGGAGCTGCTTCTATCCACTTCGAGAAGTAATCAATGGCCACAATTATAGTTTTACGCCCTCCGGACGCCACAGGGAGAGGCCCAACCAAGTCCAATCCCCATCGAGCAAAAGGGATGGGCTCAGAAATTGACTCCAAAGGAATGGCTGGCACATGAATTTCATTGTTGTACCTTTTGCATGGGTCACACCTTCTCACCAGCTCCTTAGCATCTTTCATGATTGATGGCCAATAGTATCCAGAGAGTAATACTCTTCTTGTTAAAGCTCTAAATCCACAATGGGCTGATCCCTCACCATCATGCAATTCAGAGAGAACTACTTGTGACTCATGATCCCCTAAACAACGTAGGAGAGGTTTGCTATAGGACTTTTTGTACAAGACTTCTCTTAACATAATGAAACCACGAGCCCTGTGTTTCAACATTCTGGCTTGTGATTTATCTAAGGGCACAATACCATCAGACAGATACTGCATAAGAGGAGACCTCCAGTCTCGAGGCCGACTCACTTGTATTTCAAAGACTTCCTCTTTTCCACCCTCACCAAGTTCAATAGAAGGGCTTTCAAGCACATGGATCCATGGGTAGGACTCCGTATATGCTATTGTTGCCAATGAATCTGCTAGTTCATTTTCTGCCCTGGGGATGTGTTCATAGACAACAACCTTAAACTTTAATGCTTCATTTTTGAGGAGGAGTAAATACTTGACCAATTGCTCCTTTCTAGCCTCTGATAGGCCCAAAGCATGGTAGACAAGCAACTGGGAGTCACTTAGTAGCTTGACCCTTTTAGCTCCACAGATATAGGCCAACTTTAACTCAGCTATGGCTGCTTCATACTCGGACTCATTATTAGATGCCTTGAAAGAAAAACAAATAGCTTGGTACATGTTGTCCTCGTAGGGGGAAGTGAGACATATCCCTGCCCCAGATCCCATGGTACTAGATCCTCCGTCTGTTCGGACAATCCACACTTTCTTGTCTTTTGAATCAGTAGGTTTCTCTGAATCCCTATCAGAATGGAACTCAACCAGAAAATCAGCCACAGCTTGGGCTTTTACTGCTGTCCGGGGAGCAAAGTCTATGTCGAAGTCCCCCAATTCTACTGACCACTTTGTCATTCTGCTTGAAATGTCTGCTTTTTGAAGGACATTCTTTAAAGGGAAAGATGTCCGGATGACGATTGGATGAGCCTGAAAGTAGGGCGTCATTTTCCTTGCAGCTATCACCAAAGCTAATGCCAGTTTTCGAGTTTCAAGTAACGCCTTTCAGCACCAATCAAGCTTTTGCTGATGTAGTACACTGGGTGAGGATGCCCATCGACCTCTCTTACTAATACCGCACTGATGGCACAACTTGAAACAGCCAGATAAACAAAGAAAGTCTCCCCATCAACCGGTTTGAACAAAGTTTTGGGAGAGGAAAGATGTTTCTTGATTTCATTGAATGCTTCATCACACTATGGTGTCCATTCAAACCCCTTTGCACCCTTCAAGATTTGAAAGAATGGAGCACACCTGTCCGAAGACCTGGAGATGAATTTGTTCAAGGCAGCCAATCTCCCCGTTAGTCGCTGTATTTCTTTAATGTTTCGAGGAGGCTCCATCTGGAATAAGGCATTGAGTTGGTCCGGGTCGGGCTGTATTCCATGCTCACTTATGATGTACCCTAAGAATTTCCCGGACTGTACTCCGAACACACACTTTTCAGGGTTTAACTTTAAATTCACCTTTGCTAAGTTGGCAAAAGTTTCTTGGAGGTCGGACAAGTGTAACTGCTCATCCACACTTTTTACCATCATATCGTCAATATAAACCTCCATATTTCTTCCAATCTGATTAGAGAATGCCTTATTAACTAACCTTTGATAAGTAGCCCCAACATTTTTTAAGCCAAAAGGCATCACCTTGTAGCAATGTAGACCCCTATCAACAACAAACGTGGTGTGCTCTTGATCTTTTGGATCTACTTGGATCTGATTGTACCCGGAGAAGGCATCCATGAAGGAGAGCAGCTTGTTCCCAGAAGTAGAGTCTACTAACTGATCTATCCGGGGAATCGGATACAAATCTTTTGGGCAAGCTCTATTGAGGTCTGTGAAGTTAATACACATGCGCCATTTGCCATTCTTCTTTTTCACCAAGACAGGATTGGCAGTCCACAAAGGGTATTGAGATTCTTTAATATGCCCCATCTTTGTGAGTCTGTCAACCTCTTGTACTATAATATCAGCCTTTTCTTTTGAGAAAGCTCTCCTCTTTTGTACCACAGGTGCCACATCCCTCCGGACAGATAGGTGATGGGAAATCACCTCTGAAGGAACTCCAGTAACATCAGCATTGCACCAAGCAAAAACGTGCTGATGGTCTTTCAAGAATTTCAACATCTCTTCTTTCAACCTTGATGGCATCCTGGACCCTATCTTGACACTTTTCCCTTCTTCCAAGCAGTGCGTTTCAACCTCCTCAATCAGAATTAACACTCCAGGGGTCTCTCTGGGGTCATCAATTTCACCCTCACCCCCAGAAAGGCCCTCAAACTGCTATTGATTATTTATACGGACTGCCCCCAGCGTTCGTGGAGCCAAGGCAGTGGCATAGCACTCTCTAGCAATCTTTTGGCTGCTCCGGACAACCCCAACCTGTCCCTGAACAGCATACTTTAAACATTGATGGAATGTCGAAGCCACTGCATGCATCCTAGAGTATTCTAACCATTTTCCTGAAAGGGCCCCTGCCCAACAACACTTCTTCTTCAAACTCCCCGATCACATCAGCTGAGCTGCCCGTGAAGCCCACGATTGATCTGTCCGACTTCTGAATCACAGATGGATTTTTCATTTTCTTGTAAGTGTTTAGAAAAAGGATATTGGCAGAGCTTCCAGTATCCACCAGAATTCTCCTTATCTCATTGCCCCCTATAGATGCTCCTATGACAACAGCATCCTCATGAGGGCCAGCAATATCTCTCAAATCATCCTCATCGAAGACTATGAATGGGAATGAGTTTGGTGATTGATAGGATGTCATGCCTCCTTCTAGCTGGGAGGCTAAATTATGAACATGCCTCTTTCTTGAAGAAGCAGTAAGAGCAGTCATTGTGTCCCCTCCGAAAATTGTCAGTGACTCGAAGAATTTAATGAGCCCGGAGACTGTCTTGGAATACTCCTCAATGGCACCCACCTTATTTCGTGTTGGATCTGGATCCAAGTATTCAGATTCCACATCAAACCTTTCAACTATTATTACCATGGCCCCTCCGGGGCAGCATTACTTAGACCAACCCGGTGAGTGTTGTCAGGCCTGTTGCCTCCTCTTCTTTTAACGTATGCACCCAACTTTCCCCTTTCAATCAAGTTTTATACCTCTTGTTTCAATGCTATGCAATCATCAGTGGTATGGCCAATATCATTGTGGTATTGGCAAAAAGAGTTGTTACGATGCTCTCTAAGAGACTGCAAGGTTGCCGGTCTCCGGTAGTGTACCTCATCTTTTGTTTTATCAAAAATGGTGGCCACGCTTTCTTTAAGTTCTGCGAACCACTCCGGTTGGACCCATGGTCCTCTTTTGTTTCTGGATTGTTGACTTTGAGCAGGAGCAGCTGGCTGAGACTGAGGTTTTCCTCTACCATGCCCCTGTCCGGTTTCTCTTGTTCTATTCCCGGACTGGTTTTGATTTGGAGTTGGTGCCACCAGGGTGGACCTCACCTGTCTGTCTACCCTGGTCTTCTTTGTTTCATCAACGTTTATTTGCTTGCCAACTTGATTTAGCAACCCTCCCCAGGTCATGGCTTTCTTTCTGGTCACCGAATCAGCCAGGTTGCATGGGTTCAAACCTTGTCTTAGGGATGCTATTGCCACCTGTTCGAAGCAATCAGCCAACCCATTCTTTGTGTTCACAAAACGACTTATGTACTCCTTTAATGATTCATTTGGTTCCTGGGCGCAAGGGATTATGGTGTCTCCATTTCCCTTCAACTCCTTACTCCCCACAAATTGCCTTCGAAAGGCCACCCAAAAAGTATCAAAATCTTTAATACAACCTTGAGGCAGGCTGTTGTACCATTTCAGAGCGCTCCCCGTAAAAGATTGGGAGAATTCCCTACACAGTAGTTTATCATCATCGTCAAAGTTCATCATGAAGTTCTTGAATTGCTCCAGATGATTGTCCGGATCAGTACTGCCATCGTACTTCTCCATCTTGGTGCTGTCAAACCTTTTAGGGAGGTTCCCGGACATAATTTTAGAAGACAATGGAGATTGCCTCCAGTTTCTTCCACGACTGAACACAGTATCCTCATTGGGAGTTGCAAAGATACCTGGTTCATCGTGAAAAGCGAAAGGATCCATCAGCATCCGGTCCACATGCCTCCGGTTATGAGATGATCCCTTACCAATATGCCTTTTCATTCTTCCATGGTGATCTCTTTTTCTTGAATATTTCTTAACCTGCTTTTGCTTTTTCTTGGTTCGACCCTCATCACTGCTGGAGGACAAGGATTTTTCATTTCCCTCACTGTCCGAAGAGCTGCCCGAAGATTCTGAACTTGAGTCAGAGCTCTCCACAGGCTTGGACCGGTGAGACTTTTTAGAACTAACATGTGTCTTTCTGGTACTCACATGAGTTTTCGAAGCCTCAGGCTCTCTAGGGTTGTCGGTGTGATGAACAACCGATGCCTTGGATTTCTCTTTCACGCCCATTTTGGCATTTTCAGCCCTCAGAGCTTCTATCTCAAGTTTCAACCTGTCACGCTCTTGGACAGTATACTCATCGTTCTCTTCCACCACTTCGAGCAAAGCTGGTGGAAGCTCTGGATTATCCGAATTCATTCGGACATAATTTCTTGGCAGGTTTTGAATGCTTGATTCAGGCACCTCTCTGCTCCCACTGTGGTCGCCAATTTGGTGTGGATAAAAATAGCCCGAGGGTAGGTTAGTAATTTTAAGTGGAGTATCAAAGTGGTACAGGGGTGTTTAACGGTGGTGTAAGGGTGTTTAACGGTGGTGTAAGGGTGTTTCAAGGTGGAGAGATAATTAAGCAGCTTGGTAGCAGTTAATTTTCATTACCAGAAGTTAATGCTGGTGGTTGAGCATTTATAGTGTGAGGTTTGGGCCCTTATGGGCTTTCAAGTCAAGTTTAATGGACCCGGGTCATGTTTAAAGACCCATGAGTTCTAAGCAGGAGGACATGTAGCTTAGTCAGGAAGTGTTTAGGTTTTTTAGTACTTTTGTCATAGTTCGAACAGCCTTAGGCTCACATTGTCTCGAAGTGATCTGTCCGGTCCAAATGATCTGTCCGGTCCAAATGATCTGTCCGGTACTTGGAGAGAATTTACACTCACCTGCCCTTCCGGGGAGATGTCCTGGATTCGGACTCATCAAACTCAACAATGGGTAGGACTCAGAATGTTTTGACTTGATTGTTAAAATATTTAGCCGCAGTAGAAGCCATAGCCCCGTATCGTTTCCCTTTAATATATGCCTGAGAATACTTATTTGGAGGTTAATTTTCAAGAAATGTTTTAATTTTTTCACCACCTTCGCATAGAAAATTTGTTACTAGATCATTGAAAATATCTTGGGTGGGAGCATAAGCAGATCGATGGAAGAAATTTAGCAACCTAGACTTATAGTACCAGTCGGTATGTTCCAAAGCTTTTCTGAAATTTTGAATAAGATGGAAATAACAGTACGCATGAAAACAGTATGTATATAAGATAAAAACAACATTAATTATACCGGAACGACAGTCGGAAAGAAATTTTATTTGGCACTCCAAAATATGAGGTTTCAAATAGCCCAAAAACCACAATTAATTGTCTGAATCCTCAATGCTCACGATACCGATTGCAACGAGGAATAGTCGTGCAATACATGACAAATATACTCAAAAGTTTCATTAAAGCATGGTCTTAATAATAGCACAACTCCCATCCTATTATTTATGAGAGTTGTTTGCAACTATGATTCACGAGTGTTGTGTAAAACTTTGTACAAGGAGTTGTTTACAACATTTACCTAAGAGTTGTTTGCAACTCCTCCCTGGGAGATGTTTGTAACTCTATCACTGGGAGTTGTTTACAACTCCAGTTTGAGATTTGTTTGGAACTTAATCCCTGAGAGTCATTTGTAACTTAATCCAGTTATTTGTACCAAACAACTCTATACGTGGGAGTTGTTTGCAACTCTTCATTGGGAGTTTTTTTAACTCTATCACTGGGAGTTGTTTGCTACTCCTCCCTGAGATTTGTTTGGAACTAAATCCATGAGAGTTGAACCAACTCTTATCTGGGTATTACTTAGGAGTATTTAGTAACTCTATCCCTGGGAGTTGTCTATAAATCCTCCCTCAGAGTTGTTTGGAACTAAATCCCTAGGAGTTGTTTGCAACTCTTCTTTAGGTATTAACTGGGAGTTATCTGTAACTCCTCCCTGAGAGTTGTTCGGAAATCAATCTCTCAGAGTTGTTTGGTACTCTTCCCTAGGTATTATCTGAGAGTTGTTTCTAACCTTATACTGGAAGTTATTTGGAACTCTATCCCTGAGAGTTTTTTGCAACTTATAGCTAACAATTGTTTGAATTTTTATAGAAACCCAATAATCAATCATATTATAAAAGAAGCATGGAGCTAACCGTTGTTGTCGTCCTCTCCTACCACAAAAATCAATACACCCTTATATTTCCCGTACAATTGGGTTCCATCGACATAAAACATTAGACCACATGAATAGAAACCTTGAATATGTGAACCAAATGCTATAAAATAAAGAGTGAAGACGTTTACAGCCGATAATTCCAACTGTCACCCAGTAGTAATATCACGGCTCTTTAACCGGTTGAAGTACCCGCTCAGTAAACCAAAAGAACTTGAACTATCTTCGAAAACTCCCCTCCTTCCCTTCTCCAAAGCATTCCATGACAAACGGTAGGAGATGTCTAGACCATAATCTTGTTTAATAGAGGTTTGTATAGTTTTGGCTGTCAACAAATAACATGTCCGGATAGAAATCATGAATTCATCAACAATCAAATCGCATGTCAAATGCCTATTCCTCGTATGTTTTTGGGAGAAAACGGGACTGCAAGTATGTTGCGCAACATACCTCTTAATCGTCATTAATTCGGTGTCGGCATCAATTGATGCGTAAAGTCTCCATTTGCATCCGTTTGTAAATTTATTTTTAAAATAAATAGTGATCTTTTTTGCTGTATTGTGCATGTATTTGAAATAAAAATCATGCTCCAAAGCATATCGACACAAAGATAACCTTAGATTTGCAGCACTTTCTTCGAAATCTTGACCAACTCTGAAATAACATCAGCCCAACCAGTAGTAGCAAGTTGTTTTCTTCTCTGATGAGAATTACCTAAACCGTTACTACTCTCCCGGTCGTTAGTTGATTATGAGAGGGTTCTCCCAAACTTATTCTAGACCGTTAAAGCTTTTGAACAAAATCCTTATCACAAGAACCTTTCTCACCAGAACCCTTAGAACTAAAACCTTTATCAAGGGCTTGTTATTCTATGAGAAAAATAACCCGTTTCAAATGCTCCAAATCAACATATAATTCTAAACCAAGAAAATCTTTCTCATTATTAAAGAAATAATTCTTGGGATCCCCGCGGGAGTAGGTAATTAGATAGTTACGTTAGAGCATCTCTTCCCGTGTGCTCTTCACGTACTCTTGGATACTTTGAAAGTTTTCAAACTCTGTGAAAGGCACAATTGCAGTTTGGTGACCATGTTTTAAAATACAAACTCGTGATTTAGATATATTTTACCGTGCATTGAATAATTATAAAGGAGTCACGTGGAAAGTTAGTGATAACATACAATTCACACTACCATAAATAATTATAAAGCAATCATTTCCATTTCCTGAGAGTTGTTTGCAATCCTCGTTCTATTTTCAGAGAGTTGTTCCAACTCTCTTGTCTAAGAATTGTATGCAACTCTATTTCATGGGAGTTGTTCCAACTCTCTTATCTGAGAATTGTATGCTACTCTATTTTCTTCAGAGTTGTTTCAACTCTATTATTTAGAGAATTGTAGGCCACTCTATTTCCTGAGAGTTATCTGTAACTCAGGTATCTGGGAGTTGTATGCAACTATATTTCCTAAGACTTATCTGCAACTCTATTTCCTTAGAGTTATTATCTACTTTATTTTCCTGAGAGTTGTTCTAACTCTATTATCTGAGAATTGTATGCAACTATACTGCATGAGAATTATTCCAACTTTATTTCTTGATAATTGTGTCACCTCAATTTCATGAGAGGTGTTCTAGCTCTACTATCTAAGGATTGTATGCAAATATATTTCTTAAGAGTTGTCATAACTCTATTATTTGAGAATTTAAGGCTACTTTATTTTCATGAGAGTTGTAGCCTACTCTATTTTCTTGAGATTTGGTTCAACTCTATTATCTCAAAATTGTATGCAACTATACTGCCTGAGAGTTGTTCCAACTCTATGTTTCCTGAGAGTTGGTTCAATTCTCCTCTTGGGAGTTGTTTCAACTTTATTATCTGAGAATTGTATGCAACTATACTGCCTGAGAGTTTTTCCAACATTATTTTTCCTCAGAGTTGTAGTCTACTCTATTTTCCTGGGAGTTGTTTCAACTCTATTGTCTGAGAATTGTATGTAACTATATTTCGTCAGAGTTTTTCCAACTTTATTTTTCCTAAGAGTTGTAGTCTACTCTATTTTCTTGAGATTTGGTTCAATTCTAATTACCACTTTGCATCTTCAATTAACACAAATCGCATCTTCTACATAAAAGAAACAAAACAATTCGCATCTCTGTCACAAATTTCTGGACAACTGAAAATCCTACTCTATATATTGTTTCACGTTCAAATCAACATCGAATACACTAAAATCTAGTATATAACTTATTAATCAAGGATTATCTCTTTATATTAACATAATACCAAACAATCGCTCGAAGAAAAAAAAACCCAGAGAAAATGGGTCGAACTAGCTTCACTAACTCACGAACTAGTAGAATAACATATACCTCATGTAACATGAAAAGAGAAGTGATTCAAAAAACATCATGAACATATCATCAGCTCCTGTTGCGTGGAAATCATGCGTTAGATGTATTCTATATCAAGATTACATAAATGTACACACCTTAAACTAGTTGATCACCTGAAAATGTGGATTCTTGGTGGTTCATAGTGGTTTTTGTTGGCCGTAGGGTTGGGTGGTTAGAAAGCGGCTTCAAAATTTCAAATCTTTAAAAGCTAGAAAAATGGAAGAAAACAAAAATATTTCCTTTTATAGTTGGTAGAGGGTCGTCTAGGTATTAAATAAATGTTGGATATTAACTATGAGTATAGTAGTTGAGATGGGTATCAAGTGATAATAAAAAGAAACTTGGACATTAGATGACAGTATAATAGTTAAGTTGGTACTTTATGTGCAATTTCCCTTAAAAAAATGTTAGGTATTACGTGTGAGTTAAGTAGTTGAAATCTATATCAAATAATAATAACAAAAAATTTATATATCATATGATAGTATAATAGCTGAGTTTATACTTTAAATGTGAATTCTTTTTTCGTAATCAGTCTACTTTCATCAAGACTACCTAAAAGAAAAATTTATTTACCGATTCAGATTGAGAACAAAAGATTTATAAAAAATAATTTCTGATTTCAAAACAGAATAATTTTTTAATCATATATAGTCTTCTTTAATCACTCATAATCAAGATTATGAAATTACAAATAAAAATTCAGACCTAATAATAAAAGAAATGATATACTATAATTGGAGAATCTTTATATTTCTTTTTTGTCCCTAATTAACTTAAAACCTTGTATAAATCTAAGGTATTCGGATTTTAAATGTTAAACACGTCGAGGAAACAAAATCTCACCATACTATACTACCTAGTTACTCAAGAAATGAAAATTCATAACTGAATCACAACTCCAAAATTAAGAAATTTTAAATATAGGGGTAAGATAAATATTCTTTTTAATAATCATTAAATAATTAAAATGAAGATCATGAGACCAAAAGTGTTTACCATCTAATAATGGTACATTGTTTGGACTACATTTTTATGATTGTTATTAGGTTATTAGTTTCAAAATTATCTCACCGAAAACCATTACCATATATTATTAAAGTTTTTCTAATTATATATTACGGTATTATTAGTTTCAAAATAATAATATTAACGGTAAACAATGGCAAAACAAAAGCAAAATTATGTGCACTTTTTCTAAAACAAAATTAACTATTAATTTAAACCATTTATTTTAAAATAGTGTTTATATATCTAAATATTTAATAACTAATGAAATTAGTTTCAGTGTATTTGCTTAAAATATAAGCCAATGGAAGTAATTTTCATTTATTTTTATCAAATAGTAAACTATTTATAAATATATAGTATATAAAACTTTAAAATAAAAATACGTAAAAATATATTAAATTAATAATTTTGTATTGGAAAACCAACCATATACAATAATAAAGTATAATCTTACATGTATAAATATTCGAAGATTGCCTATATATTTTTTTATGTATTAGTTATATATAATACATCAGAATCATAACTAATATATATTTCTTGAATTTTCTTTTACATAGATTATATAACTATAAAATTATTTTTATTAATCAATAAGTTAAATTAATATAGTTTTCAAAATGATTTGTTCACCTATATTTTATTTTAAAAAAAATCAAAGACGTCAAAATTAAAGGAATGAATATGATTTTCCTTTACGCACTATAGTAATTCCAAAATAAAATGTCACTATCTAGGTGTTTGTACAAAGATAAACATGTACATCTATTAATTTAATAAAATTATCGTACAACACAACATATACATTAATAGTTACATCTAATCTTCTTAGAAACCCTAAAGCCGATTCTTATATCCCATTATTAAGAATAAATTACTATTAATCTTAACTATTTTTCTTAAATAATGTATATATTCAAATATTTAAGAACTAATAAAAATAATCAAATTAGTTGTAATATATATACTTAGAATATAATGTAATAAAAGTAACTTCATATATGTTTATGAGATGATAAACTACAAATACATTTACGATATATAGAAAATATAAAATAAAACTATGTATGTTTGAAATGTTAGAAATTTATAATTTTGTATTGCAGAATCAACCAATATACAATAATCTAGTATAATGTTATATATCTAATTACATGTGAGATTATCTATATTATATATATATATATATATATATACAAAAAACTGAGACTGAAATAATAGACCACGAAAGCAATGTACAAGTAACATTTTCTAAAAGTGAAATTTGTATTTAACAGGTGCTGAGGTCAAAAAGTTTTTTCATGGTGAATTTTATTTTTTCATTTAGATACTCAAATGTCAATGCTATCCTAAGCCGCTACATAGGCCATGTCCCGGTGCACACCACCGTAAATTCTCCAGTTGCAGTTTATCGGAATCTGAGGCTCCAAGAGCTAAGCAACAATGTTAGTTTGGTTCTTTTAAATTTATTTACATGTAAAACAACTTTCTCATTTATCTAAACCAGCAAAACTAGTGGTACTATTGAAAAACCAAACTGGTATAATATTTATTTTTATATGGATTGTTTTGCTATGCTTATAAAACCCTACATGTGTATGTCTGTCTTAGTTTTTTTATTGTACATCTTATGCGTAGGTGACTGAACTGCTAGACACTGAGACAACTATATCTGTTCAATTGAAGGACATCCGAAATGACATCAAAAGCAGGAACACACTTGTTTATTTGGATCTAGCAGTTTGTTCTATTTAGGGCTAGTACATGTGGTATAATTATATACATATATAACTAAAAACGGATTTGTTTTCAAGAATGTCATCGTAATATATATATTAATGGGTCATGAATAAAGTATATGCAGTTTAATTGGTAAGGCAGACAGTAATAGCATAACAGTAGATAAGTCTACCACTAGATTATATTCAAACGATAATATTTGTGTTTTAAGTAAAAAGATATATAAAAGTTTTCATCTCTTGACTTCTTAGTCTATGATATGAAAAACAGATCAGAAATAAAGTATGTAGAGAGTAAACTATAAATTTCTATGGCTTCACTTCAGGTTTTAAATGATCCATTAAAAGTCTTATCTAACCTAATCTCTAGATGAACAGCCATAAAGAGATAATTTCATGTGGAATTAGTAAAATAATATTCTATATATTTTATTTTATTATTTACAAATTTGTAGTATTTTAACTATTTAAATTAAGTTTTTCTTTGGTTGGTGATGTATTTTTAAATTATTAAGAGTTGTTTTTCAAGTAAATGAATCATTTTGACATGTATTCTCCTTTTAAAAAATTGATTTATTTTTACATATAAAATTTATATATTTTAACATTAAGAAAATAAACTAAATAAAAATTATTGTAAAAATAAATAAAATTTGTTGTCCAGGTGGGTATCGTAATTAAAGGTATTTAAACTAAACTTTTATGGCTATTTACGATCCAACTTTTAATAATAACTATTTAATATATATTTTTATTTACTTAATTCTTATTCAATCTTGAGTTTGCCGATAATACTATAGATGCTTTCAGTTAGTTATATAAGTTTTTATTTAAAAAAAATCACATTTTCAAAAGAAAAACAATAGTAATCTAAAAAGATTTCAATTTTTTTCAAATATAAAATATTTTAGAAAGATAAATAAGTTGTCTTAGATTTGAGATTTATTTATCTATTTCTTTTATTCAAGAAACTTATTTTTTTTAATTTACGAGTTTTCATCTTTTTTTTTTTCACGAATTAGTTATAAAATCATTGCATTTTGTTTTTTCTTTGTGTTAAAAAGTATTTTTAGGTTGTAAAATATTTGGAAAGTATATTTTAAAGTTTGTATGTATGTTTTTGGAAGATGCGAAACCGTGAGATAAAAAGATGCTGAGTATTCTTACTTATATACGGAGGCGGAATATACGGACCGGACCCCATATTCTCAACAGATGTTGAGTATTTATGAAATTCTAGTTTTGATATAGAACAGTATATATTTGATATACATGCCCGACTGAGGGTTAAGTCATACCAATATCAGATTATTTGTTACTTGTTTTGGTTCATTTGTCTCACTTTTCTTAAATATTTGTCAACAAGTTATGTTTGAAGCCTTCTTTAGATTTTAAAAGAATTTCCTCCACGTCGTGCTTCAATTAAAAGATAATGTTCACATATTTGGTGGTGAGTTTCATATTTGGGCCCCATAATGAAATATTCCTCTGTTATCGAGTACTTCTTGATGATTTTTCGTAATTATATGGTAACACTTCTTCATTTTTTAATTCTCTTTGTGCAGAACATATGTACCCTTCAGCATAGTATAAAACGGCGTTCATTTAAAAACTTATATGTGTTCATCCTTGATGGCATGCTTCTCTTTTATTAAATTTATAATGTTTTTCAAACCCGACATGTAATGACATGATTTAGAATTATTTTATTTGTAAGAAAATGGAAGATTAGACATAAGGACTTTATAAAATATGTGTGATTCTAATATAATAACATGTGCGGACTACTATATATGTTAGACAAAAAATTATGAATATTTTAAAAATAAAAGATCATTTATAAGAAAAGACGTGCGACTAGTTATAAGAAAAGATGCAACACAAGTACAATAAAATATATTAAACTTTTAATATCTTAACGATGCAAGACCAAAGATAACGGACATGAGAGACATGTGAGACACCCTAAAAAATATTACATGCACAAACATACGTGAAAAGATGTGATACTTGGGAAAAATAAAGCACGGGTGGGAAGATGTGATACTAGTATAAACCAAAACATAAACCATGCAAAACTATGCGAAATGTAGTATCGATAAAAATAGAAGATGCGAGATGTTTTATTTTTGAAATTCAAACTGAATGAAACCAAAAATGGACACTCAAAATAGCAAACAACCTTCAACAATTTAAAACTAACACACTAAACCATGAAACTTACTAAATGATGATTAAAACATACACTTTTATGTCTAGGTTGTAGAAAAGTGAGAGGTTGATCTTGATCATTTGGCAGGGATTACTCGCTTTCTATTCTCGGTGTTGAGAGGGGAGCTCAAATAATAGGTCGATCCCCGAGGCTTATGTTGATTTTGGAAATTAATGTCATGTTTTTTAAGTTCAAGATGATGTATGTGTGAGACATTTTTGTCAGAGAGTTGGTTTAGTGAGATTAAACAAAAGGTTCGTGAAGAAAGGAAAAAAATTGGTTTCAAATATCCAATTTATACTACAATGTTGTTTTTATCCAATTTTATGGTCCATGTATAGTAGTTTACCGATTTTGGGCATTAGATGATAATGTGTTATTTGACTGGATATTTATGGATAACCTATCCTATTTATATTTTTTTTATTTAATCCTGTAAAATAATACATGAATTAATGAGTATTTTCATTGATAAATAAATTATTTTAATGATTAATATTTAGTGTAGAAACATAAATATATAGATATGATTGTTGGTTTAGATATTGTAAAATAGTCGGCCTATAAATAGCTTTAAGTGTGAATATATTATATAGGGTTTATAAACCAAAAATATTTAGGAGAGGTAAAATACCTTTCTCAACCAAGGAGAAAAATGAAAAGTAACATTCATCTTTTTTTTTGAACCAAACCTTCTTTTTTTTCTTTTTTTTAAACGTTCGTATCTTTCAAACCGTAGATTAAAAAATATAAAATTATCATCGATTTTATTCAGTAAGATAAACAAAACTACATCCATGAATGGATATATGTATTTTTTTTCAAACTCAATTGGTTTGGTCCCACATCTCCTATGATCAAGACATATATATCTTGCATATCTCAGTAACATCATGTCTTGTCTCACATCTTTCTAATAGAACTTGTCTTGCATCTCTCTATTACATCATGCATTTTTCATGTATCTCTATATCATCATGAATTTTCATTCATCTCTCGTCTTATCTTGCATCTCTCGCGTATCTCCATTTCGACATGTCTTGTTTTTTATCCGTCGTCTCTCGTCTCTCGTCTTATCTTGTATCTCTCTATTGCATCATGGCTTTTCTCGCATCTCTCTATCAGTACATGTATCGCATCTCTCCATTACATGATGTCGTGTCTTACATATCTTTAGTAGTACATATCTCATATCTCTTTATTACATTATGTATAGTTTTGCATCTCTCCATTTCAGTATACCATTTCTTTAGTCTCGTTAGTTCGGTTCCAATTAGGTTCCATAGTTTTTCGAACCAATTTAATCGTTTCGGCTCCTTATTGATTCAGATTTTCAAATAGAACAACAAACCAAAACGTTAAGGTTCGGTATGGTTCTCAGTCTAATTCTTATAGGTTCGGTTTCCAGTCCGATTCCTGGTTCTCATAAACCATTAAGATCCCTAGTATTCTCTTTTTAAAAATTATAATAACGAGAGTTATTTCTAATAAATTTAATTAAATATAAGATATTGATCATGGGTTTTGATAAGACTATATTTCATACATAATATCTGGATAATAATAAATAATATAAATTATATTCATATTTAATTACATGCAATATGTTGTAACTTACTAATAAGTTATAATTTCATTTATAACTAGTATCATTAAAGGTGAAAACCCTAATTGTAATTAAATCATTCTTTCTATACATAAATATTTTATATTACTTTTTCTTTTGTTCTTTATTTTTTCTTCTATAAACATTTTAGGGTGTTTAAATAGGGTTTTACCCTCTGAGGGTTAATGGGGACAGATTTTTTATTGTGCGAACTCTCTCAATGTTTTAATTTTCGATTTGATTTTATTCTGCGACTATTTAACTATGAAATTAATTTTTTTTTTTAAATATATCTATTATTTACTTTTGATCAATTTGATCTAAGCTTAATCTATTTTTAAGTAGTTTGTTTTGGAAAATGAGTTAGATGTTACGACACTGTTTATGGTTTATGCGGAATCTAATCTTTCAACGCTCAGCCTGAATCTTGCCAAGAGTCGTATCTCAAAAGTTTCTATTAGGGTTAATGAAGTTGAAAGTGCTACGGAAGTGGTTTCAACTCTTTGAGGCTTTGCTTTGCTAACGGTAATATGGATTTGTTCTCTGAACTTATCATCGTCTAACACTGAAAGTTGTATTTTCCTTATGTTAATTACTTCTTGGAATGTGCGGTATCCAAACGATCGTCTTAGGCAGGAAGACGTTACATTTTTCATAATTAGTAATTGTATAAATATTAATATCTGTTATAAAATACTATGCAATTATCACAAAATGGCTCAAGCACAGAATATATGCGAATGAAAGATTTAAATGAAACACAGGATTTAACGTGGTTCGATAATTGTCTACGTCCACGGGCGCCGCCAGAGAAAATAGTTTCACTATGATAGAAAAGGTTACAGATTTCAGATTGTATTTTGTGTCGCCCTAGTAATCTATTTATAGGGAATTAATAGACTTACTAGACTATGGGCCTAATGGGCTCATACCACAAGACTAACTCAAGTTATTGTACAATATCACTATCACAACACAAAACTGTACTGCCGGACACAGTACATTGTCAAGGCACTATTCGACTCATTCACAACAAATCTTTCCCTTGAGGCGAATATCCTTTCTTCATTATCAACAAAGAATCTTCTCTTCTTATGACTCACCAAATGCCCTTAAGGCATTCACTCTATACTGCGAACACCGATCCAGTTTAGGCATTCCCTAAACTTTCGAACTGATACTGCCTTGGTCATTATATCTGCTGGATTATCGTGTGTAGACACTTTCTTCACATCAACAATTCCCTTTGATATTATATCACGAATAAAATGATACCTGACATCTATGTGCTTTGTACGCTCATGGTACATCTGGTTCCCTGTAAGGTGAATGGCGCTTTGACTGTCACAAAACACTTTTGTAGTAGTCTTATCCAAACCCAAATCTGCCACCAAACCTTGCAACCATATTGCCTCTTTAACTGCTTCTGTTACCGCCATGTACTCTGCCTCTGTTGTAGACAAAGCTACAGTAGCTTGCAACTGTGCTTTCCAACTGATCGCACTCCCAGCTAGAGTAAATACATATCCATATCACCTGCAAAATCAGAATCAACAAAACCAACCAATGATCCTGCAACATCATTCAGCGATTCACCAATATTGGTTTTGTTAAAAGTTAAGCCAACGTTCACAGTATTCTTTTGAAGAGATTCAATCTCTTCCCCTATAGCACCAATCCATCGATCTGCCTCTGAACTCGCTATAGCTTCTCTGTAGCTACTAGGTTCCTGCATCTCAACTTCTTCTGCAACTGACAGAGCATATGCAACTAGATTCGAATACCTTTTTGGAAGTCTAATATCTCTTCTTTCTCTGCCCAATGCTATGCTATAAGGTTGTTGCTCTGGTTCAGGCGCATCATCGTCACTATCATCTGATGCTGACGCTTCACCTCCTGATTCTGGATCGACCTCAGAACCACTTGAATTATTGGACTTGCTAGGAACTGATTCTATTTCAAGCTCCACCTGTTCACTCACAACCGATCATGATTCGACCATTTTTCCTACTTCCTTCTGACTGTCTATCGAAGCAAACTCATTAAAAGTAACGTCCCTACTGATGAGAAAACCTAGAGACTTTGGAGAGGTACACCATAACCTATATCCCTTCACTCCAGTAGCATATCCTAGAAATATGCATCTCTTTGCCCTCGGCTCAAGCTTACCATCTCTCACATGAGCATACGCAGGACAACCGAACACCCTCAAATGTTCATAATCAGCCGACGATCCAGACCAGATCTCAAAAGGAGTTTTACAATCAATAGCCGTTGATGGAGACCAATTCACCAAGTAACACGATGTATTGATAGCTTCAGCCCGAAAATCCTTTCCCACACCGGAATGTGAGAGCATACTTCGTGCCTTGTCACAAAGCGTTCTGTTTATTCTTTCTGCGACTCCATTCTGTTGTGGTGTTCTAGAACAAGTGTGATGGCGCACTATTCCCTCAGCTTCGAAGAACTCGTTGAACTCACGACTGCAATATTCTAACCCATTATTTGTCCTAAGACGTTTGATTTTTCTTCATGTTTGCTTCTCAATCATCGTCTTCCATTTGACAAAGGTTGAATATGCCTCAGCTTTCGTTTTCAGAAAGTAAACCCACACCATCCTTAATTAATCATAAATCAAACTCATGTAGTATCTGGCTCCGCTCTTGGATGGAATTCTGTTTGGACCCCAAAGATCTGAGTGAATGTAGTCCACTGTGCCTTTAGTCTTTCTTACAACCGATTTGCTGAATTTGACTCTAGTTTGTTTACCAAACACACAGCGCTCACAAAATCCCAATGATTCTGCTTTATACCCTTTTAACAAATCTCTCTTTCCCAAAACAGCTAATCCTCTGTCACTCATCTGACCAAGACGCCAATGCCACAACTTATTTTGATCCTGCCTACTTTGGCTATTACTCCCTGATGATGCTACTGCAGCATCGCCCATAACAACACTCCCCTGGAGAATGTAAAGACCCTTCTGTAAACTACCTTTCATGCATACCATTGATCGTTTTGTCACTTTGATTACACCATTTTCTGCATGGTACTTGTAACCCCGAGAGTCTAGAGTCCCAAGAGAAATCAGGTTTCTTTTTAACTCAGGAACATGCCAGCACGTCAAGATTCTAACAACCCCGTCAAACATTCTGATTCTGACGTTACCAATACCACCAACAGTCAACGAATGATTGTTCCCTAAATAGACAGTTCCCTGTATTGGCTTGTACGTATCAAACCACTGCTTGAACTCACACATGTGATATGTAGCGCCAGTATCAAGTACCCAAGAGTTTTGCCCAAAGTCTGAACTCACGGACAATACATCTCCTTTACCACTCTTTTCACTATCGTCGCAATCGTTCACACCTTCAACAATGTTTGTTGCATTTTCCTTTTGATTTCCCTTCTTACCATTCAGTTTCGGACAATCTCTCCTATAATGACCCTGCTCACCGCATTCATAACAGTTTGAGTGCTTCAACCTTGACTTGGACCTCAAGTTCTTCCTTCTTAAAGAACTCGCTTTGCTTTTATATCTTTCCCTAGTTATAAGACCTTCCCCTTTAGCTTGATTGTCTGGCTGCAACTGTCTCATCTCTTTTGATTTCAGTGCCCCTTTGACATCTGCTAGCGATAACTTATCCTTACCATACATAATGGTATCTACGAAGTTTTCATAGGGAGCTGGTAACGATCTCAATACAAACAAAGCTTGATCCTCATCCTCAATATTGATATCTATGTTCTTCAAGTCCATTATAATTGATTTAAAATTATCTAGGTGTTCTGTTATGGACATACCTTCTTTCAATCTGAAATCATACAAACGTTTCTTCAAATATAATCGGTTTACTACTGATTTCTCTGAGTAAAGATCTCCTAGCTTTCTCCATGCGCAGGCAGCAGTCTTCTCACCACTAGTCTCGCGAAGCACATTGTCTTTCATACTCATTAAAATAAAGCACGAAGCCCTTTCTTGAAGATCTTGTTTCTCCTCTTCTTTCATCTCTTCTGGTAATTATTCTCCACAGCCTTCCACAGCCCTTGCAGTACCAATGAAGATTTCAGTTTAATCTTCCACAACGCAAAGCTGGATCCCCCATCAAATTTTTCAATCATGTATTTTGTTGCTGTAGACGCCATTGTAAAACCCTAATTGCAAAAGCCCTAATTTCACCACGTGGCTCTGATACCAATTTTGTTATAAAATACTATGCAATTATCACAAAATGGCTCAAGCACCGAATATATGCGAATAAAAGATTTAAATGAAACACAGGATTTAACGTGGTTCGACAATTGTCTACGTCCATGGGCGCCGCCAGAGAAAAGAGTTTCACTATGATAGAAAAGGTTACAGATTTCATATTGTGTTTTGTGTCGCCCTAGTAATCTATTTATAGGGAATTAATAGACTTACTAGACTATGGGCCTAATGGGCTCATACCACAAGACTAACTCAAGTAATTGGACAATATCACTATCACAACACAAAACTGTACTGCCGGACACAGTACACTGTCAAGGCACTATTCGACTCATTCACAACGATCGTGTTAGGCAGGAAGACATTACATTTTTCATAATTAGTAATTGTATAAATATTAATAACTAAATTCCAAAATTATAAAGTTAACTTTATTATTAGAACTATGGCCCACGTTGGGCATGTAATTACCAATCACTCTTCATACCCTATTGGTAGTATTCGGATAATATGGAACCCTAGTGTAATAACTATCTTCATAATATCTCAATCTCCCAATATATTAACTATAAAGCTAGATGCCACAATTATCTTTCAACCTTTTCCTTTACCACCATTTGTTCATTCAATAATATTTGTGATCGTATTTCTCTCTAGAATGATATTGAATTTATTGTGGGCCACGATCATGGTCTCTCATGAGTCTTCGTTGGAGATTTCAAGGATATCCGCAAGTCGGAGGAGCGCTTGGGAACTATTGAAAATTAGTGCGCAACAATTAAAGAATTCAACAATTGATGTTACTCGGTGACCTCTTTTCCATTGGGTTCTATTTCACATGGATCAATAAACAACCTACTAATCATGTTCTTTCTAAAATTGACTGTATGCTAACTAAACAATTCAATCACTTATTGTAGTACTTAGGTTGTACAACTGAAGTAGCACGCTCCAACACCACAGCAGGAAAAAGTTTACTCACTTGAATAACTTGAGCTTACGAAATCCATGGATTTGATGGAGAAAACTGATTTACCTGGGCTTCGATTGAGAAAAATGTTTGGATTTAGAAACAGACTAGGCTATCCGGCAGAGTCGCTTCATTTTCAGCCTTGATACTGCTTTGAGGGGTTTTGTTACGGATTTGGTTTTGGAACTTGAGAACTGGAGTGTCTCACTCTTCAATCGAAGGTACAGAGCTTTGATTTGTTGAATATGGACTAACAATCTGTGAACACACTTAATTTATTGCTAATTCATCGTCTTTATTCCAAACTTTAGTCATCTTACTAAAGTAGTTGACTCATGAACCGTAACTAAGAAAATTGTAATCGAATCCAAATCTTGACAATTAATTTACCTAAATCGATAACATTAGTAGTTGATCGCCAAACTTCGAACGTCAATTTTGCATTTCACCTTCAATTCATTCCCGATTCCACAGTTCTTACTTATCATGATTCTTACTTATCATGATGCATAAACCAAAAAATTGTTGGCATAATTAATATATTCTCGTATCTTATTAAGAATAAGATTTATATGCAATGTATGTGAGTAGTATGGAGTTATATTTTATTAGTTTGGGTTTTAAATTAGATGAAGTTTTAAAATTGCTTCCGTAAATTCCGCGTTTCCGTTATGTATATGTAATTTGATCAAGTTGAATGGATTTCGAATTTCATGAAAACATATTTTTTAAAAATTTAATTTCTATATTTGGTATCAAAGCCAACGTCGAAAAACAATAGTTATGCGAGCAAGGTGAGAAACGGCTGTAGTGCTCAATATACAAAATCAGAAAAAAGAGTGTCACAAAATGAAGGAAATCTATCACTTACGTATCCAATTCTTACTAACACAAACTATCAAGGATGAGCATTAAAGATGAAGATATGCATGAGGGATCATGGACTTTGGGAAGCTATGTTTCCAAACAAACCATTTGATATTCGTCAAGATCAAATCACATATGGAATTCTCTCTCAAGGATTGACTCAAAGACAATTGATAGAATTGGGTGAAATCTAGACAGCACGAGAAGCGTGGGAGTGTCTGCGCAAGATAATTGAAGGAGAAAACGAGGTCAAAGAGGTGCGAGCACAAGCATTTAGATGGGAATTTGAAGGTATGAAATGAAAAAGAATGAGACAATAGTGGAGTATGCAAGAAAAATATAAACAACAGTTAACCAAATAAAGGCACTTAGTGTTGGGATTAAGCCAGACTATGTGAACAACAAATTGCTAAGATCAGTCTCTTCAAAGTTTACCCAAATTGAAGCGTCAATTGAACAATTTGAAGATGCCAAGAACAAGTTTTTGAAGATGTTATTGGGCACTAAGAGCCTTTGAAGAACGCCTTAAAGCTGATGAAGAAAAAGAGCATGGTGAAAAGGTGTTGCTAACAAAAACAGAATGAGAGTCACGATTCAACTCGACATATTCCGGAGGGAGCTGATGTCGCGGTCGAGGAAGAGGCAGAGGTGGATTCGGAAGAGGCAGAGGTGGATTTGGAAGATGAAGCTTTTCTTGTGGAATATCAAAATTTATTAATAGAGAAGGACATATCCAGATAAATTTGAACTTTGACATCAGAAAGGTACGATGTTATGCTTGTAATAATTTTGGGTACTATGCTAGGGATTGCAAACTGAAGAAAGAGGAAACAATGAATCTAACAGAAGAAGTAGAATAGAAAGATATGTTGCTGGTCTTGGAGACCAATTGTGTTTTTTCTAAAGAGAAAATATTGATGTTGGCCAAAGATAAAATTGAAAAAATGGCAACTAAAAGTAGTGTTGATGAATCAATGTGGTACTACGATACACGCACTTTAAATAATATGACCAGGGACCGAAACCTATTGAAATACTTTGATAAATCAATCAGTGGTTCAATAAATTTTGGCGATGGCTCTATGATCAATATTTTTGGAAGAGGAACGATAAACTTTCAAAGCAAAACCGGGAAAAACTTGTGCATGAAGAACAAATCTAAGTATTATGTACCATGATTAAAATCTAATATCATTAGTTTGGGACAAATAGATGAGTCAAGAGGAAAAGTTGTTCTTGAAGGTGGATTTCTAAGTATTTTTATGCAGATTACAATCTTGTGGCCAAAATACCTCACTTGTGAAAATGAATCAAGCAATTTCACAATATCTCATATCTACCGGATCTGAAACTCTCGCTTGTGGCATGATTGTTATGGGCATCTGCACTTTCAAGCCTTGCAAAACCTTGGACAAGATAAATTAGCCCATAGATTACCTAAGTTTAAACAAGATGGTTAGAACTGTGATGTATGTGTTCTTGGGAAACAACACAGAGGAAGATTATCTAACAAAAAGTCTTTATCGAGCAAGTTCGTTGTCAAACCTAATCCATGCAGATATTTGTGGTCCTATTTCATCAATTACCAAAGGAGAAAACAAGTATTTTATTTTATTTGTTGATAATTTTAGCAGTCCATGTGGATAAAACCATTGAAATCAAAAGCTGAAGCACTTACTGGATTTAAGAAGTTTAAAAGAGAAGTCGAAACGCAATTGGGAAATAAAATAAACATGTTACGAACATACAATGTCGGAGAATTTCAGTCTTGAGAATTTAAATGATTTTGTGAGCTTTATTGAATAAAAGGTAAGTGACAACACCATATTCACCACAACAAAATGGTGTAGTGGAAAGGAGAAATCAAACCATTGTCGAGATGATGAGATGTTTGCTGAAGGATAAAAAAATACTGTATGAATTTTGGGTAGAAGCTGCAGTTACAACAACCTATCTTTTGAATCGTTATCCTACAAGAGGTATAAGTGGAAGGAAATCATATGAAGTGTAAGTCATTTTCAAATTTTTGGATGTATAACTTATGTTAAAAATCTGAAATCTGATGTGAAGAAACTTGATGATCGAAGCAACAAAGTTATTTTTGTTGGCTATGAACCTGGTTCAAAATCCTACAGGTTTGTGAATCCAAAAACAATGAAAATCCTAGTGAGTTGAGATGTGGTATTTCAAGAGTATGAGAAATGGAACTGGACTGACACTGTAGAATTCATGGAACTTCAACGCACTAACTGCATCTTCATTAGATATTCAACTAGTGAGGTAGAATCTATGAATCTTGAATCACCATCATTTTTTTCTAAAAGTTTATTAAATGGGCATAATATAAGTTCAAATGAGCAACCTAGCAACGAGGATGATGAAAACACCAAAAAAGTTTCGATCTTTACAAGAGTTATATGATTAAACTAATGAAATTGAGTTCGATTTAGATATGAGACTTCTGTCTATTGAAGAACCAACGACGCAAGAGGAAGCCTTCAACAATGAAAATTGGAGGTTGGCAATAGTTGAAGAGCTTGAGGCTATTAAGAAAAATGGAACCTGGGAGCTTAGAAAATTACCACCATAACACTAAGCGATAGGTTTCAAATGGTTTTATAAGTTGAAGAAGAAGAATCTATGTGGTGAAATTATTAAATATAAGGCACGTGC
Organism: Limnanthes douglasii subsp. nivea; assembly: GCA_036936605.1. Lineage (NCBI taxonomy): Eukaryota > Viridiplantae > Streptophyta > Magnoliopsida > Brassicales > Limnanthaceae > Limnanthes > Limnanthes douglasii. The sequence continues at coordinate 301,506,725 of JAUPFV010000002.1, read as the reverse complement.
CAAAGGCTACATTCAAGAAAATCTAATTGATTACTACGAGTTTTTTACTCTAGTTGCTCGATTAGAAACTGTAAGATTTCTTATGGCACTAGCAGCACGTGAAGGGTGTTAAGTACACCATATGGATGTTGAATGGGGAGCTAAAGGAATGGGTTTATGTTAAACAACCACCAGGTTTTGTTGAGAAAGGAAGAGAAGATGAAGTTTTGAGACTGAAGAAAGCATTATACTGTTTGAAACAAGCTCCAAGAGCTTGGAATGAAAAACTGGACTTTTGTTTATAGAATTTGGTTTATGAGAAATATTATCTCGAACATACCGTTTACAAGAGAAGAAGTGGAGGTAATATGCAGTATGTTGGTGTTTATGTGGATGATCTAGTAATAACCAGCTCAAACTTGGTGAACCTGCGAAATTTCAAAGCAAAGATGAAAGAAATGTTTGACATAACAGATTTGGGTTTATTAAGTTTTTATGTGGGAATTGAGGTTAAACATAGGTATGATCATATAACTTTGAGCCAAACAAGTTGTGTAGAAAGGATTTTGGAGAGAATGGGAATGGTGAGTTGTAAACCATGTCGTGTACCAATTGATTAAAGGCTAAAGCTAAGCAAAACTGATAGAAATCCATCCGTAGATGCAATAATGTATCACATTTTCATTGGGAATTTGAGGTACTTAGTCCATACTAGACCTGATATATTATTTGTAGTTGGTGTGGTTTGTCGTTTCATAAGAAATTCTTGGATATATAAAGGGGACACTCAATTTTGGATTTGAAGTATGTTAGAAGAAAACAACAACATCCAGAGTTGATTGGATATGCTGATAGTGATCTTGCCGGAGACATTGATGATCGGAAAAGTACATTTGAGTTGTTTTTTTTTCTGGGCAGTGATCCGATTAGCTGGACTTCACAAAAAAAAAGGTTGTAGCACTGTCCTCATGTGAAGCTGAATATGTTTCTGCTTCTGCATGAGCTTGCCAAACAATATGGCTCAAGAGGTTGTTGGAAGAGTTATGCGAAATTAAAGTTGAAAAAGTTAGTTTGCTAGTTTATAACAAGTCTGCAATTTCTTTAGCAAAAAACTCATTCTTCTATGAAAAAAGTAAATACATACATATTCGAAAACCGTCGGCTCTTAGCGACGATATGCTACTATAACATCCAAATATCTACCAAAAATATTTGTTATTGCAGGTCTTGTCACAATTTAATCGGAAAGAAACTTGTTGCAACGGTTTTTTATGTCAAATAAAAAAATTAGTTTTTAAAAAAAAGTAAATCAATGAATAATTTCTCGACTACTTTTTTTTCCTGTTGTCTATTGATTTATAAATCACTGAGGTAGAGTTTTTGAACTTTAAAAAAAATAGAATCTACCAAGACTATAACATGATAATTTCACTTAATACATAAATCTCAACCAACTTTTTAATCTTTTGACAAGCCAAAACTCAAAAGGATGTAAATATTTGCTTATAAATAAAATACAATTTAAATATTTTTGACATGAACGTGAATAGTCCTCTCTCTTGTTATCTGAGTTCTAAAAATATAGAAGATAAGAATAATTTTTTTTATTGAAAATAAAATTTCTCTTATCAAGTTAGATTAAAAAGTTGTCATGCTAGTTTTAATCACACACAAAATATTTGGCAGAGTATTTTTAATTAAGTTAAACCGTGTACAAATCTATATTGTTTGTTTTTTTTATGTCATATCAGCTACCACTAATGCTATAAATTATTTTGATATGATATTTGAGTGATATAATTTTTTAATTAAATAAAAACCCAAATAATAAAAACTGATAAAAGTTAATTACACTAAACTCTTCAAATTAATAGTTAATAAAAATGTTAGAATAGCGTTATGTTTCTATCAAACCAAGATGTGTGATGTGTATGATGAAAAAAATAAATGATTTTTTGAATTTTTTGGTTAAACAGTTAAAATGAAGAATATGAGAAGTAATTGAATATAGTGAGTTTTTGAACTACATTATCATTTTTTTTTTTTTCGGAGGGAACCCGCAGCCGCTACTCCGAGTGCAATGAGTGCGCACAGGGTAAACCCTCAGTCTGACGCGATAGCCTGCAAACCAACGCCAGAAGGTAAATCACACAAGGTGACAGGCTCAGCCGAGAAAGTGTACGTAGAGGGACTCGAACTCATGACCTTTTTGGTCATAAGAATGTCATACTCAACCAACTCGGCTACACCCTTGGGGGCTGAACTATATTATCATGATTATTAATCTCATGGATATTGTTCTCCTCCAAACCAATTAGGATATTATATTAAGGCGTTTTTTTCGAAAAATATATTAGGTTATTAGTTTTAAAATAGTGACGCTCCGTGTAAAGAGTGACAAAAGAACAAAGCAAACACGGATATACCAAACTGAAGTAACGATAAAACTAGACTAAAAAACAAATCTATATTATTCCACAAAAAATATTTAAAAAATTGAGTATAATGTTTAACGAAATTTTATAGATTGTATTTATATATTAGAATATTTGAAAACTAATAATATAATAAAATTAATTGTAATGTATTTATTTAACCTATAAAATAGTGAATTTTTTACTTATTTTTATTAAATGAAAAACTATAAATATATTTATTATATTGGAAGAAAAAACTTTTAAATTTTAAAAACAATAAAATAATTTAAATTTGTAAGGTAGAATAATCGTAATATACTATAGCATAGTATAATAACACATACAAAAAATTTGTGACATTACCCCAGTTTGTATGAATAATTTATCAGAATTATAAAAGGTATGGTTAATGTTAAATTAGGTCTTTAACTATTTTAATCAATTGAACTATTAATTCATCGGTTAGAGTTTTTTTAATCAATTTTAAAAATTTTATTAAAGATGAAAGAACCATAGAAGGTCCCTGCCTTTTAAGAAAGTTTTTAGGGCAAAATTGATATAAAACATAGAATCACATATTACGAAATTGTTGGCGCTATAACTTCTTTTGTCGCGCCTTCGATATGAAATTAAATTATAGAAGCTATTTCGAGAAAATTCAGATTTTCTAGATGAATATATTTCAATTTCCTTATTTTTAAGATTAGCCTAGATGAATTACGGGTCTAGTGATGTTTTCTGAATTCGGTCAACAACCATCTTCGAGAATAACATTGCAGACGAAACTTGTCTTGAAAAACTTGAATGGATGTCCACGAGAATTCAAGCAACCTTAACGAGGAGATGGGATTTGAAAAATTCTACACAATAAAAATTGGAAAGAAACAAGAGAACATGGTAATGCTATTGAGGCCTAAATCAAGCTTAATAAGATACTGAAAGAAGAATTTCATAGCCTGAGTGGAAGACTTGAACATATGAAGGAAGAATCGAACGACAACTAGACGCGTAAATGCTCGAGTTAATTCTTTTAAATTCTGCTTAGTTAGAAAAGAGTTACACCTACCAAAATAGTTAAGAAACCAGAATGTGTACATAATTAATTAAAGAATCTAAGATATCAAAAGTTAGCTCTTTCAAGTTCAATAATAGCATTGAGTTGGAGAGGAGATTGATGCTTATTAAATACAAGCTTCATTTTACATTTAAGGGTCCATTTAGCGAGCCAATCAACCGCGTTATTTTTGGATCATGTTAATGTAAGTAATGATCATTAAAAGAGAAATTAAATGCCTACAACAACTAAGAGTTAGCCCAAGAGGTTTAGGGTAGTTTTCACTAGATAGGAAGTTAACAAGTAGTTAAGAATCTATTTCAATATCGACATTTGATAGACCTTTTTGCTTTTAGATTCGAACACGTTCGAGATGAGCTCTTGCTTCTGCCATTAAGGGGTAAGGTTTCTGTAAATATTTCCATAATAATTTATAAACTCTTCATCAGTGTTAATGCCTCTGCTTGCTTCTTTATTAGTTTGAGAGGATCCATCAGTGTTAAGTTTAACTCTGTTAGGGAGAGGAGGCTGATGAGTCCGGATTCCGTCACCACTTCGGACAGGGTCACTTCGGACAATGTCTAACTCACCGGACAGGGGCAGTTCGGACACCTCATCCATTGTACTATTCGAACAGAACTAAAGTATCTAAAACATAATCACTTCTTGACTAAGCTGCCTGCTCTCCTACTTAGAACTCATGGGTCCTTAAACTCGACATTGGTCCATTAAACACGACTCGAAAGCCCATAAGGCCCAAATATAAGGGTATAAATACCCAACCACCAGCATTAAATGAGGGTAATGAAAATTAAATACAACCAGACTGCTGAATTCTCCCTCTACACTCTACCCAAACATTAAACACTTACAAACTTCCACAAAACTCTGAACAAAAATTACAAACTTACCCTCAGACAAAAATAAACCACACCAAATTGGCGACCACACTGGGAGCGCGACGGTGCCTGAATCAAGCATTCGAAACCATCAGAAAAAATCAGTCCGAAAGAATCCGGACGCCCCAGAAGTACCACCAGCTTTGCTTGATGTGGTGGGTGAAAATGATGAATATACCATCGAGGAGCGTGATAGATTAAAAGGCGAGATAGAAGCTCTGAGGGCAGAAAAGGCAAAGATGGGCATAAAAGAGAAGTCAAAGGCATCAGTTTCTCATCATACCGATAACCCTAGAGAGCATGAGCCTTCGAAGACCCATATGAGTACCAAGAAGACTCATGCTAGCTCCAAGAAGTCTCATTGTTCTAAGCCAGTGGAGAGTTCTGACTCAGACTCAGAATCTTCTGGTAGCTCCTCGGATGAGGATGGAGTTGAAGAGTCCTTATCCTCCAGTAGCGATGAGGGCCGATCTAAAAAGAAGCAAAAATTGATTAAAAAATATTCAAGAAAAAGGGATAGACGTGGGAAATTAAAGAGGAATATAGGCAAAGGATCATCTCACAGGTGGAGGGATGTAGACCGGATGCTGGTGGATCCTTTTTCCTTCCACGATGAACCAAGGTATCTTTGCAACTCCCAATGAGGATACTGTTTTCAGTCGTGGCCAGAATTAGAGACAATCTCCTTTGTCTTCCAAGATTCTGTCCCGAAACCTCCCTAAGAGGTTCGATAGCACAAAATGGAGAAATACGATAGCAGTAAAGATCCGGACAACCACTTGGAACAATTTAAAAACTTCATGATGAATTTCGATGACGACGACAAGTTGCTCTGTAGAGCATTCTCCCAATCCTTTACGGGGAGTGCTCTGAAGTGGTATAACAGCCTACCATAAGGCTGCATCAGACATTTCGATACTTTTTGGGTGGCCTTTCGAAGGCAATTTGTTGGGAGTAAGGAATTGAAGGGCAATGGAGACACAATAATCCATTGTGCCCAAGAACCAAACGAATCGTTGAAAGAATACATAAGTCGCTTTATAAACACCAAAAACGGGTTGGCTGATTGCTTCGAGCAATTAGCAATAGCATCTTTGAGGCAGGGCTTAAACCCTAGAAATTTAGCTGATTATGTGCCTAGAAAGAAAGCCATGACTTGGGGAGGTCTATTGAATCAGATCGGAAAGCAAATCAACATTGATAAAACAAAGAAAACTAGGGTGCACAGGCAGGTGAGGTCTGCCCCGGTTGCACCAAACCCCAACCAAAATCAGTCCAGGAACAAGGCAAGGGAGGCCGGGCAGGGTCATAACAGAGCTAAAGCTCAGTCTCAGCCAGCTGCACCTGCCCAGAGTCAACAATCTAGAAATAAGAGAGGGCCTTGGGTTCAACCGGAGTGGTTTGCAGAGTTAAAAGAAAGTGCGGCCACCATTTATGAAAAAATAAAGGAAGAAGTACACTATAGAAGGCCGGCTGCACTGCAATCTCCTAGGGAACATCGTAACAATTTCTTTTGTCAGTATCAAAATGATACTGGCCATACCACTGACGATTGTATAGATTTAAAACAAGAAGTTCAGAACTTAATTGAAAGAGGAAAACTGGGGGCGTATGTCAAAAGAAGAGGAGGAAATATGCTTGATAATGCTCATCGGGCTGGTCCAAACAATGCTGCTCCGGAGGGAGATATGGTTATAATCGAAAGATTCGATGTGGAGTCGGAGTACTTGGATCCTGATCCAACTTGAAATAGAGTGGGTGCCATTGAGGAACGTTGTAAAACAGTCTCCGGGCTTATTAAGTTTTTTGAGTCGCTCACAATTTTCGGAGGGGATACTATGACAGCTCCTATTGATTCTTCAAGGAAGAGGCACGTTCATACTTTAGCTACCCAGCTAGAAGGCGGCATGACCTCCTATCAATCACAAATTCTATTTCCCTTCATTGTTTTCGATGAGGATGACCTAAGGGATATAGCAGGCCCTCATGAAGATGATGTTGTCATAGGAGCATCCATTGGGGGCAATGACATAAGACGAATCTTGGTGGATACTGGGAGTTCAGCCAATATCCTCTCTTTAACCTCTTACAAAAAGATGAAAAATCCAGCCGTAATTCAGCGTTCGGACAGATCAATTGTGGGTTTCACTGGAAGCTCAGCAGATGTGATCGGGGAGTTCGAAGAGGAAGTTTTATTGGGCAAAAGACTTTTTAAGAAGATGGTTAGAATACTTTTTATTGTGGTGGATTGTCCCACTTGTTATAATGCTATTCTAGGGAGGTCTTGGCTCTCTAGGATGCATGCAGTGGCCTCCACAGTCCACCAATGTTTGAAATATACTGTTCAAGGAGAAGTGGCTCCACGGACGCTTGGGGCAGTTCGTACCAATGAAGAATAGCAGTTTGAGGGGCTTTCTGGGGGTGAGGGTGAAATTGAGGACACCAGAGAGACCCCATGGAGTGTTGATACCGGTTGAAGAAGTTGAAACACATTCTTTGGAAGAAGGAAAAAAAGTTAAGAGAGGGACCAAAATGCCATCCGAACTGAAGAGTAAAATGTTGAAGTTCCTAAAAGACCATCAGCATGTTTTTGCTTGGTGCAATGCTGATGTTACCGGAGTTCGAGTAGATATTATATCACATCACCTAGCCGTCCGGAGAGACGTAACACCTGTGGTACAAAAGAGAAGGGCTTTTTCCAAGGAAAAGGCTGATGTTATTGTTCAAGAAGTTAACAAGCTTACTAAAATGGGGCATATAAAGGAGTCTCAGTATCCTTTGTGGACAGCCAATCCGGTCTTGGTGAAAAAGAAAAATGGCAAGTGGCGTATGTGCATTGATTTGACAGATCTCAATAGGGCTTTCCCAAAAGATTTATACCCAGTCCCTTGGATCGATCAGCTGGTGGATTCCACTTCTGGGAATAAGCTATTGTCTTTCATGGATACCTTCTCCGGGTACAATCAAATTCAGGTAGATCCGAAGGATCAGGAGCATACCACATTTGTCACTGATCGGGGTCTTCATTGCTACAAGGTGATGCCATTTGGGTTGAAAAATGTTGGGGCTACTTATCAGAGATTGGTGAACAAATCCTTTGCTGACCAAATTGGGAGAAATATGGAAGTATACATTGATGACATGATGGTAAAACGTATGGACGAACAGCTACACTTGGCAGACCTCCGAGAAACTTTTGCTAACTTAGTAAAAGTAAATTTGAAACTAAATCCAGAAAAGTGTGTGTTCAGAGTGTAGTCCGAGAAATTCGTGGGTTATATAATAAGTGAGCAAGGGATACAGCCCGATCCGGACCAACTAAATGCCTTATTCCAAATGAAGCCTCCTCGGAATATTAAAGAAGTACAACGGTTGACTGGGAGGTTGGCTGCTTTAAATCGATTCATCTCAAGGTCTTCGGACAGATGTGCCCCGTTTTTTCAAACTTTAAAGGGTGCAAAGGGATTGGACTGGACTTCACAGTCTGATGAGGCCTTCAATGAAATTAAGAAACATGTGTCCTCCCCCAAGACTTTATTTAAACCTGTTGATGGAGAGACGCTCTTCGTATACTTGGCAGTTTCCAGTTGTGTCATCAGTGTTGTATTGGTAAGAGACGTAGATAATTACCCCCATCCGGTGTACTACATCAGCAAGAGCTTGATAGATGCAGAAAAATGCTATTTAAAGCTCGAAAAAATAGCATTAGCCTTGGTAATTGCTGCAAGAAATACTAGGCCTTATTTTCAGGCTCATCCTATTATCGTCCAGACATCTTTTCCCTTGAAGAATGTTCTTCAAAAAGCAGACATTTTAAGTAGAATGACTAAGTGGTCAGTGGAGTTAGGGGATTTTGATATTGATTGTGCTCCTCGAACGGCAATCAAAGCCCAGGTTGTGGCTGATTTCTTAGTTGAATTCCACTCAGATAGGGATACAGAGCAAACGACTGAGATGAAGGATAAAAAGGTCTGGATTGTCCGGACGGATGGTGGATCAAGTACTATGGGATGTGGTGCAGGGGTATGCTTGACCTCTCCGTATGGTGACAAAATGTATCAGGCTATATGCTTTGCTTTTAGGGCTTCTAACAATGAATCTGAATATGAAGCTGCTATAGCTGGTTTGAAGTTGGCTTTCATTTGTGGAGCCAAAAGGGTCAAGTTGATGAGCGATTCCCAGCTTCTTATCCATCATGCACAGGGTCAATCCGAGGCTAAAAAGGAGCAACTAGTGAAGTACTTACTTCTTCTTAAAAATGAGGCACTTAAGTTCAAAAGCATCATCTATGAGCACACACCCCGAACAGAAAATGAACTAGCAGATTCCTTGGCAACCATAGCCTATACTGAGTCATCCCCTTGGATCCATGTGCTGGAGTGCCCTTCCATTCAACTCAATGTGGGTAAAGAGGAAGAAATTTTCGATGTACAAGTGAAACAACCTCAAGATTGGAGATTTCCTCTCTTGCAGTATCTCTCCGATGGAATCTTGCCTCCGGATAAATCACTAGCAAGAAATATGAAGCACAAGGCTCGTGGTTTTATCATACTAAGAGATGTTATGTATAATAAGTCTTACAATAAACCTCTTTTGCGATGTTTGGGAGATGATGAGTCTCCAATAGTCCTCTCCGAATTACATGATGGTGAGGGATCAACTCACTGTGGATTCAGAGCTCTAACAAGAAGAGTTTTATTGGTTGGCTATTACTGGTCATCTATAATGCAAGATGCGAAGGAGCTGGTAAGAAGGTGTGACCCATGCCAAAGATATAGCAATGAAATTCATGTCCCAGCCACCCCTTTAGAGTCAATTTTTAAGCCTATACCTTTTGCTCGATGGGGTTTGGATTTGGTGGGACCTCTTCGTATGGCGTCCGGAGGACGTAGGACGATAATTGTTGCTATTGATTATTTCTGAAGTGGATCGAAGCAGTCCCACTGGCAGGAACAACATCAAAAGCCGTCATAAAATTCATTTTATCCAATATTTACTGTAGATTTGGTGTTCCACAAAAGATAACAACAGACAATGGGCCACAGTTCGACAACAAGGAAATGGAGAGTTTTATGTGCCTCTAGGGGTATACAACATTGTTTCTCTTCACCTTTCCACCCACAAGCAAACAGTCAAGTTGAAGTGGCTAACAGAACTATACTGTCCGGTTTGAAGAAAAATTTAGAAGGGGTTGTTGGAAAATGGCCTAGTTATTTACAAGAGGTTTTGTGGGCCTACCGAACTATTCCTGGGGTTGCAACACAAGAGTCACATTTTGCCTTGGTCTATGGGATGGATGCCATAGCTCCCATAGAGGTAACTCTCCCTTCCTTTCGAGTTCACAATTTCTCCGAACACGCTAACGAAGTGGCAATCAGGGGTCAGCTTGACCTAATAGAGGAAAGACGAGTTAAGGCTCACCTTAGAGCTGCACACTATCAGGGTTTGATGAGAAGCAGGTTTGCTTCCAGAGTTAAAAGAAGAGATTTTAAGCCAGGGGACAAGGTGTTAAGGAAAGTCTTCTTACACACTAAAGAGAAGCTACTCGGCAAACTAGCCCCAACTTGGGAAGGACCCTATATGGTCATTGAAAGGCTTAAACCTGGGACATATTGGCTAGAAGACAAGGATGGAAGGGTTTTGAATCACCCTTGGAATATTGAGCACCTCCGGATGTACTTGGAGTAGAAACTATATAAATATTCACTTGTTTAAAAATCCATGTAAATATTTGGGGGCATACTCTTTCCTACCTTGGTGGCGTGGGGAGCTTTTAATGAGGTGTCCGGGCTTTTTTTTATAAAATTTGATTCCTTCTTAAAAATTGAAAGTGTTTTTACTTTGTTTCTTGTCACACCATCCTAATCGAATTAAAGGAATGATGACTACTTAAACATTTGTCATCGGAGAATTTAAACACTCTCGCTTTAGAATATTTATGAAATAACTAAGGGCTGTTTAAACACTAGCCAGCAAAATTGAAACAAACTATGAAAGAATGTAAGAGTTGTGCAAAACAAAGAAAATTCATTAAAATAATCCAAGTGCATTGGCCTTCTAAGGACTTTAAAACTGTCAGACAAAACAAAAGATCTATCTGGTCAGATGCCGGACACAATTACAAAAATGCCTTGGCCTTCCAAGGACTTTAGTTTAATAAAAAACACACACACACACAAAAGATAAGTCATAATCTAAGACTGAGCTTTTGAAGATGGCTCAGCCTCACTTGTCTTCTTCTTCTTCGGATCGTCTTTCTCCTCATTTGGGCTCTCTCTGGTGTTCTCTTCTTCGTCAGAGGAGGAAGCACTAGAATAATCATGCAAGTCTCCATCAGCCACAGTGTGGAAGGGAAGGTCTTCGTACTCTACATGAAGCCACAAATCTCCCAGGTTCCTCTTCGGGAACTTCTCATGAAAGAGCAAGACCATGTCCGACCTCACCTTAGCATACATTTTCTCCTGAGTATATATTACATTGTTGGCATAAGCATCGATCTTGGCCTGAATTTAGGCATCTTGCTCCCTTAGCAGGTCTTCTTTCTCCTCTGCAGCCTTGGACACTGAGTTCTCGAGCGCAATCTTGTCACTTGTCAAGTTATGGATGACTTGGTCCTTGGCCTTCGCCTCCTCTTTTAAAGAGGTGAGATCATTATCTAATCCGGACAGCTTTTCCCGGAGGTCTTTGATTGTATCTTCTAAAGTGACAACTTTTGTGGTCCACCCCTGTTGGCTCTTCTTTGGCTCCTCGTTTTCTCCCTTCAAAACCTCAGCATTTTGGGGGGCAGTGAGGAGGTCGTTGGACAGTTTTTCTTTGTCAGAATTAAGGGAGGTGATGATCGCTGTCTGACCTTTTACTTGCTTTCCCATGACCAATACTGGTTGAACGGTACTCAGAATATAGTGGGTTATAGCATCTCTTTCACTTGAAACAGTGAAAGTTTTACCATTAAAGATGACGGTGTTTGAAGTGCTCGGAGGGAGATAAGGCCCAACAAAGTTATCTCTGGCAAGGTTTGCGAAATAGTTGCCAAGTCCATCAAGCCCTGTGATGCGATACCATCAATGCTGAGGTCTGCTCCTCCATCCTCGTCAGTTTGAAAGTCACCAGGGATCTCCTCTGCTCTTGTTGGATCAGTAGGGTCAACAGGAGGGAGAGGCTCCGAAGGCCGGAGAGAAAGTTCATCACCCCTGGAGGTCTTTTTCTTTTTGATCTCCCTCTCCCTGTTTTCTGCTCCACGTTTTCGGTCTCTCTTGGGAACCCTTGGAGGTTTGGGAGACCCTACCTCTTCCCTAGAACTCTCATGGTCCCCCACTTCTAGGAGAGCAACATCGATCTGGCTTGGGGCTGGCCCCTCTGGGTTTGTTGGAGCAGCCTCCTCCACCTCGGCAGGGTTAGCCTCACCTGCAGCCTTCTTGCCCTTCCTTTTCTTTCCTTTCGTTTTACTTGGGGGCTTGGCTCGACCTGGCAAGTATAGTGACCCGTCCGGCTTGTGTGTTCTCTTGAGGACTACATCCGGAGGGGTGGAGTGGTGAGTTCTTCCCATGTCAAGTCCCTCCGGCCAGTAGTGTTCCAGAGGTGAGACCTTGCAAGATTGCCTCCGGTAAAGGAGTCATGGAAACGGTTCCCCAACTTTTCAGCAACCCAAGTATTGATCTTGGTACAAGTGTTCTGCCCGGACTTTAAATAGTAAGTAAAGTCTTTCGGCAACTTTGTCAAGAAAAAAGACAAAACCAGTCAGTTTAAACAAATCCGATAAAAGTAAAAATAAGAATGTAAGGTAGGATTCTTACGATCACTTCTCCATCTACTGGTGAGGAGACTCGGGTTAACTCCAGCTTTGATCTTCCTCCCATTCTCCCAAGCGTCGCTTACGAACAAGAATTGAGTCCTCCAGTTTCTCTCCGCTTCAAACAGGTCATCCACTGCCTTATAGTTATCAACCATGTTGAAGTGATAAAAGGGGATATGAGGGTTTCTGCAGAGTCCGGCCACAGCAGCAAATTCTTCCATCGGGAGAGGAATTCTGGAGAGCCTAGAGGCCATGATGTAGGCCATACGAGTATACCAGGCGTTAGGGCTCAGTTGGCTTGGACAAAGCTTGATGAGATGGAGGTACCTAACTATCTCCGGATCCAAGGGAAACCTTAACCCCCAGTTAAAGAGCTCAGTAAAGATGACTACTTTACTAAGTTTGCAGTCCATTGGGGTTTCAGGGTCTATGGGGATTCTTATTTTCACGTTCTCCGAAATCCCCCACTTGGTACGCATCCGGCCCAATTCGGCTGTCGGGATGAAAGCATAGTTGATTTTTTGTAATGCAAGAAGATATTTAACGTTTACCTTGTGGAAACAAGGTCCGAATTTTCCCATTAGGACCTCTGGAAGATCTGGATGCCTGACGCATAGTTTTTCTTTGCCTTTATCCTTCTTGGTAGCAGCAGCATCACTAGTCTGTCCGGAGGGTTCGGACTCGAATGGATCCTCTTCGATAGAATCCTCCATTACTGAGGAAGGGTTTTCAGTTGTCTTTGTGAGGGGGGAGTTTGGAGTTGGTTCAGTCTGTCCTCCGAACTGTTGAGCTTCAATACTCTCCTGGACTCTGGCCCTGTATTGTTGTCCTTGGCCCTAGATTTTGAAGGGGTGCCTTTGGAAGCCTGCCCTTTAACCAGCCGACCTCGTCTTCGATCAACCACTTTGTTGGTAGAGGTATCTGCATCTGACCTCACGGCTATAAATGGGGAAGGCTTTTTGAAGCTAGTAACTGCTAAACCTGGTTCGACAGTGGGTTCTGATTCTTGAACTGATGAACCCGAGACAATGGGAGAAAGATTGGTTTGAAACAATCTCCTCAGTTTGGCACTTTTTGTTGAGGAAGAACCCTTGTCAGGCTCTGTGTTTGAGGTTAGTGGTTTGTCGATGAGGGAACTAGGTAGGCCTGCTCCAATACGCCTTTCCCTTTCAACTTTTTGTGCTTTCTCTAGCTATGATAGATTAAGCCACCCCCTCTGATTAAAGCGTTCCTAGCCGTGAACATAAACTCACAACCAAAAAAGAAGAACTTGTGTTTGAGAGAGAAATCTATGAAAATTAGCAAAGTAAGTGTGAAGATGATAATAAAACAGTGGAAAAGTGTTTAATTTATAGTAAACCCCAAAAAGGTGCTTTGATTCCTAGGAGAATTCGAAAGGATTTGCAATGATTAAGAAACGACGCTGATGTCACCTTCATTTAATGAAGAGGTTGCTTTTCAGAGAAGGTGGGAGCAAAATTTAAGTTGAAAAAACGGCTGAAATAACGAGGCAGAGAGACACGTGTCCCACGAACTCTGGCAAAAAACCGTTTAGATTCAAAGAACGTTTTTCAGTCCGGATAAAACTGTAACACAATTCGAAGGACCTGTCCGGATGTAACTATCGCTAGCAACAGACTGTTTTTTAGGTCTTGCCAAAGGTTTTTTAACACCACCTAAAAAAGGGGCTACTGATGAGTCCGGATTCCGTCACCACTTCGGACAGGGTCAGTTCGGACAATGTCTAACTCATCGGACATGGGCAGTTCACACACCTCATCCATTGGACTGTTTGAACAGAACTAAAGTATCTAAAACATAATCACTTCTTGACTAAGCTGCCTGCTCTCCTACTTAGAAATCATGGATCCTTAAACTCGACTTCGGTCCATTAAACACGACCCGAAAGCCCATAAGGCCCAAATATAAGGGTATATATACCCAACCACCAGCATTAAATGAGGGTAATGAAAATTAAATACAACCAGGCTGCTGAATTCTCCCTCTACACTTTACCCAAACATTAAACACTTACAAACTTCCACAAAACTCTGAACAAAAATTACAAACTTACCCTCAAACAAAAATAAACCACACCAGAGGCAACTATGATAAGTTGATAGGGTGTCTTTTATCTTTAAGATGATGATATCATCCTAGCTCATTAGCTGCATCCATATAGGGAGACCATTGCTTATGAGATAGAAGATTAGTCTGATCCAAACCTGAAAAGATAAATTTGATATAATTAATAGCAACAGTAGAATCAAGAAGATGGTCTTTAATGTTGGATTTGTTTCTAAAATTCAAATCACATTACAGATTATTAGAGGTAGAATAGTGAAAATATGTAACTCTTTATTAGAAGGTCATAACCTAGACCTTAACATGTGAGTGACAGTCATGCACATGCCTATTTTAATTTTTAAAAGAGTAGAAAATAGCACCACATTCTCCAAGAGAATATACACTCAATAAAGAGGTGATTGAAGGTCTCCACATTATCACAAAACTAACCCTTGGAGATAAGAGTGAGATGCCTAAATTGCACTGATAAAGCAGTAGGGAGCCAAATATAAATAAGCCTCCACGTTAGATAGGAACATTTCCTTAGAGTTGTATGGTTCCAAAGCTTCCAAAAATGGTAGGACTTGTTGTGATGAATTCTGATGTAGTTCGAAGTTCTGTTGGTGTTGAAAATCCCATCTTTAGATGCCAACCAATAGATAATATCATCAGAATTTTTGTTGATGGAAACTTCAACAATATTTATCATGTTAATAGGAGAAATTAAACCACTGATTTTCTTTTTCATCCAGTTGTTCAAATGCCAGTAGTTGGAGACTTTATTCTGATCATACCAAGTAGTACTAGTATTATCATTAAACTTGATAAGATGAGAGCTCCTAAAGTAGTTGTTTATCCAAAATTCACTATTTCATCTTCCATTTAACCACTTAACCTTAGGCTCAGCCACACTCTTGATATAAGAAATTTTTCTCCAGATCTTGGAATAATTCTTAGAATTCTAATTAGCCTGAAGAAGGATAAACTTGCAGTAGATGTTGTGGATGTACTTAGACCTGAGAGTCTTATTTTGTCTAAAATTCATCCACAATTTACACGAAAAGGTGTCAAGGATATCATTTAGATTTTTAACATTTAAGCCTCCTTGAGTGAAAGGCTTGCAAATCTTTGACCAACTGGCCCAATGGATTCTAGCAGCATCATGGGTGGAACCTCAAAGAAATTTATTAAACAAATTCTCGATTCTATCAATAATCTAGGTATGAAGAGTACAAGTTTGAAGCTAGTAGATGGCAATGCCCATCAACACTAAATTAATGAAAGCCAACTTTCCACCATAGGATAACTTCTTACCCTCCCAATCATATATCTTATATTTGAGTTTGTTGAGAAGAAAGTAATAGTTTTTGGACTTATTTGTTAGTATGAAGAGTTATGTCAAGGTAAGTAGTAGGCAGGGAGTTATTATTGAAACCGGTGAAGATAAAGATGGAATATACTATGAAAGAGGAAAGATTGTTTGCAGTAATGATTTTAGTTTTTTCATTGTTATCAGTTGACCAAAGATGTTGTGGTAGTCCTGTAAGAATCTACTAAGCATATAAATAGATAAATTTAATCCATTAGTAAACATTACGATGTCATCAACAAAGGCCAAAGATGGAATTTGGATAGAGCTTCTAGTCTTATAATGTATTGATTTGTCATTGACATATAGAGGGTTTGGAACTCTCATTAAGACTTTCTCACCTATAATAAAAAAAACTAGGAGACAAAGGGTATCCTTGTTTAGACCTCTTTTTATTTTGAACTAATCTACAACTTGACCATTAATTATAATAGATGCATGGACATTTCTTATAATCTTATTGATAAGGTTAACAAAAGCATGATTAAAACCAATTAAGCATAAATTCACTAAGAAGGCTATGAGATATTCTGTTAAAGGCTTTTGCCATATAAAATTTGATTAGAAATATTCCCATATTTGACTTTACTATTAAGTTCAAATATTAGCTCATTAGCTAATAGGATATTGTTTTGAATTGATCTATTCATAACATATGCACCTTGAGTCTCTGAAATGATCTTGGAAAGAATAAAATCAAGCCTTCTGTTGATGAGTTTAGAAATAATTATGTTTAAAATAGTACACAGGCTTATAGGTCTATAATCCTTCCATTTCGTAGGATTACTATGCTTAGGAATGAGATAGTAACCTGTAGCAATGATGTCTTCAGGGAGGCTTTGGCATTTGAAGAAGAAGACAATAGAAACAATCATATCTTGCTTCATGATATGCCAGCATGTAATGTAAAAGTTGTTATTAAATTCATCCGTTCATGCAGCACTAGATAGGTTCATAGACTTGATGACTTTGTAGCTTTCATCTTCATTTGGAAACTTCATTAAAGTAGAGTTATGTTTCTCATTGATTAAGTTAAAAATAGAAAATATATAGTACTATTGAGTCGATTTATTTCACATTCAAAATTAGAGTAAGTCTCAACATATTTATTGATTTGAGACTCATCTGTATGCCAGGTAGAACCCTCTTTTATACTAAAGTAAGTTTTCTTCTGCCAATAAGAGTCATCTTAGGAAAGAGCAAGAAGGAGCATGACATTAGCCTTATAGAGGTTATTATTGTTTTCAGCATCATCATTCTGAAAAAGATCATTTTCCATGCTTTTAACCATTTCCTGAATATCAGCTACTTTGTCAAAAGTGTATCTAAAAAACTTCAGTATTTCATCTTTGTAGAGGATCTTTCAGTCTTTTGATTTTGCTCCAAAATATGAGAATATGATTACCCTGAATTAGTATTTTCTAGTTAACTTCAACAATAAATAAGATCTATGTATTTAAAGTCCACATATTTAAGAATTTAAAACTTGATCTAGATTGAAATTTGTTGTTAGATGTAGAGACACAAAGTGGAGTGTGGTCGCAGCAAGTCCAAGCTAAATGTTTGACTCTAGTATTGTTGAAGAAATCAACCCACGAAGAGTTATAAAAGGCTCGATCCATTCTTTTACACTTAGACTTCTTAGTCCAAGTGTATTTAGTTCCTTCATAACATGCCTCTTTCAATATGCAGTGGTTTATAGTATGATTTAAGTCATCAAGACTGTTATAACAGTAATTTTTACAACTAATTTATTCATCACAAAACAGTTTCGAAATCACCAATAATGAAACCCTCATTGACAGAAGGTGCGAGAGACTTCTATTATAACTTTGATATTTTGCATATACTTTGGTCAGATAGAAGACTTTATCAAGATGCCTATAGGTAACTTCAGAGTGTAGTAACTATGAGTGGTCTAATATGAGTAAACAAGTATAATATAATATTTTTCTACGCCACCGACTGCCAAGAATTACGATAATTGTTTTGTAACAACATATCTAATGCATTGAAAATAATATTTGTCTAGGCATTGCTGCAAATAATTACGACAATTCTTATGTAACAACATATCTTATCAAGTGATACATGGTAGATATGATATCATGCATGTGTTTAAGTTAAGAATGAAAATATATCCTTGTATAAAAAAGAACAATCTACTATCATGAATATAAATTGTATTTTCTTTAGATCTCTCTCTCTATCCTAAGACGATATCCAGCCTTAGGTCGTTAAAACCTAGAGTATCGACTCTATTAAAGCTTTCAAAGATTATTCTAGAGGGTGATAAAGGTACTATATATTTATTTTGATTATTTCGCGTGTCATACATATCTTCTGGATGTATCCCTCTACGATTTCGTTGGTGATGATGAGCATATGCTTGTAGAATTCCACTATCCTTCGTAAGTCATAAACATCAAAATATTCATATATTGGTGAATCAATTTCTACTTTACTTATTAGACCTCAAGCTCAGCGATGTGTGATGTTTTGGAATAAATAGTAAATCTTACGAGGGTTTACCCTCAAATATTCATTGTAAGCTTTATAAAGTGTTATAGTTTTGACAACATGTGTCATTATATCTTTGATTACAACTGAATTGCGCGGGCTTGGTTGTCGATGTCTGAGGACTTGGATTTTTCTTCATCGGTCCCAAAGATTCGACCTTTGATGAATTTGAAGAGCTTTCCATTGTCAACAAGTTTTTAAATCTAACCTTTGAGAGACTTGAAGTATCGTAGTGGTATCAATCTTCTTGCCTCTCATTCGAAAGTCAGAATCCTTGAGACAACCTATGCTTTCCTTGAGAAAAAGTAATATATGACAATTATAATTATGAATTTGGTAAAAAAGAAATAAAATCATTCAAAGAAAGAGGCTTTAGATGCCAATATGGTTAATGTGAGAAAGAGTATACCTCAATACAAGATGAAGCACTCACCCATCGGCATCTGCCAAGGGTAGGGGAGACTGAAGAAGGAAAAAAGGTAAGAAATTACCACATTTTCATTATAAGAGCATGTATTATTAGAAGACGCATCGCCCCATGTTCAAGTTCATCTTGACTAAAAAATGTAAACTCTCTTATACTGTAATTTCAGAATTAAATTAGTTTCAAAGTCAAATGACACATGTGGGTTGAGACAACTGCAAAAACTCACGTATCCATTTTTTTAATAAAGCCCAAGCAAAAGAAATGTTCTTTGTCATTTGGCTAGTTAGATTTATATTACGTATAGTGTGGTTTTCCCTATGGAAGTTAAATATCATTTTAAGTTTTTTTTTTAACTCAAAATATTTTTTGTTTTTAAAGGATGATTTGTATGTTCATTATTGGACAAATTCGGTTATTATTGTTCTTTTAGTAATGGAAAACTTTATGACAATTTCTTAGTTAACTATGGTGTTCTTGATTGTAATAATAACTTATATATATTAGATAATATTTATAATTTTCAAATTGTAATAAATGTAACACATATAATCAGTTTTGAAAATTCAACTTCTTTATGCCACATATGTTTACATCATATCTCTCAAGAGAAAATAAACAAGCTTATTTTTAGGGACTATTAAGTCTCCTTAATTACACTGATCTAGAAAACTATGTAGCGTGTATCAAAGGGAACTATACCAAGAAGATAATATTTGAAGCCTATCGTGTTAAAGGCGTATTGGAGTTAATCCATACAAATATCTGTTGTACATTCCATATAACATCATATAATCTCAAAGATACTTATATTCTGTTATAAATTACTTTTCACGATTTTGTTATATATACTTGATTCATGAGAAATTATAAGCCACTTACACGTTCAAAATATTTAATGTCAAAGATAAATTACAACGAGGCAAATAGATTAAGGTTATCAGATCCGACCTTAGTGGTGAATATTATGATGGGTATGATGGATCAGGGGAACAACTTTATAGACCATTATCTCCCTATCTCCAAGAGTGTTGAATCCTCCTTCAATATACCATATCGTGTTTTTCCATTATGAATAATTTATCTGAAGTAAGCACATATTATTGAATATGGTAAGAAGCATGATTGGACATAGAATCCTACGATATTTACCAAGAGAAGAAGCTCTTAAGTATGCAATTTATATCCTAAACAATATATATTATTCAACAGTAACTAAAACATCGCGTGAATTTGTGAACATTACATGATAATGAGCAACATATGGAATCCAAACCCGTTGATTGTAACTTCATTGGTATCCAAACCACTTACAAGGCTAAACATTTCAAATTATATTAAACGATCTATCTTTGAGGCAGAGATTGCAATACATTTTTAGCATAAAGGTATCATCATCTTTGATGTTACTTCTGATGAACAAATCCAATAATCCCAATCAATTGGAAAGCATAATGAGACAACATTATCCATCTCTATAAGGAGGAGGATAAATCCATTTCTTTGGACTATGTGGTATTTCTCAGTGAGCATAATGATACTTAAGATGTTCAGGAAAAAGACCCAGTCACCTTTCATGATGTCATGAAGAGTTCAAACTCTAAACATTTGATTAAACAATGAATATATATTACCAATCTATACAGGATAATTCATTTTGGGATATTACCATTCTACTTGAACGGAAGAGATAAATAGGGTTCAAATGGTTGTTTGAAACAAAAGGTTATGCTTCAATAAAAGTGGAAGAATATAAATCTCGTCTCATAGGAAAAGGGTACCATCAAACTGAAGCGATTGACTTTTCCGGAACTTTTTCCCTTAATTTTATCAAACGACTCATTCACTAAATATACATGTTAAGAAAATATTTATGAATGGTGATATTGATAAACCATTTACATGAAGAAATCTGAACACTTTATGGTCCTAGACCCAAAGTTCATAGTTTTAAACTAAATAAATCCACCAATTGGCTCAAGCAATCGTATGAAGAATGGTATTTTAAGTTACCATATATTGTTAAATAACTCAATTTTGAGGTAAAACTTCAGTTGAGGATTTTTTATACCGCAAGATCAGTGAGATTGAAATGATATATTTAGTACTATATGTCGATGTCATACTCTTAGTCACTAACGAATTAGGTTTGTTACATGCTACAAAGGAATTTATGTTAGATAAATTTGATATCAAGGACATTGAAGAAGCTTCATATGCGTTGGGGATTCGTATCTTAAGAAACCACCCTATGGACATCATAGATCTCTAATAATAATCTTACATTGAGATAATTTTTCATTGGTATGATTTGTATAAAAGAATTTTTTTTGGATACCTTTATAGAAAAAAGAAAAAAGTTATCATTCCACGAGTTCCCTAAAAAAGATCGGAGATTCAGTTCATGAAGATGTTACCATATGCTTCAGAAATATGTAGTTTAATATAGGTTCAAGTATGTACAAGAATTGGCATATTATTTATAGTTGAAATATTATAAAGGTACGTGAGAAATCCATGAGTTTCATGATATAATTGAGTGAATAGGATTCTCTGGTACTTGAAGAATAACAGGTATTTGGGACTCATATAGGAGATATAATAATCTGAAGATCCAAGTTATTTCGACTACTACTTTTCTAGGTGTGTAGAAACCATAAAGTATATTATGGGTTATGTATTCAAGTATGTACAAGAATTGGCATATTATTTATAGTTGAAATATTATAAAGGTACCTGAGAAATCCATGAGTTTCCTGATATAATTAAGTGAATATGATTCTCAGGTACATTAAGAATGCCAGATATTTGGGACTGATATAGGAGATATAATAATCTGAAGATCCCAGTTATTTTGACTACTACTTTTCTAGGTGTGTAGAAACCATAAAGTATATTAGGGGTTATGTATTCATATTGAGGGTAATGTGTTATACCGAGGAGGAGTGTGAAACATACTATAATCACAATTTTGACTACGATAAAATATTATGTGATGTGTTTTACTGCATCAACCCACGACTCTAGTTAATAACTTTTTCACAACTTTGCATATAGTTGAGGCAATTGAGAGACCTCTTTTAATTTATTATGAAAATGGTAGGGAAAACAATTGTAAGCATATAAATTCTTGTTACATAAAAGAACAAATTCAGAATGACCATATAAGGTGGAGCATATTGAGACAAACTCCACAGTTCCAGATCTATTACTAAAGGCTTTCCGCCCTTAATCTCTGAAGAGCACATGTTTCGGATGTGTGTTGAGGATATTTAAGTTCAATGAGAGTGTTATATGTTTTTATTTAAAATTGTATTATTACTTTATATAATATGTATATACGTTCAGTCTGTAATACAATGATTTCGTTTTATTACTTTTATTTTTTTCGAATAAAATTAAGAGGTCTTATTAAATATGAACTATTGAGTAGTTAACATTAATTGATTAAAATGCCTCGTTAAACTATCATGTCATATTACTTGAGATATAACAGTTTAGTAAGGCGGTAATTGATAATATGATGAAAAACTTAAAAATAGAAAACTTGTTTACAAGGGTGGAAATATTCATTGTGTTTCCATTAGGCTTCCCAAAAACATAAAGATAAGAATATGCGTTTCTTTAATCATACTTTTGATTTGGGACTATAGTTTATACTCCACTCTTTAACAATTAAAATGTTCAAGTACATTAGGATTTTCCTCTCTTAACTCATACAAAACGGTTGAATTTTTTTAATTGGTGTTGTATTAGCCTTATATTTTCTTAAAATATAAATAACCATTAAGAACATCCTATCTCATTGTAAACTCCCAAAGTAAAAAATAAATCATTTTATTTGTTTGCTCTAAGTCGATTCAAAGGGGCCATTGAACTTTAGAATCAAATCGTGACACAAATGGAACAATGTTTCAAGTCATTATAACAAAGATTTGTCCGTTAAAAATTAACGAATTATTTTTATTAGTTTTATTTTTAAATACAAATGTTGTTGGTCTATCAAAAACCTTTTTCTCTCTTTTGAACGGTGGAAAGATGACATCGTCAAATATTTAGAATGATTAATTTAGGTTTATATGGTATTTGGTCATTAAAAAATTAGATTATGTCTACAAATGAAAAAAGTATAATAAACAAAACTAATGTCAAGGTAATCAAAGTAGAGGCTAATGAGAGTCTATTTGCATTAACGGCTGGTGATAATTTACCTTCGTTACCTTCAGAAGTTCCTCGCGAAAAGCAAGTGACAATGAGGACCTACCCTGTAAAATAGAATAAACATTCTACTAGAAGATAAAATAAGAATCTTAAAAAAAACTTCCCAAAAACGAAAACTACATTTATTCCTACAAATAAAACTGCATACGTCAGCTCATTTTCTAACGATCCTTCAAAGAAAAAGATCGTCAACAAATCACAAAATAAATATCATGTTATACGAATTCTAGATAATGATTCTTCATTTACATTTTCTCCTACAAATCGATCATCATCATTTTTGGATCTTCGTCTTCTGTTTGGTCATCAAGTTACATTATGTCTAACTGGACCTTTTAAATTGTCTTCGTCTTCTTTGAAATCCTAAAACATCAACAAATGTTTTTAACATGTATTTTATTTGTTTATTTTTATTATTAATATAATATTATTTATTTTCTTTATTAACAAATAATTTAATATTTAATTTTTAGAGCTACCATAATTCATCTTTACATGGTGGTACATTTATGTCATTTTAAGACATTGAAAATAGTAATACTTGAGTTAACTCTCTTATTAGTTTCGAGGATAATACATTTTCTTAAAGACACCAAATTAAAAAACAAAAGGTTGATTACACTGAATTGAATAGGTCATATGATAACTTGATTAAAAGGGCTGAAACAAATATGATGACGCTTAACTCTAAAATATTATAACTTCAAAGACAATTGGATAAAGATGGCAATGAGAAAGATGAAGCAGTTCATGATGCCCATTAAAATTTAAATAATTGGTTAATGTCTTGTATAATTAATATCGTAAACACTTAATACTCAACATATTGAACAATAATTGAGGAATTCGCTTTGATAATTTGAGAAAGTATATTTTTGAAGAGGAATATCCACATAATAATAGTGATTATAATAATTCATATTAGGGTGTCTAAGAAGAGGATGACGATATGTGCAAAAAATGAAAAATATGATGAACCAACTTCCTTAGATGTTAAAGACAATCACGCAACATAAAATTTCAATGACATTACTCATACGCAAGTGATAGCTCTTCTTGATGATCATAACAAAACTATTACTATTAAAGATGCTTGATTTTTATCTTTACTACCTTTGAAAAACTATGTTTAAGTTACTAACTAACTTTACTTATTTGTTTTTGGATAATTATTAATATTTTATCACGTGTCTTCCGACATGTCAAAATTCCTTTGTTTGCTGCATTTTACTTTGGATACTTATTCTTGTTATATTTCATTTGTCATTTATTTGTATTAGGTTTATCTTATCATTCCTATGTTATTATTTTTCCAATTATTCTTACATTTTGTCTAATTGATTGTTACCATGTCGTAATTAATTTTTATTATATTATTTATTATGTATATGTTTTATAGAGTTTGTCATGTTTGGATCGTCGAACTAGTCTTGAATTTATAATATTGAATATGGTAGAGAAATTGCGTAGTCTTAAAGGCTTAGCTATTATCATATTTACATTTGTTAAAGTTGTAAAGCCACACTATGGGTAATG
Source organism: Limnanthes douglasii subsp. nivea (assembly GCA_036936605.1). Taxonomy (NCBI): domain Eukaryota; kingdom Viridiplantae; phylum Streptophyta; class Magnoliopsida; order Brassicales; family Limnanthaceae; genus Limnanthes; species Limnanthes douglasii. The sequence goes on along the minus strand of JAUPFV010000002.1, from coordinate 301,482,447 downwards.
TTGTAGCTCTTGAGGGTTAGGTTATAGCCATATTGATTTTTTTTATATATTAGGCATACCATTATAAGGAAAATCGCATAACCTTTAGGACTTGTCTTGTAGTCATGTTAATGATTTGATATAGTAATCATGCCACAATGTGGACAATTTCGTAGACTCTTGGCTTGTCTTATGGTCATGTTCACATTTTAACATTAGTTATTTGAAATTATATCATATTCATTTTATATGTTTATTTCATAACATCTTATTTCTTGAAAATTGTATTTATTTAATATGATTATCTTATGTCATAAGAATATTAAAGTTCGTCAAATTTTAAATATCACAAGTTTGTTAGTTTTTTTAGGTTTGTTAAATTACTTGATTTTATTTATTTTCTGATTCATAATTTTTCATCTTTAAAATAATAGAAAGTATCAACTGACCGAATACATTTTTTACCGGAAGACAATTTGTATTAATATGGCTCTTACGATGCTTGATTAAAAAACTCATTCACGCCATTAATCGAAAAAATAATAAACCAATCTCATTTGTAGTAGATGCTTATACTTATAAGGATATAACATCCAAATAGTAATTATAAAAACTCTGGAGAGAAGGTTTTGAGACTTGGTCAAATTCTTTTTTTATAAATATATACAAAACTCTTAAAAGAATATGACAATTTCTCTACAATATATTTTTTATTTTTTATTTTTTTTTATATAGAAGAGGTTTTTACTTCATGTTATTATAAATAAATTAATATATATATATATATAATCCTTATTTATTTTAAAAATTACTCAAAACGGACCATCCCAATGTGGTATTAAGTTTCAGTTTCTTTTTTTGTTCCATGATAAACCTTTACCATCACCATATCATATTCCTAAACTATTTTTGTCTTTCAGATTTGAATTATATCTAACCCTCATAACCAATTATAATGCTCCACCCGTACTTGAGCTTCTTCTATGCGCTCTTCAATTAATTCAACAACTCATAAAATCTCCAATAAGACTACATCTTCCATCACATAGTCGATAAAGAAGGTGTTTTATATAATACGGAAAATGAAGCTACATTTGTAGTTTCTCTTGGGTTGTCTATCATTAACACTATGGAAATCACAAACCTGCTACAATATCAATATTTCGTTGCAAAAAATAACACACTTATTTAAAATGAGTTGTAATAAAAATGTTTTTTCATCTATCCAGTTTATAAACTAATTCACAACCATGATAAAATATTATCTTCGTCAAGTAACTATTGGTAACGGTCCTACCAAATATATTGCCCATCTTTTAAACAAATATAGAGTATGATTTGATTTCATATTTTTATTTGGGGTACGGCTCGAATTAGAAAATATTTGACATGGTTAACAAACGTTTACCAAATCTTTTACCTTTTAACAAATTCACAACGTCCATTAATAATATTGGACTATATGAGCCTCTTAAAAAAAATCTTCATTTTATCTTTTTATATACACAACGCACCCCACTACTTCTTTATGTATGTCCCTCAAAACATAAAATTTTCTTCTTTATTCAAGTATCTTAATATGTAGTCGTGGCAAACTTTTCATGTATAATGCTTTGACAAGTAAAACATATTTTGTTGTTTTTATCTTTAAATCTCTTGTTCAGCTTTATCCTGAGATAATATTTGGTCTTTAATGTACAATATGTTCTCTTGACGCAAGTCATTAGAAGTATTAGTAGCAATTATTACCAAATAATTATTTTGAGCCTTGATTGATATAGTATCATGGAGTATTACCATAGATTTCCTTCAAGACACCCAAACTTTGCAAGAAAGGCTGCACTAACATTTTCTAGCCGATATACTTGCTCAAAAAGTTACCATTTCAAAACATTATTCAAACTTTTTAACCAATTTTAAATATACTTTCATATTATCCTTTTTAACATCAATTGTTCAATATATGTAAACTACTACCAGTGGAGAATATGGAATTATTCAAACAACTTTTATCTATAAATAAGAGTGAATTTCATTCCTACCAAATTGCTTCATATTATGCTTTATTCTTAGTAGTTCCAAAATCAAACTAAGTAACTTGTTTTATTTCATCCCTAGATAAGATGATCAACAAAATAGATGCTCTCATACCACTTAAATTGGAATATTTATCGGTTCGTACAAACTATTATGTGTTCTTAAACAAATCTTCATTTAATTTCTCACTTTCAATATCCATTATATTTTCTTGAAACTTATTTTAAAAATCTATTATCCTCTTAAACGTATGAGGCTTTGGAAACTATTATCGTCTCAACAAAACCAGACTTACTTCCTTATTTGATACTGAGGAATATAAGAACCAAATATCCCTTTCAACACGTATTCACAAAATCTTAATAAATGTGAGATAATTTTTCAGGTCGTCAAATATTTTACCATATTTATCATTCCATTTAATATTATTTTCTGATTTTAACAAATAAAAAATTGCATGTATTTTATGTGATATTTTAGATATGAATCTAGATAAACAGCTACGCGAGATATTAAGAAATTTAAATTTATTATAACCTGTTGAGGGTGTGCATCAAAACCTTTATTGCTGACTACATAATCAATGAATTTACCATCTTGTATGCCAACTGAACATTTTGATACATTTAAATTTAAGTTGAACTTCTTGAGATTATTAAATTTTTCAACTAATGCCATAAAATGCTATTTTTCAATGTTATTTTTTACAATCATATCATCTATATAATTTTCCAAATTACTTGATAATTGATAAGAAAATACATGATTGACGCGTTTTTTCTAAGTTGAGCTTGTTGGCATAAATATAATCTTGTATCTTATTAAGAATAAGATTTATATGCAATGCACGTGACTAGTATGTAGTTATATATTATTAGTTTCAGTTTTAAATCAATTCCATTTTCTAAATCTGCCTCCGTAATTTCAACAATTTGTTGTTTCAATAATGTTTATGTAATTTGATCAAATTGAATAGATTCATAATTTCAGGAAAATAGATTCTCATAAAATCACTTTCTACATTTGGTATCAGAGCCAATGTTGAAAAATGATAGTTATGCGAGTGCGATGAGAAGCGGCGGTAACTCTCAGTCAACAGAATTAGGATGATTAATGTCACAGAATGAAGGAAATTTATCACTCAGGTATCCAATTCTCATTGATACAAAATATCAAGGATGGGAATTAAAGATGAAGATATGCATGAGGGATCATGGGGTTTGGGAATTTGTGTTGCCCGACAAACAATTTGATCTCCTTCAAGATCAAATCGCGTATGAAATTCTCTCTCAAAGATTAAGTGAAGCACAATTGATGGAAGTGGGTGACATCAAAACAGCACGAGAAGCGTGAGAATCTCTGTGTAATATGAATAAAGGATCAGAGGAGGTCAAAGATATGCGAGCACAAGCATTTAGATGGGAATTTAAAGGTATAAAACTGAAAAAGAATGAGACAATAGTAGAGTGTGAGCCACATCGATTAAGAAAATGAAGGCACTTGGTGTTGTGATTAAGCCAGACTATATGAACAAGAAATTGTTAAGATCAGTCTCATTAAAGTTTACTCAAATTGCAGCTTTAAAAAACATGAAATTGATTATGAAGAGGTTTTTGCTCAGTTTTCGCGATTAGAAATGGTGAGATTGCTTCTGGAACTAGCAGCACATGAAAGGTGCAAGTACACCATATGGACGTGAAATCAATTTTCTTGAATGGGGATCTAAACGAATTGGTTTATGTCAAATAACCACCAGGTTTTGTTGAGAAAGGAAGAGAAGATGAAGTTCTGAGATTGAATATGGTATTATATGGTTTGAAACAAGCTCCAAGAGGGTGTGATTTGACAGAGGGTTGCTGATGTAAATTTGAACCAAAGAAGTTATGCATAAAGGATTTTGGATAAAATGAAAATGTTGAGTTGTAAACCATGTCGTGTACCAACGGATTCAAGGCTAAAGCTAAGCAAAACTGATTAAAATATAATTGGTAGATGCAGAATGTATCGCAGTGTCATTAGGAGTTTGAGTTATTTAGTCCATAATAGACCCGATATTGATAAGGAATTAGAAATTTAGAGACTAAAATGTAAATTATAGAAGTTTAATGGAACAATTTTGATTATGTATTTCTATTGAGGACTAATGGTAATTTATCCCTTTATATAACCGATTTCAGTTTTGAGCTATGTCTCAGCGCCTCTACATAAAGGATAGGGATGAACTTATAAAAGGATTGAACACTTTTCGATCTAACTCAATTGTTCTATGACTTTCTCTTTCTAAAAAATCTCTCTCTCACTAAACACTCAGGTATTACTTTTTCATAAGACAACTTCTTACAATTGAACTCACCAAATTAAGGACTCCACTAGGGACAACTAAAAATCAATTTCTTACTTGTTCGAATTTTGTTTGATCTTCTTATTTTCTCGTTTGAATTCTTAGAATGAATCCTGAAAACAATCTATTAGTTCGATCAACGTTAGAAACGCTAAGAGTTGATTTACAAAGAAATTAAAATAGACCGGATGTATCTGCTATGATCCAAATGCATTCGGATATAAAAATGCGCATAAATCAACTCTTGGATAAAATAAACACGTTGAACAAAAAGTACGAACAAAGAGAACAAGAAATTCACTCGACAAAGCTTAAATCCGAGGTGAGGCAAGTAAATGAGAAATAAAAATGGGAAATCAGTCCAATTGATCTTGTACTAATCGAAATGTAAGGAGTAAGCAGAAGAAAATGCACTTCGAAGCTCCAAAACAACGCTATTATTCTCGAAAAGAGAAAAAAGACAAATAGAAATATGTAGCCTCTAGTGACGAAGAGGTTAAAAGTTCTGTTTCGGGTTTTAAGAGATATAATAGTTCTTCGAAAAAGGAACCAGAAAGGGAACAACCAATGAAGCATAAAAAAGAACATAAGTCTAAAAGAGATAACATTCCTCTTTGCTTGAGGGAATCTACTTGGTGTGAGGGAAATACATCGAATCAGTATGCTGAGACTGATCAAAATTTGCATATATTCATGGGGACTGGGAATCATTTTGTGCAACGTGTCGATTGGAGGAACTCTCCATTGACAAGTGAAATTCGATATATAACACTTCTGAAGCATTTCGACATTGCTAAGGTTAAAAAGCTCGATGGGATACATGATCCAGATGACCACATCGAACAATTCAAGAACTACATGATGAATTTCGAAGATGACGCCCGTCTAGTGTGTCATGCTTTTTTACAAAATTTCAAAGGAGCTGCAATAAAATGGTACAACCAGATTACGAGGGGATCCATTTCAAATTTTAGGGATTTCTACATTGTGTTTCGAAGGAAATTTGTTGGAAGTAAGGAGATGAGAACGAAAAGAGATAAAATTATTCAGTGCAAACAAACGATAAAAGAGAAATTAAAGGATTACACAAAGACGTTTGTTCTGACTAAGGTAAGTTTGGATAGTTGCGAAGAAAGTGTGGCGATTGAAGCTTTTCGCCAAGGTTTGCTGCCAGGGGATTCTGGCTAATGAAACGACGAAAAAGAGAGCTCCAACTTTGTTAGCATTGATGGCTCAAGTAGAATAGCAGATTAAGATTGAAGGGTCAAATAGGGTCTAAGAAGGACCAGTTAATATTCCAAATAATCCAATTCAGGTGGCCAATAACCAAGGGCAACCCTCGAATGACAATCAATAGTCACGTTCAAAGAATACTAATTTTCCACCTCGAACTGGTCGATATTCAAATCATGCTCCGTCATACAATTACACCAGATCGAGGCCGAATCAGTGGATTAAGCCAGAGTTTTATGCAAACGTGACAGAAAGCGTGGGTGTAATTTTTTACAACAACAAGAGCTTCGTGAATTTTAGGAAGCCAGCTCCAATAAATAGGACAATGGAGGAGCAGAATAATAAATATTGTACGTATCACGAGGACATCAGACAGTATAATAATAATTGTATCGCATTGAAAAAAGAGGGTCAAATTTTGATTGAAAATGGAAGCTCTTGACTTATGTGATGTCAGAAGGGAGCGGGTCGAAAACTCCACTATCAACTTCACGGTCGGCTAACCCAACTGCACCAACTAAGAATTTAATGATATTATATTCGAAGGCTGAAGAATTTCATGCTTCTTAAGAATATTTGGATAAGGATCCGAACAGGTTAATTTTGATGGTTGTTGAGGACCGATAAAGAAATGGCATGTGCGAAACTTGTGTGAATTTTTTAAATTATTAGTTATTTTCGAAGGTGTTTCAATAACTGGTAATACTGATAGCTCGAGGAAGAGGCATGTAGTCAATTTGACAGTTCGAATTGAAGGAAAATGTCTACTCACTTATATGGAAAAAAGGTCATTCCTTTCATCTTATTCAATGAGGATGATTTGCGGGGCATAGCTGGGCTACATGAAGATGCGGTAGTTATTGGTGCATAAGTGGCTGGTACTAAAATTTGACGTGTGCTTATAGACACTGACAGTTCTGCAAACGTCCTCTTCAAAACGACCTATAACAGAATGCGGAACCCTCCTCGAATTTCTCAATCGGAGCGTACAATCATATGGTTTATAAGTATGACAGCTCGAGTGATTGGGGAATTCGAGAGGAAATGAGTTTGAGAAAATGACCATTCAAGAAAAAGGTCCAAGTGCTTTTTAGAATGTATAGGGTTTTGTCAACGGTACACCAATATTTTAAGTATGTGGTATGAGATCGTATTGGGGTCATTCGAAGTGACCAGAAAGTAGCAAGAGAGTGTTATGCCACTGCACTTCGGATCCGGGGAGCTAGTAGTGGAGACTTAAAGAATGAATAGCAGTCAGAGGGGTTAACCTCTGATTTAGAAGAAAGAGTTGACGATTTGACGAAAACATCAAGGTCTTTAAGAGTAAGTGAAGAAATAGAGAAGTATACGTTTTTTGGAAGGAAAAGTGCTTTGAATCGATATATTACTGACCCGACTTTACGTCAGCGGATGCTAGAATTTTTGTCTTTTAACTTGGACGTTTTTGGTTGAAAAATAGAGGATGCGACAGGAGTATCGATAGACGTAATTCGTCATAGTTTGGCTATTGATCCGAAGGTAAAACCATAATTCAAAAAAGAAGTGCATTCTCTTCGGAGAAGGCGGAACCAATTATTTCCAAGGTGAATTGGTTATCCAAGGTCACACATATAAGATAGTCACAATATCCTTTATGGACGGCGAATCCAATAGTGTTAAAAAAGAAGAATGAGAAGTGGAGAAAGTGTTGATTTTAGGATAAGATCGTCGTTGGTCCTTAGAACATTCTTGGCTGCCTCCAGAAAAAAACCTGTAAGACTTGAATCGATCATGTCCTAAATACCCATTTAATGTTCCTCGAATAGATCAACGGATTGATTCCACCTCGGGAAATAAAATACTAACATTCATGGATGTTTTTGCAGGATACAATCAGATTCAAATGGATCCAAAGGACTAAGAATATACGACCTTCATAACTGATATAGGGTTGCATTTCTATAAGGTTATGCCCTTTGGATTGAAAAACACTGGAGCTACTTACCAACAGTTGATGAATAAAGCTTTTTCAACTCATTTCGGAAGAAATATGAAGGTGTATATAGATGATATGGTGGTAAAAGTTTTGAAGGATGATGTGCATCTTGAGGATTTAGATGAAATATTTTTGAATTTAAGGGCAATCAGACTTAAGCTTAATCCTGAGAAGTGCACCTTTGGAGTTCGATCGGGGAAGTTTTTAGGTTATGTTATCAGTGAAAGAGGAATAGAAGCTGACCCGAAAAAACTGAAAGCTCTAATAGCAATGAATTTGCCTCGATCTGTTAAAGAAGTGCAAATTTTGATAGGAAGGTTAGCAGCACTTCACCGATTTATTTTCAGATTTTCTGACAAATGATTTCCTTTCTTTCAAGTTTTACGAGGACCAATAGATTAAAATGGATATCAGAGTGTCATGCAGTATTTACAAGTATAAATAACTTGTTATCATCACCATAGATTTTTTCAAAACCTCAAAGGGGAAAAATCGTTTTTTGTACATTGCGATATCAAATTTCGCGTTAAGTGCGGTGCTGATAAGTGAAGATTTAGGTATTCTGAATCCAATATACTAGATGAGCAAAAGTTTAGTGGTAGCAGAAAAGAGGTATTTGAAGCTATACAAATTAGCATTAGCAGTGGTGATTGCTGCTAGGAAAATGCGCCCCTATTTCCAAGCTCATACTATCAAAGTCCGAACTTAATTCCCTTTAAAAAATGTTTTGCAACGACCTGATATTTCGGGGAGGATGACCAAGTGGTCAATGGAGTTAGGAGATTATGATAATTTGTTCACACCTCGAACTCCAATTAAATCTCAAGCGTTGACAGACGTTTTTGTTGAATTTTATTCAAATAGATCAGATATTGAATAAAGTAAAGATGTTGCACCATTGAATTTGAGGTGGATCGTTCGAACATATAGAGGGTCTAGTATTTCAAGGTGCATTGGTGGGGTACAACTAATAGCTCTAACTGGAGAAACGATGATTCAATCCATCAAATTTGGTTTTCACGCTTCAAATAATGAAGCTGAATACGAAGCTGCTTTGACATGATTGAGGTTGGCAAAAATATGTGGAGCAACTTCAGTGTGTTTAGAATCAGATTCTCAGTTGGTAGCAAACCAAGTATCTGGATTATCTAAGGCAATAAATGATCACTTTATTTTATATCTCCGAGATCTTCGGAACTTAATGTTACTATTTGATCATGTTATTGTTGAATATATTAATCGAGGAAGTAACATGGTGGCTGATTCTTTAGCTACTATTACTTATAAAGATGATTATCCTTAGATTTTGTTACAAGAAAATCCCTCGATTTTGACTCAATCAGATCATTGTGAATGCATAGAGGAACTCTTCGTCACATCCGATGTAGTCTGAGGAGATTTGCGAATGGATATTCTTAATTTTTTGACTCAGGGAACATTTCCAAATGATACGAAGTTGGCTAAAAAATTGAGAGGTAAAGCCTTCGGATACATAATTTTAGATGGAATTTTGTATAAGAAGGCATTAAGCAGACTATTACTATGATGTTTAGACAGACAAGAATCACAAGAAGTATTATCAAATTTCAATGATGGACATGGGTCAGCTCATTGTAGGTTTAAAACTTTATCTCGTCGAGTTTTACTTGCACGATTATTGGCCTAAAATCATGAACGGTGCTAAAAATTTGGTTTGAAGCTGTGATACTTGTCAAAGGTTTGCTAATGCTATACATAGGCCGACAGTTCCACTTATGTCTATAACCGAGGCCATACCATTTGATAGATGGGGGATTGATCTGGTGGGGTCTTTGCCGATGACATCTGGGGGACGACAAATGATAATTTTAGGAATGGATTACTTTACAAAATGGGCTGACCCAGAACCACTATCTGGAACAAAAGCAAAAGATGTGATCAAATTCATTGTGAATAGTATTTTTTGTCGCTTTGGAGTACCTCAAAGAATTACTACATAATGTTTTTTTACGTTTTCATCCTCAATCCAATGGACAAGTCGAGTTCACTAACATAACTATTTTAAATGGGTTGAAGAAATATTTAATATGGGCGGCATGGAAATGTCGAAATTATTTGTACGAAGTACTTTGGGTTTATCAGACAACCCCACGGAAGCTACTAAAGAAACTCCTTTTGCTTTAGCATATGAAATGGATGCAGTTAGCCCTGTGGAATTTACGATGTCATCTTTTAGAATAACTCAATATTCTGAAAGATGTAATGATGAAGCTAAAAGGGAAAATTTAGATTTGATTGAGGAGAAAAGAGTTAGATCCTATTTAAACGTAATTCATTACCACACTCTTATGAGGAACGGATACGATTCGAAGGTAAAAAGAAAAGAGTTTAAAGCGGGTGATAAAGTGTTGAGGAAATTGTTTTTGCATACAAAGGAGAAGAGGCTCAGAAAAATGGCCCCGAATTGGGAAGGGCCTTATATGGTTGTTGAAAGGATAAAACCATGGTCTTATTGCCTTGGTGATATATAAGGGAGGATGCTTCAACACTCGTGGAATATACAGAATTTGAAGTCATATTGGGAATAGATTTATTGTATTTTGAATTTCTTACTATTGAATGGCGCACTCTTTCCCATCCTATTGGCCAAGGAAGGTTTTAACGAGGCGCGATGTACATATTCAATATTATAAGTAAAATGCATATTGAAAACTACCTTAACAACTTATCGAAGACCGATCATCTTTGAGGTTGGTTACGAGTATAATGTTCTGAAGTGTTTTTTACACTTTTCGAAGAAACAACCATATTCGAAGTGCTACGTTCGATAAATGCACAATGATTTTACGAAGTGCTACGTTCAATAAATGCATTGTTATTTTACGAAGTTCTGTGTCTAATAAATGCACTGTGTCAGAACTTTCACTGAGTTATTCAAAGTTCTACGTATTGTGAATTCTAATTACGTTATCGTAAATAAGGAGTTATGTTTTAAAACAATTATTTCAAGATTGTTAACTTCGAATAATGAATATTGATGATAAAAATGAAAATAAACAAATACATTTTCCAATTAGATTAATTCGATGAAGTACAATGGGCATGATACCAATCTGAAAAATACAAAAAAGATAAACATAAAATCAAAGGACAGTAAAAATCATTCAGATGATTCCTCCTCAGATGATTCGTCTTCCTGAGATGATGAGCCTAGGATAGGATTGAAGGCTTCACTAGGACGCTGTTCGACAGGAATATCGTTCCAAAAGCTTGAAAGGTTGAATTTTGGATAAGTTGTATGTATCTCTCGAAGGAGGGTGATGGTTGTCTCTTCTTTACCATTGTTAATAACAGCAAACATGTCCTTAGAGCATTCAGTTTATGCGGCAGTGACAACAGCTTGTTTTTCTTTCTCAAAATTATCCTTCAGTGTGGCTATCTCATTAGTTATTTTTTTCTTTTCTGCTTCGCTTATAGCAATAAAATCTTGGAGACCTTCGGATTTAAGCTTTTCAGCAACCAAGTCTTCAGCATGTTTTGTTTTGAGTTTGTCCATCTCCTCTTGATGTAAGGCAATAAGTTTTTCTTTATCAGATTGAGGTCGCCATCGCAAATGGATTTCGACGAAGAGCAGTCCTCGAATAAGCTCAGATCTTGCTTCTTCAAAGGTGTGGAACTGATTGATTACATGATTTTGAAATTTTTTCCTCAGTTGTTTCTCAGCATCGACAATTTCCTTATAACGAACCATATCATTGGCCAATTGTTTCAAGTGACTGTTGGAAGCTTTGACTTGTTGAGAAAGTGACTTTACTGCAACATCCCCATTGGAAAATGGTTGAACTGCAACAAGGAAATCAGGGTTGGGTGGAAGAAGAGGAAAAACGTTTGGGCTATAACGAGGAATCATGTCCGGAGATGTAGTTGGAATTGAAGGACATATAATTTCTGGAGAGGCTTCGACGGTAGACCTTCTCTAAAAATTGTGTATACGAGTCATAATATCTTGGATGACATGTTGAAATTAATAAAGCTATCGGGATCAAAGTGTTCATCCTTTTGATTATCAACATCTGCATTATCCTCGATAATGATTGTAGCATCATCATTGGTTGTTTTATTTTCGTGAGGAGGACGAACTAATTCCCAACATTTATGACCACATCCTCATCGAACAGTGCGTATTTGATGACCTTTGATTTTTTGGTTTTCATCCCAATGAGAACTGATGGAACTTTTTCTTTTCGAAGGTGTGGAAGTCTTGTTTTTCTTTGAAGAAGGTTCTTCTTCTTCCCATTTTTATGGTTGAATGAATTTTTTCTGTTGCTTTTCTTTTTAGATGTTTAGGCTTCGTTTGTGTGAAGGGCTAGCACCAGATGTGCTAGCTATTGTTTTTATCTTTTTTCTATTTTTTGCCTTTTTCTTTTGAGGCAAGTGACTGTCTGAGCTATTGCGGATGGGGAGGAATACCTTATAGTCAGGTTGAACTAGTCTTTTGCAAGCGTGATGGGGTTGGGCTGATCCATAAAATTTGGAGGAGGCAAGGCTACAGGTGTGATGGGAAAAAGGTGATTATTGAGGAAGTTGATTGGTTGGAAGGCGGTGTGGAAAGGCTTGTTCCATTCTGTTTCGTCCCAAGCAGCAAACGTTTTGAATATGTATTTGGCCATTGTCCGATGAATAGCGTACCACCTTAGAATTTCTGAAATGAACATACAAATAAATAATGAATAAGATAGACAACAGTTAATGCTAATTTATCTTAAAATATATAATGTTAAAAGTACCCACGGTTGCTTCTCTAGATGAGGTTCAATTTCGATTGGTAGGCATCAGATTTTTCTTTTCCGTTCTTCTATGCTTTTAAGGTGAAGATAAACTTTTGCTTCCAAAATTTGTCCCCTTCCAGGAGATCATCGATGATTTTTAAATCATACACTAGAGTGAGGCAGTAGAATGGAAGCTTTGGTCCCTTTGATAATTTTGTCAAAGATATGAAATCCTTGATGCTGATCGGAATCTTGGACAACCGAGAGGCTATGATCACAGACATAAGAGTGAACACATATTCGGTGTCACTTCAGTTTGGTACAGTTTGATAAGTTCTAAGTACTCCACGATCATAGGATCAAGTGGTAACCGAAGACCCCAATTGATTCTTTTGAGGTAGACTACCAGTTCTTCATCTTTATAATCTAAGGGCGTTTTCTCTTTCTTAGGTAGTCGAACGACGATTTTGTCTCCCATTCCCCATTGTCTCTTTAAATCTGATGCTTGATTCTCTTGATAATATATATATATATATATATATATGGAACTTTCTTCAGTTCAACGATATAATCAGCATCGAGATCTCTCAAGTTTCTGCTAATGACTGCTCTTTCCTCATCGTAAATAGTAATCAATGCTTTCTTTTTCAAGGCTTACGAAATTTCCTTTCGGTGGCATTTTCTAAGTCTCCTTTATCTGAGTCAGCTTCGTTGTCAGACCGGGTAGCTTCAAAATCAGCTTCATCGGCTTCTGATGTTTCATCCCTTGATTGGGTAGGATCCTTTGAGGGATTTGGTTGAGGTAATAAGGATTTCTCGACAATTTCCCTTCGAGGAGGAGACTGAGTATGTGGATTCGATGAGGGGAAAGTTGGAGCAGCATCAGAATCATCTCCCATGGCTACGGAAGTTTTTCTTCTGCAAGTTTATAGAGGAAAAATTGAAGAAGGAGTGGTTTCAGTTTGTTTTGAAGAAGATTTGTTTGATTCCCCACTAATCAGAGGTGATGCTTTAACCCGAGATGAAAATGTTTGAGGTGTTCTAGGCGTTCGAATTCTAGAGGAACGACCCTCTTCAGTAACTGGAGAAGCTGTAAAAACGGGAACTTTCGATGGATCAAAGTTATCGTAATAAGTGGTATGGGTGATGTTCCGATGGGAGCGATGTTGTTTAGTCAAGCAGCTTTGTCCTCTTTTGCTCTTTCAGTTATGCAAAAATAATTGTACGTTCTGAAGACTAGATTATTGTCAGGCTTCAGAGATTTGGGTTTTTTGGGTATCCTAGCCTTAGATCTTCTAGATTTTGGATTTTTTTCTCTTAAATTGTATGAAGATTGACCGTAAAGTATGGGTTTTCTAGAAAATATAGCTCAAAAATTTGAAGAAAGTGTTCAAGGTAGCCAAGGGTGTGTTTTTGCTCTCTGAAGAAATTTGGGTTGTGAAGCGAATAATGAAGTTACTAACGAATTTATAGGATGATGAGGAGGTGTGTAGAAGTGGAAAAGACTTTGTGATGATTGGGCCGAATACAAAACGGTGATAGGGTTATGAGTTCGACATCTGCCACACTAGCTATAACCCTAGTAGCTAGGTATTTATGATGAGTCTAAACCATTAAATTTTATCGACATTTACTTTGAAACAAATTTACAAATTGGTTATTTTCTTGAGAGTTCTGATGTATGTGCACGTTTGGAAAAATTCGATGATGACGATTTTGAATTTGAGATAACCAAATTTGCGTCTGAAAAGATTCGAGGAGAAAGAAACATATTATTGATTTTAAAGTGTGAGTTTCGGGTATGGCTTCCAGCAGGATTCGAAGACATTTAGTTCTCATTCATTTACTGACATAAGAACTAGGATGGCTAGTGATAAGGAAGTAGAAATTTAGGGACTAAAGTGTAAATACTAGAAGTTTAATGGAACAATTCATATTATGTATTTCTATTGAGGACTAAGGGTAATTTATCCCTTTATGTAACCGATTTCAGTTTTGAGCTAAATCCCAACCCCTCAATATAAAGGTTAGGGCTAAACTAATAAAATGTTTGAACACTTTTTGATCTAACTCAATTGTGCTATCAAGTTCTCTCTCTAAAAACTCTATTTCTCTCACTAAAAACTCACGTCTTACTTTTTCATAAGACAATTTCTAACAATTGTACTCACCAGGTATAACATTTGTTGTTACCATGGCTAGCTGTTTCAAAGAAAAACCATCTATAAAACATATGAGTGCTGTCAAAAAAAATTATTCGATATATAAAGGGTACACTCAATTTTTAGTTTCGAGTATATTAAAAGAGAACAACAACATCCAGTGTTGATAGTGATCTTGTTGGAGACATTGATGATCGTTAAAGTACCTATGAGGTTATTTTTATGGGTAGTGATTTGATTAGCTGGACTTCACAAAAACAAAAGGTTGTAGCATTGTCTTCATGTGAAGCTAAATATGTTGCTGCTTCAGTAGGAGCTTGCCAAGCAATATGGTTCAAGAGTGCTGGAAGAGTTATGTGACATTAAAATTGAAAAAGTTAGTTTGCTAGTTGATAGCAACTCCGCAATTGGTTGAGCAAAGAACTGAGTCTTCCATAAAAAAATAAACACATTGATATCAAAATTTAGTTTTTATCTAATCGTCTGAAACAAAGAATCCTTGATGTTGTGCATGTCAACACAAAAGAATGGTGATGACATATCTCTTACTCCTCATGGTTACATAAATGAATATGCTATGCCTGCTCCTCAAGGTGACATGACTCAGGGATACAACACACCGCACCTGGCTATGACTTTCATTCTCAAGATCCACCTCACTATCCTTAAAACTAATTAGTATTGAAACTAGTTTATTTTAATATGCCTCCCATGTCATCTGAATTGATATCCATATTGTTGTCTTAAACATGTTGTCAATATTATTCTTAAACTGGTTATCAAAGTTGATGTTATATTCCGGTCTTACTTTTTTTTTTCTCATTTTCATTTCAATATTAAAATATATTAATATAAAGTAAATTAATTATAACTAAAAACAAAAATCGAACAAATCTATTTTTTATGTATGTAACAGCTTTAGCAATTTGTTCTATTTGAGGGCTACGTTTGGTATGATTACATACACAAATAATTAAGTCTTGATTTCTATTTAATAGAATAATGGGTCATGAATAAAGTATTATACACTTAATTGGTAAGGCAGACATTAATAACATAATAGTAGATAAGTCCACTATTGAATTATATTCAAACGATAAAAGTAGTGTTTTAAGTAAAAAAATATATGAAAGTTTCAATTGACGATAACTTCTCTTGACTTATGATACGAAAAAAAGTATAAGTAATGTACCTATAAAGTCTGGAGATCCGCAAATTATTATGGCTTCATGTTTTATATTATCCATTAAAAATTATACCTACTCTGATCTTTAGTTTATCGGAACAACAAAAATATAATTCCATGTGAAATTTGTAAAATAATAACTTTGATATTTTTTGATAGTTTTATAAATTTTTACATTTTAAATTATTTAAATTAAATTATTTCATCCCATAGTGTATTTGAAAAATGGAATTTATTTCACAAATAAAGTTTATATATATATATATATATATATATATATATATATAACAATTAAATAATAAACTAAATAAAAATTATCATAAAAATAAATAAAATCAGTTGTTTACATAGATATCGTGTTTGGAGATATTCAAACTCAAATTTTACTATTATTTAAAAAATAATTTTTAATATTATTTATTTAATATATAATTTCATTTATTTAGATCCTATTTAATACCAACTTTTCACATGATATTTTAAATTTACTTTTACCAATTTGTTTTAAACATATAAAAAAAACACTAATAATCTAAAAAAATCGATTTTTTCAAATATAAAATTTTAAGAAAAAATCATTATTCTGTTTTACGTTTGGAAATCCGATTTCACTCATCTTTCTATTTCTTTTTATTTCAGAATGCCTTTTTTCTGATTTAGCGAAGGTCAAACATGTGTTCGGTTCGTAAGAATAAGTTTTCATTTTTTTATTATGTTAATTACTTATAAAATCATTGTATTTTCTATTTTTGTGTTAAAATGTATATTTACATTGTGTCTTTAGTAAATGTATAATACAGTTTATATGTATGGTTTTCGAAGATGCGAGATGGTGTGATAAGAAAATGCGAGATTTTATATATATTATATATGACACTTGCAAAGTTACCTTACATCTCGCATGTGAAACATATCTTCGATAATGTTAATACATGCGAGACTATATTTAGTAGACAATAGACTATAACAAGTGTTAGATCAGAGATGATAGACTTGCGCATGAACGATATATGCGAGACCTATATATGAGAGACTTCCACATGCATTATAATGTTGATATATGCGAGACTATAATAGGTAAATGCGATACTATAACAAGTATAATATGATATTTGTAAGACCTATGCATGGATCATAGATGCGAGACTTACCTATTAATATGGGTTCAAGATGCGAGACAAAATTGATATCATGGTGATAATTGTGAGATAAGTCATGTATATTATGCGAGACTAAATATTCGTAGTATTTTCTTTGAGCTATCCAAAACTCTATTACTTTTTAAAATAATATACTTGTTACTGATTGTTTTTAAATATGTAATACAAATAAAAAAGTGTATAGATCTTCAATGTGTTTTTTATAACATAATGGTTAAAGTACAATCGTTCTTCTTAGTAAGCTCGAAGATTTTGAACGTATTCTAAAGTATTATGAAAGTAAATATTAGATTATTTTGTGGGTTTGCTATCACTGATTGATGTTGACCATTTAAGATGTGTTAGTTTTGATATAGAAAAGTATATGGTTGATATACACGTCAGACCGATGGTTAAGTCATACCCATATCAAATTATTTGTTTTTGGTTTTGATTCATTTTTCTCATTTTTTTTAAATATTCGTCAATAAATTATATTCTGACGATCCTTGACTCTGATGCTTCTCCATCATAGTATCTATGTTTGAATCCTTTTTTGGAGTTAAAGGAATTGCCTCCCCGCTGTGCTTAAAACTAAATATTTTTATCACATTTGTTATGATGAGTTTATCATTGTTAGATCCCATTATAAAATAGTCCTCTTTTATCGAGTATTCTTGATGACTTCCGTGATTATATTGTAACACTTCTTTAATTTTAAATTCTCTTTGCGCAGATTATATGTTTCCTTCAATATGGTATAAAATGGTGTTGATTTAGCAGTTTCCATGTGTTCATCCATTATGACATGCTTCTCTATTATAAAATTTATAATATTGACCAAACCAAACCTGTAATGATATACTTTAAGAATCATTTTATATATAAGACAATGCAAGATAATACATAATGAATTTATATGAGATGCGTGATTTTATATAATAACATGTGTGGGCTGCTATATATGTGAGATAAAAAATACGAGATCATTTATAATAAAATACATGCGACTAGTTATGAGAAAAGAGGCAACACAAGTGCAATAAAAGTATAGTATGTGATACATGGGAAAAAGAAAGCACATGTGGGAAGATGCGATACTAGTAAAAAACAAAGCATAAACCATGCAAAACAGTATGAGACGTAAGAATGACAAAAATAGAAGATGCAAGATGTTTTGATTTTTTATATTCGAACAAAATGAAACAAAACAGTACAACTCAAAATAGCAAACAATTGGACGTCACACCATACATTTGAACGACTTAACTAAAATACAATGCATCACATGTAAAAAAAGATCTTTTCATACTCTCAAACTCTAGTTTATCAAAAAAATAGTATGAATATATATTTTATTGAGAAACCTAAAAAACAACCTATATTAATCATTTTCAATACTTTGAAACTAACAATAATGTTTGAACAACAGTTAATGTTGTTCTATCTTCAAATATATAATGTTTGAAGTACTCACGGTCACTTTTCCAGATGAGGTTCAGTTTAGATAGGTTGACATCAGATATTTTTTTGCAGTTTTCCCATGCTCCTAAGATGAAGATAAATTTTTTGCCTCCAAAATTTTTCTGCTTCTAGGAGATCATCAATGATTTTTAGATCATCCACTAGAGTAAGGTAGTCGAATGGAAGCTCCGGTCCCTTGGATAATTTTGTCAAATATATAAAATCCTTGATGCTGATCGAAATCTTGGACAAACGAGAGGCAATGATCACAAACATAAGAATGAACCATTGATTCGGTGTCACTTGAGTTGGGAACATGTTTAGAAGCTCTAAGTACTCCATGATCATATGATCTAATGGGAACCAAATACCCCAATTAATGATTTCGGGGTAGACAAACAATTCTTCATCTTTACAATCTAAGGGTGTTTCCACCTTCTTAGGTAGTCGAACGGTGATGTTGTCTCCTATTCCCCATTGTCTCTTCAGATCTGATGCTTGATTTTCTTGATAGTATATATATGAAACTTTCTTCAGCTCAACAATATAATCGGCATCGATATCTCTCAAGTTTCTACCAATTCCAGCTCTTTCCTCATCGGAAATAGTAACTAGTGCATTCTTTTTTCGAGGCTTACAAACTTTCTTCTCTGTAGCATTCTCCGAGTCTCCTTCATCAGAGTCATCTTCATTGTCAAATCGGGTAGCTTCGGAATCAACTTCATTGGCTTCTGATGTTTCATCCCTTGGTAATGAGGTAATGAGGTTTCCTCAACAATCTCCCTCTGAGGAGGAGACTTAGTAGGTGGATTTGATGAAGGGGAATTCGGATCAGTATCGGAATCATCGCCCATGTCTATGAAAGCTTTTCTTCTATGAATTTGTGGAGGATAAATTGAAGAATGAGTTACTTTGGTTTGTTTCGAAGAGGATTTGCTTGACTCCCCACTAATCTGAGGTGATGCTCTTATCTAGGAAGAAGAATTTTGAGGTGTTTTGGGTATTTGAACTTTAGAGGAACGATCTTCTTCAATAGCAGGAGGAGATGAAAAAGCGGGAATTTTAGATGGATCCAAGTTACCGTAATAGATGGTTTTGGTTGATGTTCCGAGGGGAGCATTGCTAAGTAATCCAGTAGCTTTATACTCATCTGCTCTTTCAGTTTGAAAAAATAATCGTACGTTCGAAGACTAGGTTATCGTTAGGTTTTGGAGATTTCGGTTTTTTAGGTAGCCTAGTTTTAGATCTTCTGGATCTTGGATTTTTTCTCATAAACAAGATGAAGGTTGATCGGAAATTATGAGTTTTCCAGGGAAGATAACTGGGAAATTTGAGGAAAGCGTTGAAGGTAGCAAAGGGTTTGCTGCTTCTCTCTTAAGAATTTTGGGTTGTGGAGCACATAATGAAATTACTAATGAATTGGAGGAAGATGAGGTGTGTAGAAGTGGAGAAGCCTTTGTGATGATTGGACCGAATACGGAACTGTAATAATGTTATGAGTTTGTCAAACTCGCTGTAAGTCTACTAGCTAGGTATTCATGATGAATCTGAACGATTAGATTTTATAGATCCACTTTGAAACAACAACCTCGCGAATTGGTTATTTTCATGAGAATTTCGATATGTAGTCACGTTTGGTAAAATTTAATGATTCCAATTTTAAATTTTAGATGATCAAACTCGTGTCTGGAATGATTCGAGGATAAAGAAAGATGTTATTGACTTTAAACTGTGAGTTTCTGGTATGGCTTCTGACAGGATTCGAAGACAGTTAGTTCTCATTCATTTACTCACATGAGAACTAGGGGGGCTACTGATGATGAAGTAGAAATTCAGGGACTAAAATGTAAATAATAGAAGTTTAATGGAACAATTTTATTATGTATTTGTATTGAGGACTAAGGGTAATTTATCCTTTTATGTAACTGTTTTCAGTTTTGAGCTAAGTCAGAGCGCATCTATGTAAAGGCCACGACTGAACTGCTAAAGGGGTTGAACATTTTTTGATCTAATTTATTTGTACTCTAGCTTTCTCTCTCTAAACTATTTCTCTCAATAGAACGCACGTAATATACTTCCATAAGGCAAGTTGTAACAAATAACTCACCATACATGAATATATATATATATATATATATATATATATATATATATATATGAATGGGTGATACCTTGAATCCCAACTTCTATCATATTTGTCCATATTAAAAGAATAAAACTTTCTCTACAACTCACCTACAAAGACCTTTTAAGATATACGAGATTGTGTTAATGTATATGTAGCTAACTTTTGCCTCTTGAATGTTTTTTTGAAATTCGCTTGCATGTATCAAGTGATAATAAAAAGAAACTTGGACATTAGATGACGGTATAATAGTTAAGTAGGTACTTTATGTGCAATTTCTCTTAAAAATGTTAGGTATTAAGTGAAAGTTAAGTAGTTGAAATCTATATCAAATAATAATAACAAAAAAATTATATATTAGATGACAGTTTTTTAATCAACCATTGATAATCAAGATTATGAAATTACAAATAAAAATTCAGACCTAATAATAAAAGAAATGATACACTATAATTGGACAATCTTTATATTTCGTTTTTGTCCCTAATTAACTTAAAACCTTGTATAAATCTAAGGTATTCGGATTTTAAATGCTAAACACGTCGCGGAAACAAAATCTCACCACACCATACTACCTAGTTACTCAAGAAATGAAAATTCATAACTGAATCACAACTCTAAAATTAAGAAATTTTAAATATAAGAGTAAGATAAATATTTTTTTAATAATCATTAAATAATTAAAATGAAGATCATGAGACCAAAAGTGTTTACCATCTAATAATGGTACATTGTTTGGACTACATTTTCATGATTGTTATTAGGTTATTAGTTTCAAAATATTATCTCACCGAAAACCATTACCATATATTATTAAAGTTTTTCTAATTATATTACGGTATTATTAGTTTCAAAATAATAATATTAACGGTAAACAATGGCAAAACAAAAACAAAATTATGTGTACTTTTTCTAAAACAAAATTAACTATTAATTTAAACCATTTATTTTAAAATAGTGTCTATATATCTAAATATTTAATAACTAATGAAATTAGTTTCAGTGTATTTGCTTAAAATATACCCCAATGGAAGTAATTTTCATTTATTTTTATCAAATAGTAAAGTATTTATAAATATATAGTATATAAAAATTTAAAATAAAAATACGTAAAAATATTAAATTAATAATTTTGTATTGGAAAATCAACCACATACAATAATAAAGTATAATCTTACATATATAAATATTCGAAGATTACCTATATATTTTTTTTATGTATTAGTTATATATAATACATCAGAATCATAACTAATATATATTCTTTGGTTAGGTCTTGAATTTTCTTTTACATAGATTATAGATTATGTAAGTATAAAATTAGTTTTATTAATCAATCAGTTAATGTAAGTATAAAATTAGTTTTATTAATCAATAGTTAAATTAATATAGTTTTCAAAATGATTTGTTCACCTATATTTTATTTTAAAAAAAATCAAAGACGTCAAAATTAAAGGAATGAATATGATTTTCCTTTACGCACTTATAGTAATTCCAAAATAAAATGTCACTATCTATGTGTTTGTACAAAGATAAACATGTACATCTATTAATTTAATAAAATCATCGTACAACACAACATATACATTAATAGTTACATCTAATGTTCTTAGAAATCCTAAAGCGGATTCTTATATCCCATTATTAAGAATAAATTATTATTAATCTTAACTATTTTTCTTAAATAATGTATATATTCAAATATTTAAGAACTAATAAAAATAATCAAATTAGTTAAAATATATATACTTAGAATATAAAGTAATAAAAATAACTTCATATATGTTTATGAGATGATAAACTACAAATACATTTACGATGTACAGAAAATATAAAATAAAACTATGTATGTTTGAAATGTTAGAAATTTATAATTTTGTATTGCAGAATCAACTAATATACAATAATCTAGTATAATGTTATATATCTAATTACATGTGAGATTATCTATATTATATTATATATCTATATATATATATTACTTTCCATAAATAAAGTTGGTCACCTTTACAGGTATTCCACCTTTACCCTAATATTCTACTATTCTTAAAAACTCTAGTAATTTCTTATTTCTTATTTAAGATGTCACGATAAACCAAAGGGAAACAAAAAATTGAGACTGAAATAATAGACCACGAAAGCAATGTACAAGTAACATTTTCCAAAAGTGAAATTTGTATTTAACAGGTGCTGAGGTCAAAAAGTTTTTTCATGGTGAATTTTATTTTTTCATTTAGATACTCAAATGTCAATGCTATCCTAAGCCGCTACATAGGCCATGTCCCGGTGCACACCACCGTAAATTCTCCAGTTGCAGTTTATCGGAATCTGAGGCTCCAAGAGCTAAGCAACAATGTTAGTTTGGTTCTTTTAAATTTATTTACATGTAAAACAACTTTCTCATTTATCTAAACCAGCAAAACTAGTGGTACTATTGAAAAACCAAACTGGTATAATATTTATCTTTATATGGATTGTTTTGCTATGCTTATAAAACCCTACATGTGTATGTCTTACTTAGTTTTTTTATTGTACATCTTATGCGTAGGTGACTGAACTGCTAGACACTGAGACAACTATATGTGTTCAATTGAAGGACATCCGAAATGACATCAAAAGCAGGAACACACTTGTTTATTTGGATCTAGCAGTTTTTGTTCTATTTAGGGCTAGTACATGTGGTATAATTATATACATATATAACTAAAAACGGATTTGTTTTCAAGAATGTTGACGTAATATATATATTAATGGGTCATGAATAAAGTATATGCAGTTTAATTGGTAAGACAGACACTAATAGCATAACAGTAGATAAGTCTACCACTAGATTATATTCAAACGATAATATTTGTGTTTTAAGTAAAAAGATATATAAAAGTTTTTATCTCTTGACTTCTTAGTCTATGATATGAAAAACAGATCAGAAATAACGTACCTATAAAGTCTGGAGAGAGTAAACTATAAATTACTATGGCTTCACTTCAGGTTTTAAATGATCCATTAAAAGTCTTATCTACCCTAATCTCTAGATGAACAACCATAAAGAGATAATTTCATGTGGAATTAGTAAAATAATACTCTATATATTTTCTTTTATTATTTATAAATTTGTAGCATTTTAACTATTTAAATTAAGTTTTTCTTTGGTTGGTGATGTATTTTTAAATTATTAAGAGTTGTTTTTCAAGTAAATGAATCATTTTGACATGTATTCTCCTTTTAAAAAATTGATTTATTTTTACATATAAAATTTATATATTTTAACATTAAGAAAATAAACTAAATAAAAATTATTGTAAAAATAAATAAAATTTGTTGTATCGTAATTAAAGGTATTTAAACTAAACTTTTATGGCTATTTACATCCAACTTTTAATAATAACTATTTAATATATATTTTTATTTACTTAATTCTTATTCAATTTTAAGTTTGATGATAATACTATAGATATCTTCAGTTAGTTATATAAGTTTTTATTTTAAAAAAATCACATTTTCAAAAGAAAAACAATAGTAATCTAAAAAGATTTCAATTTTTTTCAAATATAAAATATTTTAATAAGATAAATAAGTTGCCTTAGATTTGAGATTTATTTATCTATTTCTTTTATTCAAGAAACTTATCTTTTTTAATTTACGGAGGTCAGATTCTTGTTACATTCCGTAAGAGCAAGTTTTCATCTTTTTTCTTTCACGAATTAGTTATAAAATCATTGCATTTTGTTTTTTCTTTGTGTCAAAAGGTATTTTTAGGTTGTGAAATATTTGGAAAGTATATTTTAAAGTTTGTATGTATGTTTTTGGAAGATGCGAAACCGTGAGATAAAAAGATGCTGATTATTCTTACTTATACACGAAGGCGGAATATACGGACCGGACCCCCATATTCTCATCAGATGTTGAGTATTTATGAAATTCTAGTTTTGATATAGAACAGTATATATTTGATATACATGCCCGACCGAGGATTAAGTCATACCAATATCAAATTATTTGTTACTGGTTTTGGTTCATTTGTCTCACTTTTCTTAAATATTTGTCAACAAATTATGTTTTGTCAACAAGTTATGTTTGAAGCCTTCTTTGGATTTTAAAAGAATTTCCTCCACATCGTGCTACAATTAAAAGATAATGTTCACATATTTGGTGGCGAGTTTAATATTTGGGCCCCGAAATATTCCTCTGTTATCGAGTACTTCTTAATGATTTTCGTAATTATATGGTAACACTTCTTCATTTTTTAATTCTCTTTGCGCAGAACATATGTACCCTTCAGCATAGTATAAAATGGCGTTCATTTAAAAACTTATATGTGTTCATCCTTGATGACATGCTTCTCTTTTATTAAATTTATAATATTTTTCAAACCCGACATGTAATGACATGATTTAGAATTATTTTATTTGTAAGAAAATGGAAGATTAGACATAAGGAGTTTATAAAAGATGCGTGATTCTAATATAATAACATGTGCGGACTGCTATATATGTTAGACAAAAAATTATGAACATTTTAAAAATAAAAGATCATTTATAAGAAAAGACGCGCGACTAGTTATAAGAAAAGATGCAACACAAGTACAATAAAATATATTCAACTTTTAATATCTTAACGATGCAAGACCAAAGATAACGGATATGAGAGATATGTGAGACACCCTAAAAAATATTACATGCAAAAACATACGTGAAAAGATGTGATACTTGTGAAAAATAAAGCACGGGTGGGAAGATGTGATACTAGTATAAACCAAAACATAAACCATGCAAAACTATGCGAAATGTATCATCGACAAAAATAGAAGATGTGAGATGTTTCATTTTTTCAAATTCAAACTGAATGAAACCAAAAATAGACACTCAAAATAGCAGACAACCTTCAACAATTTAAAACTAACACACTAAACCATGAAACTTACTAAATGATGATGAAAACATACACAATTTTATTTCTAGGTTGTAGAAAAAGTGAGAGGTTGATCTTGATCATTTGGCTGGGATTACTCGCTTTCTATTCTTGGTGTTGAGAGGAGAGCTCAAATAATAGGTCGATCCCCGAGGCTTATGTTGATTTTGGAAATTAATGTCATGTTTTTTAAGTTCAAGATGATGTATGTGTGAGACATTTTTTTTTCAGAGAGTTGGTTAAGTGAGATTAAACAAAAGATTCGTGAAAAAAGGAAAAAAATTGGTTTCAAATATCCAATTTATACTACAATGTTATTTTTATCCAATTTTATGGTCCATGTATATATTAGTAGTTTACCGATTTTGGATGAAAATGTGTTATTTGACTGGATATTTATGGATAACCTATCCTACTTATTTTTTTTTTAATATTTAATCCTATAAAATAATACATGAATTAATGAGTATTTTCATTGATAAATAAATTATTTTAATAATTAATATTTAGTGTAGAAACATAAATATATAGATATGATTGTTGGTTTAGATATTGTAAAATAGTCGGCCTATAAATAGTTTTAAGTGTGAATATATTATATAGGGTTTATAAACCAAAAATATTTAGGAGAGGTAAAATACCTTTCTCAACCAAGGAGAAAAATGAAAAGTAACATTCATCTTTTTTTTTTGAACCAAACCTTCTTCTTTTTCTTTTTTTTTAAACGTTCGTATCTTTCAAACCGTAGATTAAAAAATATAAAATTATCATCGGTTTTATTCAGTAAGATAAACAAAACTAGATCCATGAATGGATATATGTTTTTTTTGTCAAAATCAATTGGTTTGGTCCCACATCTCCTATGATCAAGACATATATATCTTGCATATCTCAGTTACATCATGTCTTGTCTCATATCTTTCTAATAGAACTTGTCTTGCATCTCTCTATTACATCATACATTTTTCATGTATCTCTATATCATCATGAATTTTCATTCATCTCTCGTCTTATCTTGCATCTCTCGCGTATCTCCATTTCGACATGTCTTGTTTTTTATCTGTTGTCTCTCGTCTCTCGTCTTATCTTGGATCTCTCTATTACATCATGTCTTTTCTCGCATCTCTCTATTAGTACATGTATCGCATCTCTCCATTACATGATGTCGTGTCTTACATATATTTAGTAGTACATATCTCATATCCCTTTATTACATTATGTATAGTTTTGCATCTCTCCATTTCAGTATACCATTTCTCTAGTCTCGTTAGTTCGGTTCCAATTAGGTTCCATCGTTTTTCGAACCAATTTTATCGTTTCGGCTCCTTATTGATTCAGATTTTCAAATAGAACAACAAACCAAAACGTTAAGTTTTGGTATGGTTCTCAGTCTAATTCTTATAGGTTTGGTTCCAGTCTGATTCCTGGTTCTCATAAACCATTAAGATCCCTAGTATTCTCTTTTTAAAAATTATTATAACGAGAGTTATTTCTTATAAATTTAATTAAATATAAGATATTGATCATGGGTATTGATAAGACTATATTTCATACATAATATCCGGATAATAATAAATAATATAGATTATATTCATATTTAATTACATGCAATATGTTGTAACTTACTAATAAGTTATAATTTCATTTATAACTAGTATCACTAAAGGTGAAAACCCTAATGGTAATCAGATCATTCTTTCTATACATAAATATTTTATATTACTTTTTCTTTTGTTCTTTATTTTTTATTCTATAAACATTTTAGGGTGTTTAAATAGGGTTTTACCCTATGAGGGTTAATGGGGACAGATTTTTTATTGTGCGAATTCTCTTAATGTTTTAATTTTTGATTTGATTTTATTCTGCGACTATTTAACTATGAAATTAATTTTTTAAAAATATATTTATTATTTACTTTTGATCAATTTGATCTAAGCTTAATCTATTTTTAAGTAGTTTGTTTTGGAAAATGAGTTAGATGTTACGACACTGTTTATGGTTTATGCGGAATCTAATCTTTCAACGCTCACCCTGAATCTTGCCAAGAGTCGTATCTCAAAAGTTTCTATTAGGGTTAATGAAGTTGAAAGTGGTGCGGAAGTGGTTTCAACTCTTAGAGGCTTTACTTTGCTAACGGTAATATGATTTTGTTCTCTAAACTTATTATCGTCTAACACTGAAAGTTGTATTTTCCTCATGTTAATTACTTCTTGGAATGTACGGTATCCAAACGATCGTGTTAGGCAAGAAGACGTTACATTTTTCATAATTAGTAATTGTATAAATATTAATAACTAAATTCCAAAATTATAAAGTTAACTTTATGATTAGAACTATGGCCCACTTTGGGCATGTAATAACCAATCACTCTTCCTACCCTATTGGTAGTATTCAGATAATATGGAACCCTAGTGTAATAACTATCTTCATAATATCCTAATCCCCCAATATATTAACTATAAAGCTAGATGCCACAATTCTCTTTCAATCTTTTCCTTTACCGCCATTTGTTCATTCAATAATATTTGTGATTGTATTTCTCTCTAGAATGATATTGAATTTATTGTGGGCCACGATCATGGTCTCTCATGAGTCTTCGTTGGAGATTTCAAGGATATCCGCAAGTCGGAGGAGTGCTTGGGAACGATTGAAAATTAGTGCGCAACAATTAAAGAATTCAACAATTGATGTTACTCGGTGACCTCTGTTCCATTGGGTTCTATTTCACATGGATCAATAAACAACCTACTAATCATGTTCTTTCTAAAATTGACTATGTATTAGTCAACCCAAATTGCTTGATCACTTTCCAATGTTGTTCGCCGATTATAGGTTCCTTCGTTCATCTGACCATACCACGGTTACCCTCTACATTGGGTCCCGTATTGGAAAAAACTGTTCAAATTCTTTAATAAGTGGCAAACTCACCCCCCGCTACAAAGAGATTGTCTCCAATAATTGGAACATTCCAACAAACTCACAACGGATGATATTGGTTTTCCAGAAACTCACCGTCTTCGATCAGAGCTCAATTGTCTCAACCGTAAAGAATATAACGATATAAGTTCTACAATATCTAATTCTCAAGTAATCATTTTTGAAACCTAAACTTGTCTTCTTCGAGACCTTTTCGATCTTGTTTTTCTCCAATTAGATTGAGGCTTCTTCATTTATTATATTTTTGAGTCGTGCTGGAGAGTCTTTTCTCAATAAAAAAAGACATAAATATTTGGATCAATCTTGGAGATAGGATTACAAAAAACTTCTACAACAGTACTAAAAGTCTTCCCTTCCGAAATAGGATCACCTCGATTACCAATAACCATGGTGTGTGTAGTTCTATTCTCGTTGGTGTCTCTAAGGTCATAGTGAGTTATTTAGACAATTCTCTTGGAATTAGGCACCCAGGCTTCCCTAGTTTAGATGGATATCAGCTTTCTTTTTCACTAGGGTTAGTGATGAGGATAAAATTTCTAAGACTCGTACGGCACGTGTGTGTGAGGATAATAACATATCCTTCGGGTCCAATAAGCTTTTGGTCAATAAACAAATATGAATTGTAAGCGCAGATCAATGTCGTGTGGACCTTCCATGTATATCAGTTACTCTTTTGAAGACAAGCCTAAATTTAGTGGTTCGTGTTAGTGTGATTCAAATAGTATCCGGTAGACAGTGGCGGATTTACTATGGGGCTTGGGGGGGCGCGAGCCCCCCCAAGCCTCAAGAAAGATTAGTATTGGAGAAATTTTTATTTTCGGAATTTTTAAAGAAGTTATGTTTAAAATGCTTGATCAATGGTCAAACGGTGTCGGTTTTGGCTGAAATTTGGACAGCGTGTTTGGGAAATATAAAGCTTCAATATGTCCGGTTGGATTGTTATTTGATGATACGGTTCGGGAGAAATCATTTTTAGAATAGTGGAGTAGTTTTTGTAATATTATTCATTTTTGTTTCTTTTTTTGTTAGTTTATTATGTTTAAAATTGTTGGTGGGTTGTAGATATTTATTATATTGAATTGGATATACTTTTACCTTCAACTTATCATAATAGTAGAAGTGTTTTTGGTGGAATCTTCATAAGTCTCGTGGTCTTTTACTCTTCAGAACGAAGTGGTCTTTTCATATAAATATTCTGGTTGTTGATTTATTTTACCGTTGATTTATTTTGTTAATAAATCGGTTTTTTTTATTATTTGGTTGGTTGTTTTGAAGTTAATCTCGCTTGTGGTTGATATACAATTATTTGGGTCTAATAGTTGGTATTAGAGCTCCATACCCACACAAAAACGTGATATGGATGAAATTCTTGGATGTCGAAGATGATGAACCATCAGTCATGCTCATCAAACGGAGTGACTTTATTAGAGTGTATAAAGATAATGTCACTTGATTAATTGAAGTGGCGTTAAGGAACTTCTAAGATGCTCTAATAAGAGTGAACAAATATATCCATTGTAAAACTTTATGACTTAGATATGAATCATGAAACAACCTAATTAGAGGGAGCATTAGGTAAGTCAACTGAGGGGAGGTAAAAGTGGTAGAATTTGTTATGTGCTACCAAATTTCCACGTCGGATAGGTATGAGAAGGATCAATGACAAATAAGTAAGAACATATCTCAACTAGTATGAAGCCTTTTGATTTTATACATAAATGCTATTACTCGTACTAACTCATATATAAACATAAGATTATTTAGACATATGCCCCATAAATCAAATGTATAATTTTTTTTTATATATTTAATTTCAATAAATATTCATGATTTTTTTAATCAATAAAAATGTCAGGATTAATTTTTTTAAATATTTCTAGACAAATTATTAAAAAATAAATTAAAAGTACGAAGTGAATGAATTTTTTTTTTAAAACATGTCTAGTTTATGTAATACTTCAGCCCCTCCTGACCTGGATTCCTGGATCCGCCACTGATGAAAGCAAGTCTCGACTGCAAGCTTTTATTGGTCGCTTCTTAGCACTCTTTAGCCGCGGCGCCGGCTGCCTGACTGAAAACAATTAATAAACCATGGTGTAATTTAGGAGCTGTACAAGACAAATATAGAGCTTCATTAAACAGGAAGAGGTCGTTATGGATGCTCGTATCAATTTTCAACTAGCAGAAACATCTACGGTAGAGATCTATCAGAAACTGAAGTTGTATTTGGTATTAAAGTTGCAGTACCATTACATCGTCCCAAATGCAATTAGCTGTATGCTAACTAAACAATTCAATCACTTATTGTAGTACTTAGGTTGTACAACTGAAGTAGCACGCTCCAACACCACAGCAGGCAAAAGTTTACTCACCTGGATAACTCGAGCTTACGAAATCCATGGCTTTGATGAAGAAAACTGATTTACCTGGGCTTCGATTGAGAAAAATGTTTGGATTTAGAAACAGACTAGGCTATCCGGCAGAGTCGCTTCATTGTCAGCCTTTTTTTTTTTTCGGAGGGAACCCGCAGCCGCTACTCAGAGTGCAATGAGTGCGCACAGGGTAAACTCTCAGTCTGACGCGATAGCCTGCAAACCGACGCCAGAAGGTAAACCACACAAGGTGAGAACTCATGACCTTTTGGTTATAAGAATGCCATACTCAACCAACTCGGCTACCCCCTTGGACTCTTCATTGTCAGCCTTGATACTGCTTTGAGGGGTTTTGTTACGGATATGGTTTTGGAACTTGAGAACTGGAGTGTCTCACTCTTCAATCGAAGGTACAGAGCTTTGATTTGTTGAATATGGACCAACAATCTCTGAGCACACTTAATTTATTGCTAATTCATCGTCTTCATTCCAAACTTTAGTCATCCTACTTCTCGTAGTTGACTCATGACTTGTGACTAAGAAAATTGTAATCGAATCCAAATCTTGACAATTAATTTACCTAAATCGATAACATTAGTAGCTGACCGGCAAAGTCGAACGTGAATTTTGCATTTCACCTTCATTTCATTGCATAATACCAAAAATTTGTTGGCATAATTAATATATTCTTTATCTTATTAAGAATAAAATTTACATGCAAAGGATGTTACTGAGTTATATTTTATTAGTTTGGATTTTAAATTAGACGCAGTTTTAAAATTGCTTAGGTAAATTCCGTGTTCCTTTTATGTATATGTAATTTTATTAAGTTGATTGGATTTTGGATTTCATTAAAACATATTTTTTTTTATTTAATTTCTACATTTGGTATTAAAGTAAATGTGGAAAAACGATAGTTATGCGAGTGCGGTGAGAAGCGGCGGCAGCGCTCAATCAACAGAATCGGAGAGTGTCACACAAAAAATCGAAAAAAACCGAACCGACCGTCCGAACGGATCGGTTTTTTAATATTAAATTTCGAGTTCAGTTTTAATTTTTAAAACCGAATTAATTTCGGTCTATTTTCGGTCTAACCGATTTAAAAACCGCAATAAACCAAATCGACCGATATATAACATACTATATAATTTGTCTATGATTGGTACTTCTGACCCAATGGTCATGCATTTGGACTAATTTGAGAAGCACATACGATCAAATAAATGAATGAACCACATCTAAGAGTTTGCGTAACGCGGAACGACTAATTGTGAAAAATTCTGCTGCTGACTCTAAATATAGATCGCAGCAGGACGAGTCAGGGCTGATATATGTGTATCCGATATCCAACCCAAAAAAATCTAATATTATTATTAGTATTATCAGAAAGCTAATAGTCGAAAGCTTATAATTTTTTTTAAGTAACTAGAAAAATAATATTTAAATTACAGTATTCAACTGTTTTTCTAACCATTTACAACTTAACATCGAATCAAAATTTGAGTTCGAATCGGAGTATTTTGGATTAGAGCCGAACTCACTTTTACGATATTCGACTCGTGTCTGTTCCTAAAGTTGAAGACCAACAAATAACAGTATTAGTGAGGAAAGTCGTTGACACAATCTCGCAATCCAAATTCTAAATATTCTGGTGTCAAACACAAACAACCGAAACCGAAAGACCGAAACTGAAAAAAAAAACCATTTTTTTCATTAAATCGGTTTAATAATGTACAAACCGAATTATTTCGGTTTGGTTTAAAATTTATAAAAAAACAACCGAATCTCACCCCTATCACTTACATATACAATTCTCACCGACACAAACTATCAATGATCAGCATTAAAGATGAAGATATGCATGAGGGCTGAAAGAGTTTAGGAAGCTGTGTTTCCCGATAAACCATTTGATCTTCATCACGATCAAATCGCATATGAAATTCTATCTCAAGGATTGACTGAAGGACAATTGATAGAATTGGGTGACATCGAGACAACACGAGAAGCATGGGACTCTCTGCACAAGATGAATGAAGGAGGAAACGAGGTTAAAGAGGTGCGAGCACAAGCATTCAGATAAGAATTTGAAGGTATGAAAATGAAAAAGAATGAGACAATAGTGGAGTATGCTCGAAAAATGGAAACAATGATTAACCATATGAAGGCACTTACTGTTGTGATTAAGCCAGAATATGTGAACAAGAAATCATTAAGATCAATCTCGTCAAATTTTACCCAAATTGCAGCGCCAATTGAACAATTTGGAGATGTCAAAAACAAGTTTTTTGAAGATGTTATTGGGACACTTCGCCTCATTTGTATCAGAATCCTTCTCCTATTTTATGCTTTGATGACGATGACATACTTTGGTGGATACGGGTAGTTCATCGAATATAATTTTCTTATCAACCTTTTCAGGGTTGAGGAATAAGCTATTGATTGTAAAGTTAGATCGAATAATCATCGGCTTTACGGGGCATCAGCAGAAGTAGTAGGAGAATTCGAAGGAGTGGATCAGCTCGGGAGATGGCCGTTGAAGAAAGAAGTGACGGTTTTATTCATTGTTCTTGATGCACCTACGTCGCACAACGTAATTTTCGGTCGCTCTTGGTTGTCAAGAATGCATGCCGTAACTTCTACAGTTCACCAATGCCTGAAGTATCTGATTGGAAACAACGTCGGAGTTGTCAGAAGCACCAAAAAGACCGTAATGGAATGTTATCGGGCAACCTTGATAGTAAATCCGGATAAGGAAATGACCGATGTAAGGAATTAGCATTTAGCAGGGTCGGCCCGTGGATTAGAGCCTGCAGATGATCCTAGGGAGACCTCGGGTTTTTTGCTCACATATGAAAGCTGTGAGAGTTACGAATTTTCCAAAGGGAAGGTATTGAAGATTGAGGTAAATTTGTTCCATTGGTTCCGAAAAAAATTAATAGATATTCTCAAACAAAAGTTACATCTTTTCTCTTGGTGTTCAGAAGATGTAACAGGGGTCCCTGAAAATGTCATTTACCACCAGTTGTGTATAAACCCAAGTATTCGACCCATAACACAGAAGCGCCGAGCTTTTTCCCAAGAAAAGGCAGAGGCGATCATTTCAGAAGTCGAAAGATTGACAAGGGTAGGACATATTCGGGAGTCCCGGTACCCGCAATGGACAGCTAATCTGGATCTGGTCAAAAATAAAAACGGAAAATGGAGAATGTGCGTAGATTTCACAGACCTTAACAGAGCATGTCCCAATGATCATTTTCCCATGCCGAGGATTGATGAGTTGGTAGACTCGACATCAGGTAACAAGATACTATCTTTCATGGAAGCCTACACCGGGTATGATCAGATAAAGCTGGATCCTAAAGACCAAGAAAGCACTACGTTTATCACAAGAAGATGCTTATATTGTTACAAAGTTATGTCGTTTGGTCTTAAAAATGCGGGGGCTACCTATCAAAGGCTTGTCAATAAAGTTTTCAAGGAGCCAATCGGGCGGAATGTAGAGGTCTACATTGATGATATGCTGGTTAAAAGCATCACCGACGAGATTCATTTCGCAGACCTAGAAGAAACATTCAGGAAAATTGGAAAAGTGAACCTTAAATTGTCCCTAGAAAAATATTCTTTCGGAGTTCGGTCCGGAAAATTTTTAGGGTTCATGATTAGCGAAAAGAGGATAGAAGCGGATCCAGCTCAGGTAAACGCTCTGAACTATATGGCTCCTCCAACAAATGTTAAGGAGGTACAGATTTTAATCGCACGTTTAGCGGCGCTGAACAGATTTATCTCGCGATCGTCTAAAAGTGCGTACCATTTTTTCAAATTTTGAGGAATGCTAAGAATTTTAGCTGGACTCCTGATTGTACCGAAGCGTTCGTCGGCATCAAGAATTATATATCGGCCTCAACGTTGTTAACAAAGTCGTTAAGCCGGTCTATTATGTGAGTAAAAGTCTGTTGGACGCAGAAAAGCGGTACTTGAAGCTCGAGAAATTGGCGCTGGCTTTGGTAACAGCCGCCAGAAAAATGCGACCATACTTCCAAGGCCATTCTATCACAGTTCGAACCGCTTTTCCCCTTAAAAGTGTTTTACAACGGCCCGATATTTCTGGTCGTATGATGAAATAGTCGGTAGAACCAGGAGACTTTGACATCGATTTTGAACAAAGAACGGCTAACAAGGGGTAGTCGTTGGCAGATTTCCAAGTGGAGTTTTATTCTAGTAGACCCGAGGAAGTATCAGTAGAGACAGAGGTTAACACAGACGAATGAATAGTTAGAACGGACAGAGGCTCCAGTATCATCGGATGTGGGGGTGGCGTTCAAATTTCTACACCTTCGGCGGTTGCAATGTATCAAGCAATTCGTTTCAGTTTTAAAGCCTTGAACAACTAAGCAGAGTATGAAGCAGCATTGGCAGGACTAAGGTTGGCGCAGATTTACGGGGCAAGAAACGTTCGGTTGGTCAGTGATTCGCACCTATTGATAAATCATGCAACTGGATAATCAGAGGCAAGAAAATAGCAGATTGTACAATACTTAGCGGCTTTAATAATCATGGCTTCATCGTTTAAAAAGGTAACTTATGAACACGTCTGAAGCGAAGATAACACAGTTGCTGATTCGTTGGAAACAACGGCATATTCGGGAAAATACCCTTGGATTTTGACGCAAGAACATCCATCCATTCTTAAGAGGACATATCTGAAGACTCGACCAGATGTAGCTTGTCAAATCTCGAAGGTTTCAAATACTGATTGGAGGAGGAAAATTACAAATTCTTGACTGAGGAAGTGTTGCTCGATGATAAGAGTTTAGTTAAGAGCGTTCTGAACAAGCCGCAAGGCTTTGTACTTTTGGGAAATGTTATTTACAAAAGATCTGCAAGCAGACTTCTCTTAAGATGTTTAAGTCACGAAGAATCACAGATAATTTTATATGAGCTGCACGACGGCGAAGGATCGGCACACTGTGGTTTCAAGACGTTAATCAGGAGAGTCCTCTTGTTAGGTTTTTATTGGCCTACGCTATCTGTAGACGCTAAAGAACTAGTCAAAAGGTGCGACACGTGCCAGAGGTTTGCTAATTCGATCCACACTCCAGCAATTCATCTAGAACCCATTTCTGAGGGATTACTGTTTGATAGATGGGGAATAGACCTGGTGGGACCACTTCCACTAGCAACTGGAGGAAGGCAGACTATTGTAGTGGCAGTGGATTATTTTTCGAAATGGGTCAAAGCTGAACCATTATCAGGCACCCGAGCTAAAGATGTGGTGAAATTCATATGGTCAAACATTTGGTGTCGGTACGGGGTTTCTCGGAAGATAACCATGGATAATGGTCCTCAGTTTGACAGCAACGAGATGAAGGAATTATGTGCTAGTCATAACATACAATAGTGTTTTTCAGCTCCATTCCATCCTCGGGTGAATGGACAGGTTGAAGTTACCAACAGAACGATCATTAACGGATTGAAAAGGATATTGGAAGGAAAGGCTGGAAAATTGTCGGATTTCTTACAAGAGTTATTATGCTCATACCGAACAACACCTAAAATAGCGACGCAAGAATCACCTTACACATTGGTGTACGGGATGGATGCGGTAATCCCAGCATAAACCATGTTCTCTTCTTTCTGGTTCGGTCATTACGAGGAAAGCGGCAACGATGAAAATCGGGCTTTGGCTCCAGATTTGATAGAAGAAAATCAAGCAAGGGCTCAACTCAGTTCTTTACATTATCAGACCATGATGAGAAGCAGGTATGCCTCGAAAATTCGAATAAGAGATTCTAGAGTTGGGGACAAAGTTTTACGAAAGTTTTTCCTCCACACCAAAGATAAACATCTCGGAAAGTTGGCGCCAAATTGGGAAGGACCATACCAAGTAATGGAGAAGAGCCAGGAACTTATCGTTTAAAAGACAAATTTGGTCGTCCCATGCGCCTCCCGTGGAAGATCGAGTATCTTAAAATGTATCTAGAATGATTTTTAATTTTTATCTTTCTAATTCTTGATTGTAAAGGAAACTTTAGTCGGGGGCACACTCTTTCCTACCTTGGTGGCGCAGGGAGGTTTTAATGAGGTGTCTACTTAAACCGACCCCTTTCTAGTAAATATTAAGAGCCTAAAAATAAGCGTACAAAATATCGAACCCATCAAAGGGGTTTTTCAACTCTCAAGTTGATCAACATAACATCGAACTCATCAAAGGGGTTTTTCAACTTTCAAGTTGATCAACAAAACGTCGAACTCATCAAAGGGTTTTTTCAACTTTCAAGTTGATCAACAAAATGTCGAACCCATCAAAGGGGTTTTTCAACTTCCAAGTTGATCAACAAAATGTCGAACCCATCAAAGGGGTTTTTCAACTTTCAAGTTGATCAACAAAATGTCGAACCCATCAAATGGGTTTTTTAACTTTCAAGTTGATCAACAAAATGTCGAACCCGTCAAATGGGTTTTTCAACTTTCAAGTTGATCAACAAAATTAAGATGTAATTAAATACATTAAACAATTAGCATCAGAAATTGATCATTTCCAATTGCAAAAAGATAGAGTCTTAAAGCAGACATAAATGAGTTCGGATAAAAGCCGCCCATAAACAAGGTGCGGTTTACAAAATAGAAATCCACTGACAAAAATAAGCTAGAAGGAAAGAAAAGATAACATAAAATATGGGTTATTAAATATCAGGCATCAGAAAAAATTGTCAGAAGGGTCAGACTCGTCAATAGCATGGTCGGAGAAGTCGACGCCTTCAGGGCGATCTTCTTCAGGAACGTCAAGCCACATCGACCCAACTGGCATCTGAGGCCACAAAGCATGGAAGTTCAGGACATAACTAGCCCTCGCGTTGGAAACCTGTTGATCTTTGACCTTTTTGCACTTAACTCCAAAATAATAATTTTCTTCTTTGCTCTGGTCAAGAGCCGTTTGGAGCCTCTGTACTTCTTTGGCTTTTTTCTTGGACCGCTAGCGAAGAAATTCGTTCTGAATTTTTTGAGCAGCAAGTTCTTCGACGGCCCTGGTACGATTCTCTTCGACCTTGGAAAGGGTTTTCTCCCACTGTTTCTCCTTCGCACCAAAAGTTCTAACCATAGCCTCGGCAGAATCAGCTCATCTTTTAACAAGGTCAACCGATTCCTGCGACTCCTTAACTTGGGACAAGATGCTCCTCTTGAGTTTGGAATGTTCCATTTGAAGCTTCAATGCTTCTCTTTGTTTTTGGGCTATAGGGGCAAGCAGGGTCTGCAGAGAGTTAGCTAGAACATCTGAGTCATGAAGGAAGAAGGAGTTTGAACTCTAGGCACGGACGAGAAAAATCACAACATCATGATGCACCGAAGTTCCTTGTTCTGGGGGGATAGGACCTTCTGAGTTCGCCTTTTTCTCGAGGCTGCCTACGGGATCAGGAAGTTTTGTACCCTCGAAATGTTCGAACATTAAGGGTATGGTAGTTTGTTCGTTGATAGGGTCGACATATACCTCATGAGCAATGGCTTTCCCTTTGGATTTTTTGCTTAAGGAGGAATTGTCTCCCTCTTCAGCCTAGGGGCCTTCTTCCGTTTCTTACCGCGAACTTTTTGCCTTCCTATGGCAATAGTGGGAGACTTGTCGCCACTTGTAGCCTTCAGATATGAAGGGGGAATCTCAGTATGTCGGTCAAACACATTACCTTGCTCACCCTCAACATCTGACAACTCTTCAGACTTCACACGTTTACTTGGGGCTCAGTCCCGTTTGGGTAAAAAAACTTCGCAATCCGGGGCCTCGAGCATCTTGACAAAATCAACAACGTCATGAGGGGTTCACAATTCTTCAGAGCTTAGGATTTGGTTCGAACAGCTCCAGAGGTTGCTATTGATGAGGTTAGTATTCTTGAAGCATTGGCGAAACTTCTGACCCCAGTTCTTCCTTGGAAAATCCCGAAGTTGAGCGAAGATTGTCGAGGGTTCTTCAAGGTGTTTCTTCTGGAGCTGTTGGATAGAGCTTTGCAGACTAATAGACAATTTTTTTAAAAACAAAATGCATATGAATACCTTCAGAGGTCCATTTAAATGTGAGTCGCCTCAGATTTTCGTGGCTGTAGGGTCGTCCATTCTCCCAAGCACCACTGACAAAGACAAATCTGTACTTCCATGATCTGTCAGCCTCTAACAAGTTGTTCACGATGCTTTTAGGGTTGAGGAGAGATGAGTAGAAAAAGGGTAGCTTCCCGGATTTTGAAAGCCATGATATCCCTATATATTGTTCCATTGTGATGGGGACTCCTGACAGTTGTGAAGCCATGAGGGTCGACATCAAAGTGTACCAAGCATTCGGGGTTAACTGGGTCGGACATAGTTCGAAATTCTCGAAGCGAGGATTTGTAAATAGTCGACGAAGCGAAATATGGGTTTTTTCAGGAGCGTCAGAATTCTTCGTCGGTTTCTTATGAGACAGGGGTTTTCTCATAAACTTAGGATTTTCTCTCTCCATAAAGGGAATTTGGCCAGAGCTTATCTGTCTAGAAAAAACTTAGTCAAAATGAGAATGAAAAAGAAAACTATTTATAGAGGTAGCAAGTGTGGTAAGGATCCGCTCCATGGAGAAGCGCAATCGAAAAGAGCCTCGGGAATATCAAGAGTCGTTTAACCAAAATACTGGTTAAAGTACGAACCAATTACAACGAGACACATGTCTATCAGAGTAGCTACAACACACCTAAGGGGATACAATTTCAACACGCACGTAGGTAGCTAATGATGAAGAACGCGTTGATCAATTGCAAGAGGACACGTGGATGGGCAGTAAAAAACCGGTCACGATATGGGGGCTTGATGGGCCTCAAAAAAATTTAACCCGATCTCGAGCCCATAAAAATAGCCCAAACCAGTTCACGAATATTTGGTACTTAAGCTGTAAGGCTGTAAATGGTATGCAGATCATAGCCTCGACGAT
Organism: Limnanthes douglasii subsp. nivea; assembly: GCA_036936605.1. NCBI lineage: Eukaryota > Viridiplantae > Streptophyta > Magnoliopsida > Brassicales > Limnanthaceae > Limnanthes > Limnanthes douglasii. The sequence goes on along the minus strand of JAUPFV010000002.1, from coordinate 301,442,900 downwards.
TGATAAACAACGAATTTGAACCAGGTAATGATCGACCCCGGTATCGACAATAAACGATATTTGAAAAAATATCGACCTCAGCGTCGATAAGAATCGATATTTGACAAATGTCGACCTCAACGTCGACAAGAATCGATATTTGAAAAAATGTCAACCTTGACAACGATAATAATCATCAGATAAGTGATATTGTCGACCTTAGCATCGACATTGAAAAAATGTCAACCTCTGGTTCTGTTATTTGACAGAAAGTCGACCCTGGCAACAACATTTCATCATTAATAAGTTCTAACTTGGCAATAACTACATCAATAGTGGGATTCCGATCCTGCATTCGACACGACCGAATCAAGGAGGAAATCGTCGACCCTGCACTCTGCACACAATTATTTTTTGCTCGACTCTCTGCAAAACTAAGGGGCTACTGATAAGGGCATAAAATACCAAGTGTAATAGAGGGCTTAAATTGTAATATAATTATATGCAGTGGCTTAACTGTAAAGTAAGAAATAAGAAACATAAGTTCAAATGAAAGGGGTAACATGAAATTAGAATAAGTTTGGCATGTGACCATGGGCCCTACAATTGTCATTATATAAAGAAATACTTTGTCCCCCAAAAAGGGGACCTTCTAATGATTAGTACTTCATTTTGACCACTAACTGTCTAGATTTTTATACTTGTTTGCCTGACACTTTTCACTCTTTCACGTTTCCCGATTAACTACCTTAGATATTCTAAGACTTATCAATAGTCGTAATAATTTTAGCACTATGCTAGGGATTGCAAACCGAAGAAAGAGGAAAAAATGAATCTAACAGAAAACGTAGAATAGATTGATTTGTTGCTTGTCATGGAGACCAATTGTGTCTTTGCTAGAGAAAATATTGATGCTGGCCAAAGATAAAAGTGAAACAATAGCAAGTAAAAGTAGTGTCGATAAATCAATGTGGTACTACGATAGAGGCGCTTCAAATCATATAATCGGGGACCAAAACTTATTGACAGACTTAGATAAATCAATGAGTGGCACATTGAATTTTGGTGATGGTTCTATGATTAATATTTGTGGAAGAGGAACGATAAACTTTCAAAGCGAAACTGGGAAAAATATGGCATGAAGAACGTCTATTATGTACAATTCAGATTTCAATCTGGTTGCCAAAATAAACCTCGAGCAGAAAATAGAATCTATATAATAAAAACGAGTCAAGCAATTTCACAATGTGTCCTATCTACCGAATATGAAAACTCTCGCTTGTGGCAAACCTTGCAAAAACTTGGACAAGATAAATTAGCCCATAGATTACCTGAGTTTAAACAAGATGGTTAGAATTGTGATGTATGTGTTATTGGGAATCAACACAAAGGAAGATTTCCAACACAAAGTCACTATCGAGCAAGTTCGTTGTTAGACCTAATCCATGCAGATACTTGTGGTCCTATTTCACCAATTACCAAAGGAGAGAACAAGTATTTTATTTTGTTTGTTGATAATTTTAGCAGTTACATGTGGATACAACCATTGAAATCAAAATATGAATCACTTACTGAATTTAAGAAGTTCAAAGGAGAATTCGAAACGCAATTCGGAAAGAAAATAAAAATATTTTGTGAGCTTTATGGAATTAAAAGGCAAATGACAACACCATATTCACCACAACAAAATTGTATGATGGAAAGGAGAAATCAAACCATTGTCGAGAAGATGAGATGTTTGTTGAAGGATAAATAAATACAATATGAATTTTGGGCAGAAGCTGCAATTACAGCAACCTATTTTCTGAATCGTTGTCCTACGAGAGCTATAAGTGGAAGGAAACCATATGAAGTGTACATCAGAAAACCGCCAAATGTAACTCATTTTCTAATTTGTGGATGTATAACTTATGTTAAAAATCTGAAATCTGATGTGAAGAAGCTTGATGATCGAAGCAAAAAAGTTGTTTTTGTTAGCTATGAACCTGGTTCAAAATCCTACAGGTTTGTGAATCCAAAAATAATGAAAATCCTAGTGAGTCGAGATGTGGTATTTCAAGAGTCTAATAAATAGAACTGGTCTCACACTATAGAATTTATGGTACTTCAATGCAGTAACTCCATCTTCATTAGATATTCAACTTAAGAGGTAGAATCTATGAATCTTGAATTACCATTAATTTTTTCTAAAAGTGTATTAAATGGGGATGATACAAGATCAAATGAGCAACCTAGCAACGAGGACAATGAAAACACCAAAAAATTTCTGATATTTACAAGAGTTATATAATTAAACTAACGAAATTGAGTTAGACTTAGATATGAGCCTTCTGTATATTGAAGAACTAACGACGCAAGAAGAAGCCTTCAACAATGAAAATTGGAGGTTGGCAATGGTGGAAGAGCTTGAGGCGATTAGGGAAAATGAAACATGGGAGCTGAGAAAATTACCACAACAACACAAAGCGATAGGTTTGAAATGGGTTTATAAGTTGAAGAAGAAGAACCCAGACGGTAAAATTATTAAATATAAGACAATACCTGTGGCCAAAGGCTACATTCAAGAACATCGAACTGATTATGATGAGGTTTTTGCTCCAGTTTCTCGATTAGAGACTGTGAGATTTCTTCTACCATTAGCAGCACATGAAGGGTGTCAAGTACACCATATGGACATTAAATCAAAGTTCTTGAATGAGGATCCAAAAGGAATGAGTTAATGTTAAACAACCACCAATTTTTGCTGAGAAAGGAAGAGAAGATGAAGTTCTGAGACTGAAGTGAGTATTATATGGTTTGAAACAACCTCAAAGAGCTTGGAATGAAAAATTGACATTTGTTTACAGAATTCGGTTTATGAGAAATGTAGTCTCGAACATGCCGTAACTAGAGAAAACATGGAGGTGATATGCGGTATGTTGATGTTTACGTGGATGATCTATTAATAATCGGCTCAACTTGGCGAACCTAAGAAGTTTCAAGGTAAAGAGAAAAGAAATGTTTGACATAACAGATTTGGTTATTAAGTTTTACCACATTTATCATTCCATTTAATAGTATTTCCTGATTTTAACAAAAACAAAGAATACATGAATTTCATGTGATATTTTGGATATGAATCTAGATAAAGAGGTACGCGAGATATTAAGAAATTTAAATTTATTATAACCTGTTGAGGGCCTGCATCAAAATCTTTATTGCTGACTACAAAATCAATAAATTTACCATCGCGTACGCCAACTAAACATTTCGATGGGTTTAATTTTAATTTGAACTTCTTGAGATTATTAAATGTTTCGGTTAGTGCCATGAAATGCTATTTTTTAATATGATAACTTTTAAACCATCCATTAAAAATCATATCTACCCTATTCTTTAGATTGTGACAACCACAAAAACATAATTTCGTGTGAAATTAGTAAAATAATATCTTTTATATTTTATTTTATGTTTTACAAATTTCTAGATTAAAAACTATTGATTTTTTTTTTGTCGGTGATGTATTTAGAAATTATTATGAATTGTGTTTCCAATAAATAAATTATTTTTTCATATATTTTAAAAATTGTATTTTGATTTTTTTCGCAAATAAGATTTATATATTTGAAATTTTAAAAAATAAACTAAATAAAAGTTATCATAAATATAAATAAAATTCGTTGTTTATATTGATATTGTAGTTAAAGGTATCTAAATTTAAACTTTGTCGCAATCCATAAAACATATTTTTAATGCAGTGTTTGAGTCATTAGTCCAATGCTTAGGTTTAAAGAGATTAGTAGCATTTAGGCCCCTGATTATATGTTTAATATAGTTGATAGATGATAAAGACTTTCCTTTAAATTTTGATATGTTCTTGTCCGCCAGATGAACTAGTAGATGATAGTAGGAATTACACATATAGTGCGAACTTGATTATTGGTAGACCAAAACCAATTGCGGGCCATATGAGCCAATTATATATTTATACATTGTAAGCTTGAATAAATCCGCAAAGAATAACCATATATTCCAAGAGTAGCTGCAAGCTATATACAAATAATTAGTATACTTTTGAGAGTTGCAAAAACGACAATTAGATGCAATATAGAAGTGTCTTTTTGATAAAATAGAATGAATAGGAATAAAATTTTGAAGTATTTTCCATAGAAGAAAAAAAACACTTCCTAAGAGTGATGGTATTCTAAATTTTAGAGAAGAGGCTTGATTAATTATGATGTTTTCTAATCATGTTCAAAGTGTCTTTCATGTTGAAGTTGTTGCCCTTAGAAGGCTGCCACACAATAGAGTCCTCTTTCCCATGGTTAAATCTATTATAATTGATAAGAATAATTCTGTCTTTCAAATACTAAACCCTCAAATAAAGATAGGTCTCAAGAATTGTTGCACCATAAGAAACTAACTTTTGTAGTTTAAAACCATGAGTTGTTTTGTTCGTCATTTAGGATGATAAAGAGGGAGTGACTACGCAAGTTATCCAATAAAAATCCCTATCACCATTGCCTGAGTTCCACCTGATCTTAGGTTCAGCCACAACCTTAATTTTAGTCAGCCTTCTCCATGTCATAGAACAACATTATAGTAATCAACTTTACGGGGATGAATGTTTATGTAGTAGATATTGTGTATTAAATTATCCCAATAGCTCTTATTGTACTTGAAATCAATCTATAGTTTACATGAAAGAGTATCTTGAATATGAGAGAGATTTCTCAGATTTAAGCCACCTTAGCAAAGGGTTTACACATAAGAGACCATTCCGAACAATGGATTTTGTTCTCATTAAAAGTTGATCCCCAAAAAAAATTATTCAAAACTTTTTTCTACTCTAAAGATAATATTTTTAGGGATGCAACAACTCTGCCTCCAATAAAGAGGAATATACACAAGGACAAAATTAACCTACCCCCGTAAGATAACTTTTTTCATTCCATATCATGAATTTTACAATTAATTTTGTTTAAAAGAGAAATATAGTTGCAGATTTTATTATTAGAGCTAAGGGTGATTCCCAAATAGTCAGTATGAAGGTACGCCAGACTAAAAGCAGTTTGATCCATTTGAGTTGTAACTTAGCTTGCTGGAAACTATTTGCCACAATTATTCTCATATTTGTCTTCATTAATTGTTTTCCCTAAAACCTCCTCGTAGTTTTGAAGAAAACTACTAAGCTTATCAATAGCAGAATGAAGGCTATTAGTAAAAGATAAGGATGTCGTCTCCAAAAGGTAAACAAGGAAGAATGAAATTATTTCTAGACTTATAAATCATAGATTTATTAGAAGAAAATAAACTGTGTAATCCTCTAATTAACACTTCTGTGCCAATAATAAACAGAATAAGAGAAATGGGGTTTTCCTCTCTCAACCCTCTCATGTTTGTGTATATTAATCGTGCGCCCTGAAACCTCATGGTATTTTTGAAGAAAACTACTAATCTTATCAATAGTAGAATAAAGGCTATTAGTAAAAGATAAGGATATCGTCTCCAAAATGTAAACAAGGAAGAATGAAATTATTTCTAGACTTATAAATCATAGATTTATTAGAAGCAAATAAACTGTGCAATCCTCTTATTAACACTTCTTCACCAACAATAAACAGAATAGGATAAATGGGGTTTCCCTCTCTCAACCCTCTCTTGCTATTAAAATAATCAAACATACTAAAATTAATTAATAAAGAAGTACTAACAGATCTTATAAGCATGTTGATATTATAAATGAACTTGTTAGAAAAACCAAAACAGTGCAAGACTTTAGTGATAAAAGAGTGAGACATTTTATCAAATGTTTTAGAGATATCTAGTTGAATTATAATATTGCATGATTTAGTCTTTCTATTTCGGTAAATTATTATATTTTTAGCTATTAGAATGTTTTCATGCATAGTTTTATTTTTGACATAGCTACCTTGGGCCATAGAGATGATTTTGGAAACATATAGGTATTGTCATTAATAACTTTAGACATTATTCTATTAAGTAAAGTGCAAAGACTAATAGAACGATAATTTTTCCAAGTTGTAGGATTGCTAGTGTTAGGAATGAGACAAAAATTTGTAGCCATGATATATTTAGAATTGTTTTGACCAAGTATTAATGATGCAATATCTTGACATGAATTTTTATTTACTATGTTCCAACAAGTTTTGAAGAAACAGTTGTTGAAACCATCGATTCCAGCAGCGCTTGATGGGTTCATATTGTTGATGATGTCAATAATTTATTCTTCAGTAGGAAGCAGAACCAACAAGGTATTTTATTTATTAGTAATAAGCTTAGAAATATTACTAAATATGTTATATTGCATTCTAGTAGCTTCTTTTTCTATGCTGTTGAAATTATTCTTGGTAAGAATATTTTTGAAATAGACCTCAGCAGAATTTCCAATAGAATCTCTAGGATCTAATTGTTACCCTTTTTACTGTTTTTGATATTGTTTATTTTCTTTCTTTTAGAGACATAAGCATGAAACAACATAATGTTTCTGTCATTATCCTTTAGCGAAGTACAATAAGACTTTTATTACCAATAAAATTCTTCAATTCTTAGGGTTTGGAGGTATAAAGAGTTAACTTTGTCAAAGTCAGCTTTAGTGGTAGCATTATTATCGTAAGTTACTCTGATCTCCATTTCTTTGACAATAGCCTCAGTAATTTGTAGTTTATCAAAAATATTTCCAAAATGGTTAGTATTCCATATCTTTAAACCTTCCTTGAGTCTCCTTAGTTTTTGCTAGAAGTTATATACAGGGTAACCATTAGAGTTTTGAATCTAATTATTATAAACAAAAGTGAGAAAGTCATTATAATAATGTCCACATATTTAGAAATTTGAAAAGTTTTTTTAGATTTACTACTAACTTTAGACAGAGGTAACACAAAGAGAAGCATGATCAGAACAAGTTCTGGCGATGTGAAGAACCTTAGTATAATTGAAATAGGTAGACCAAGCTAAGTTGATGATAGACCTATCAAGCCTCTTCCATTTGGAGTTGTTGGACCATGTGAATTTAGATCATTGGTATACAACATCCTCTAGATGAGAGTTTATGATCATGTCATTAAATTCTTCTACACTATTAAGGCAGAAAGTAGAATATCCCACTTTTTCATAAACAGAGGAGATAACATTACAATCTCCAAACATTAGCCATTAAAATAGTAGATAGGTTTCCCAAAGTGGTCCACAACTTTCTTCTGTTATACATCTGATCTTTAACTTAAATTATATTTAGTAGGAACATTTTCTCTTAACCTTCTTATGTAATTCCATATGTAAACATTGAGAATGCTTTAAAAGAATGTTAATCTTAAAATATTATTTTCGAAAAAACTAATTTTTTTTGAAGAATTGAAATTAATTTTTTTAAATCTTATCTTAGAAGCAATAAAGTTTAGATAATCAGAGCTAACCAAAGGCTCTTGAATAGAAATTACAATGATCCTATCTTTATGAATGATAGATTTGAGGCTTCTCAGCGAGGGCTTGTTTTTTTATTCCTTTTATGTTCGAGTTAAGCAGCTTTATCATGATTTGGAGTAGAGGTAGAATGTTTTTTGTTTCCAAACAACCACAGAGATTTAATGAATTTTTTTTATGATTCTTCTTCTTTCTGGATTCTCAAAGTTTCTTGTTCAGAACTTCATGAAATTGCTTTTTTGTTTTTTTTGGTTTTAAGGATGGAGAGATGGATATGCTTCCAATATTTCTCGAATTCGGAGTAACATTCCTTGAGATCAGATTGTCATAGTCTTGATTTGTTAATTATAGGTATCCTTGCTCTAAGTATTTAATTTCTTCTAATTTCATATTCTTAAGGTAGATTGTCATCTTGTTTTTTAGCATTCTAGTTTCTTTCATCTATTAAAGTATTATATTCAACAACAAGAGGGTCATTGTGATTAACGTTTTTCTTATTTTTACAGGATCATTTACAGAAAGATGTTTTTGCAGTGTCTGATGAGGATGAATCACAGTACATTTAATATTGGGTTGATAAGCATTTTAAAATGTAGTTTTTCTATTAAAGTTGATTCCTTGACTTTTTTATATTGTTGTCCACCAATCCTTCTTTGGTAAGATCTTCTTCAAACTGATTCTTATCATTTTTTTTACAAATATTCTTGTCATGGCCTATATGAAAACATGTAGAACAATACTTATGCAGATTTTTGTAGCTAAAATTCAATAAACCCCCATGGTTATCTCCAAAGCCAACCCATATATGGTGTTGAGGATTTTTGAGACATCCTTTACCATCCACGCGTAACAAGAATTAAAAAATATTATGTTCTTCTCTGGGATTACAATCTCGAGAGGGTTGCCTTTGGATGATGCAATATCCTTCATTATACTGTTGTAAAAAAGATATTCATGAATATTTTCTATCATGATCCAGACAGGATTATAAGGACATTCTTGTCTAGTATTAAAATCTTCTTACCACTTTAGAGTTCTCGTGGAAGAGTCGCCAATGACCATACTATTTTCTTCCATATTTTACAGATATCTTCTTTATTTTCAAACTCAAGAAAAACACGCCTTGAGTCTTTGACAACCACGTGGAACTCTCCTTTGAAATTCATCTTGTTCAAGACATCATTTAAGATTTTTATTTTAGGTAATACTTTAAATAATTTACCTATTATGGTGTGCTTTGAAAAATTTATTACGTAACCATTCACATTTTCAGCGTACTAAAACGAAATATGATCAGATTTCTTTCTCATCTTGATAGGTAAAAAATATTTGTATCAATTACAATGGATCATTAATTTCTCACATGATTTAATGCCTTTAGATGGAGAGCTTCGTTTACATCCATATTGACTGTTTCGCGGGATATTTTAAGATGATTAAGAAATGAGAAATCCTCTTTAGCGAAATTATTAATTTCTATTCCATGAAACAAAATAAAAAGAGGAAGCAATAGATTTTGGGCTGCTTTCAGGAATCTAGGCCACTCGAGAAACGGAGGAGACATAGGACTAGGGGCATAAATTAATCAACAAAGGAATTCTTGGAGATCAAGAAAGCTTCTTCATTTTCTTGGAGCTCGACTTTTTCTTTTAAAACTATAAGTGGAAATAGAAAACTAAAAAGGTAATAAAACAAATTGGTCAAATATTTGGCATCATTTGGTAGATAAATAAAAATAGAAAATATAGGTAAAAAAACTTAATCAGGTATTCCACCTCTACCCTTCTACATTGATTATAAATAGTTACATTCTTCTAATGTTCTTACAAACAATCAAACCATTTCTTATATCCCATTATTAAAACAAAAATAACTATTAATTTGAACCATTTTTCTTTAATAATGTATATATTTGAATATTTAACATCTAACAAAATAATAAAATTTGTTGTAATGTATCTACTTAAAATATAAGGTAATAAAATATGTTTTATATATTTTTATCAGATGAAGGTTCAAAATAGAAAGCGGTAAGGTTAAAAAAGAAGCTACCGTACAGGACGTAGGTATTGATCAAGAGAGAGTAAACATTTCCAATGTCGTGGGTAGACTCTATTTTAACAAAATTTCAGTTTGGACCGCAAACATGTCATGATCTACGAAGTGGTGTAACTTTTTTAGTAATGTACAGTTACATTTATTTCCATTTAAGTATTTTTTTTGCTAAACTATTTTTTTTTAGATTGCGGCCAGATGATATTCCTCATTGGTTTGCCCCTGAAATAAGCATTCAGCTTACATGTTTATGGGAGAATTTTGAGAACATACCCCATGGTTTTATGGCTCACATGTAACAGGAATTCAAGGTATTAATCGTATTATTATTTTTCCATGTATTAATTTGTAGAATTGCATAACTTATTTGTTTTTGTTTTGTTTGTAGCAATACTACACTTGGGAAAACAACAATCATGATGTTGTCCACATGATTTTCTTGGATCAACTAAACTTTGTTACAAGAATTTCGTGGCTATAATAAAAGGAAGTGCCTTGAGGAGAGCCAACCTGTAGTGTCTATCAACTGAGCTGATCAATGTTCGACCACCTTTCTTAACGAATAGACAAATTTTATGGAAGTCACAGGTTGATTTCTTGTGTATTCCTAAGCATATGAAGCTTCCATAAACAAACTCGAGAAACCGCAAAGCTCATCATGATGGAGTGGGGACTTATGCTGGTAGGTCGAGGAGCTATTCCCGATCAATTAGTCACCATGTAAGTGTTTTCATTAATTTAAATTTAAGCCAAGTTTCTTCTTTTAATGTATTAATTTTTACCCTCTGGTGCAGTTTTAGGAAACCAAAGAAATGTTATCGGTGGCGAAACTCGGTGGAGAAACTCGGTGGCGAAAGTCCTGAGGTTTACATACGACAAGAAGGATGGTCAGGGAAACGCTACGTCGGAATTCGTAAACCCCTCGTCTTTTAAAATCATGGTATTTTTTTGGTTAAATTAGTTTCTTATAAGATTATATGTATATGTATGTACTATCTTGTATATTTGGTTTAGTTGATCATCGTGCATACATGTTGCATAGTAAGATTAGTAATTGGTTGTGTTTTATTGTGGGTTTAAAAGACATTATCTATATATGTTCACAGTAGGATCGCTAACCATTTATATCATATTTTGGATATGAATCTAGATAAACTGGTACGGGAGATATTAAGAAATTTAAATACATTATAACTTGTTGAGGGCGTGCATCAAAATCTTTATTGCTGACTACATAACCAATAAATTTACAATCGCATACGCCAACTGAACATTTTGATGGTTTTAACTTTAATTTAAACTTCTTGAGATTATTAAATGTTTCAGTTAATCCCTTGAAATGCTATTTTTAATGTTATTTTTTACAATCATATCATTTATATAATTTTCTAAATTATTCCATAATTGATGAGCAAATACATGATTGACAAATTTTTCCTAAGTTGATTTTGTTGGCATAAATATAGTCTCGTATCTTATTAAATATAATATTTATATACAAAGAACCTGACTAGTATGCAATTATATATTATTAGTTTTGGTTTTAAATCAATTGCATTTTCTAAAACTGCCTCCATAAATTCAACAATTTATTGTTTTAATTATGTATATGTAATTTGATCAAATTGAATAGATTCATAATTTTAGTAAAACAAATTCTCATAAATTCATTTTCTACATTTGGTATCAGAGCCAATGTCGAGAAACAATAGTTATGCGAGTGCGATGAGAAACGATGGTAACATTCAATCAACGAAATCATAAAAAAGAATGTCACAGAATGAAGGAAATATATCACACACGTATCCAATTCTCAGTGACACAAAATATCAAAGATGGGCATTAAAGATGAAGATATACATGCGGGCTCACGGGGTTTGGGAAATTTGTGTTGCCCGACAAAACATTTGATCTCCTTCAAGATCAAATCGCGTATAAAATTCTCTCTCAAAGATTGACTGAAGCGCAATTGATGGAAGTGGGTGACATCGAGACAACACAAAAAGCATGAGAGTCTCTGTGCAATATGAATGAAGGATCAGAGTAGGTCAAAGAGGTGCGAACACAAGCGTTTAGATGGGAATTTGAAGGTATAAAAATGAAAAAGAATGAGACAATAATGGAGTATGCAAGAAAAGTGGAAACATTGATTAACCAATACTATATGAACACGAAATTGTTAAGATCAGTCTCGTCAAAGTTTACCCAAATTGCAGCTTTAAAGAATATGGAATTGAATAAGACGAGGCTTTTGCTCAAGGTTCTTGATTAAAAGTTTTGAGATTGCTTCTGGCACTAGCAGCACAAGAAAGGTGCAAGTACACCATATGGACGTAAAATCAATGTTCTTGAATGAGGATCTAAACGAATTGGTTTATGTTAAATAACCACCAGGTTTTGCTGAGAAACGAAAAGAATATGAATTTTTGAGATTGAAGAAATTATTATATGGTTTGAAACAAGCTCCAAGAGCTTGGAATTAAAAAATTGAACTTTTGTTTAAAGAATTTAGGTTATGAGAAATGTAGTCTCGAACATACCCTTTACAAAAGAAGAAGTAGAGGTGGTATGCAATATGTTGGTGTTTAGGTGGACGATCTAGTAATAACCGGCTCAAACTTGGAAAATCGGAGAAGTTTCAAGGAAAAGATGAAAGAAACATGTGACATGATAGATTTGGGATTATTAAGCTTTTATGTAGGAATTGAGGTTAAACAGAGGTCTGATGATATAAATTTGAGCCAAAGAAGTTATACATAAAGGATTTTGGATAAAATGGGAATGTTGAGTTGTAAACCATGTCGTGTACCAATGGATTCAAGGCTAAAGCTAAGCAAAACTGATCGAAATACAACTGGTAGATGCAGAATGTATCGTAGTGTCATTGGGAGTTTAAGGTACTTAGTCCATACTAGACCTAATATATCATTTGTTGTTGGCGTGGCTAGCCGTTTCATGGAAAAACCATCTCTAAAACATATGAGTGCTGTTAAAAAAATCTTCGATATATAAAAGGTAAACTCAATTTTAGTTTCAAGTATATTAAAAGAGAACAAACATATTCGGTGTTGATTGGATATGTTGATAGTGATCTTGTTAGAGATATTGAAAAGGACCTATGGGGTTTTTTTTCTAGGCAGTGATATGATTAACTGGACTTCACAAAACAAGAATGTTGTACCATTGTCTTCTTGTGAAGCTAAATATGTTACGGCTTCAGTAGAAGTTTGCCAAGCAATGTGGCTCAAGAGGCTGCTGGAAGAGTTATGTGAAATTGAAGTTGAAAAGTTAGTTTGCTAGTTAATAGCAAGTCCGCAATAAGTTTAGCAAAGAATCCAGGCTTCCATTGGGGGAGGAAAAAAATCGATATCAAGATACACTTTTTGTGTGATTGTGTGAAACAAGGAATCCTTGATATTATGCATGCCAACACATAAGAAACAACTTCGTATTTGTTTACCAAGCAACTACCGCGTGACAAATTCGAGTTTTTAAGGGATGCAACTGGTGTGTTCAACTTGAAGCCTTGAGTTACGAGATTAAAAGAGAGAAATATTGGCATAAATATAGTCACGTATCTTATTAAGAAGAAGATTTATTTGCAATGCACGTGACTAGTATGCAGTTATATTTTATTAGTTTCAGTTTTAAATTAATTGCAGTTTCTAAAAATGCTTCCGTAAATTAAGCAATTTGTTGTTTCAGTTATGTATATGTAATTAGGTCAAATTGAATAGATTCAAAATCTCACGAAAACAGATTCTCATAAATTCATTTTCTACAGATCTAGCATTCTTCAATCATAACAAAATTAATTTGTGTCGTTTAAAATAATGTTTACTTTATTATACATTGAGTAAGCGTCCATAAAAGACAATAATCCATATTTAATTGTTCAATCTACTAATATATGAATACAATGTAAAGGAAAATGATTTGTTCGTCATCCCCGGTATAAATCACTTTAATCAACACAAACTTTCTATTACCCCTTTTTGGTTTAACCAAAACTGCATTTGCTACCTCATTCGGTTATTTGAATTCTTTAACATGGAAAACCCTTCAATTATCTTTCGATGTATTTCATTATTGCCTTATATTTTTCCTAAAACAATATTTATTGTGTTCCCATATTGGTATTACTCTACTGTTAATAGCTAGTTTATGATAAATAATTGACTTACCAACTCCGATAAGATCATTTATAATTGACACGAAGGCATTCAAATTTGTTGTTAAACAACCAATCATCTCATTCTTGAATTTTTTTATTCAAATATTTTCAAATAACTACCAAATTCCCAATATTAATATGTTCATTCAATGCCTCCTCTAAAATTTTGGTTAGACGCAGTAATTATTGTATTTGTCATATACTTAAATTAAAAGTTTTACAGGCTATGAAATAATATTTACTTGGAGAAATATAAACTTGATAATATTCCCTTGTCGCTCATTGGATCCTTATAATCACTAAAAGTGTCCTCCTCAACATAGTTTTAAGCGACGTGCGACGCCCCGCGACGACGAGGGTTTAAAATGTTATGACGACGTGACGAGAGTTGCGGCGATAGTTATTCATTTTACCAATATATTAATTAAATAATATATAACATATTAAAAAAATAAGAAATTAAGTCCAAAAATCAATAAGAATATTATAAAGTCTTAACTTAAAATATTTTAAGACATTTAAATTCGATTAAACATAAAAACTACTCCAATTGAACATAAAAAAAACTCAAATATCATCATCAATTAAGTTATCTTCATCTCCTTGGTAATTTTCCTCATATACATCCCACATAGGAGGTCGTGTGCAGTAGACGGAGGCATCGTACAGTGCAAGAACAAAAAGAGATTTTGCGCGTGACAATTCAATATTCACTATAAACTGTGAATAACTTTTATCAATATAAATGCATTGATTAGACATTTAATAAATCAATTTTTAAGTATTTAGTTTATATTTAAGATAAGTTAGTGGTTATATTAAAGATAAATTAGTGGTGTCGAGTCCAATGGTTTGAAACTTGAATAGTAACCGTTACTTTAGAATGGGTTTACTTTACTTTATAAATAAACGTTTCAATTTAATTATACCAGTTTGACGAACTAAAATTAGTTTATATATAATAAAAATAGTAATAGATGTAGCCAGTGGAAAAATACTCGCGACGCAACGTGACGATACGTCTCTGTAACGCCGCTACCGCGGCTGTTTTTCTGTTTAGACCGTTACGTGAATGGTAGTAACGATTTTTGAGCTTTACACGCCGTCGCGCGTTGCAGCAATTGCGCAACGCCGTTTTTTTAAAAACTCTGCTCTTCAAACACTATTTTAAGCACTGATAATAAGATGAAGCTACTAACTTTATTTTATACAACCAAAGATGTCCTAAAATAACATTATATGAACAAGGTATATACCTACCATAATTAAATAAAAAATCTAATATTTTCTCGTATTCCTATATCCTGCGATTAGTCACAACTTCATTTCACATACCCAATTAGTTTGATATACAACAAAAGTAACAAACCTTTTTCATATTTTTACGGTGATTCCAATTATTTATTATAACCCTTTGAAAACGTTTTTAACCAAGCTACAATTATCAACCATAGTTCTTCAAATGATTACACCGGATATTTCAATAGTAACTAAAAAACAACTTCGTGAGTGATAACCAATCTTTTCAGGTAGTAATCAGTGAAGTTTAAAGAATAATATGGAAACTTATTAAAATGCATTGCAGATTGATTAATAAGGCACCATTCAAAAGCCTTATTGTGTATATTTGGAATTATCTCATGTTCCTTTCAAAGTATATTCTTCTTAAATAGTACATAATACTTGCTTTTGTTTTGTTCTTTTCTTAGAGTACGATTTCATTTTACTTCATCATTATCTTTTGCATATAAGGATTTAATTTTTAAAATCTATTTTCTCTTAATTTTCTTCGACCTTAATAAATATCTCATATTTCTTTCATAACTTTTCCATATTGTCTACTACAAGCTTAATCAAATTCTAAAGTACGTTTCTACATTATCGTATACCTCTTTTGAATATTGCTAATATTATTTTTATGTACAAACATCAAATTTACTCATCTCTTGCATGTACCATTGAACATATTTTCTTAGAGATGCACCTTACTTTTGATATAAAGTCACAAAATAATCACCATCCTTCTTCATAACTTTATTTCCAATAAACTAATTTCTACAAAATTTCACAACTTTGAATAGATCTATAATAAAGGTTATCAAACATAGCTAGCCCATTTCCTCTTAAAAATAAAGAGAAATTCTATACATAAAGAGTCTACATGATTAAATATTGCTTTTGTTTTGTTCTTTTTTTAGAGTACGATTTCCTTTAACTTCATCTTTATCTTTTGCTTATGAGGATTAATTTTTAAAATCTCTTTTTCTTAGTTTTTTCAACCTTAATAAATATCTCATATATCTTTCGTAAATGTTCCATATTGTCTACTATAAGCTTAATCAAATTCTAAAGTAGTTTTCTACATTATCGTATACCTCTTTTCAATGTCGATAATATTATTTTTATGCACAAACATCAAATTTAGTCATCTCTTGCATGTACCATTGAAAATAGTTTCTTAGAGACGCACCTTACTTTTGATAGAAAGTCATAAAATAATCACCGTCCTTATTCATAACTTGATTTCCCATAAACTAATTTCTATAAAAGTCTACAAAATTTCACAACTTTGAATAGATCTATAATAAAGGTTATCAAACATAGCTATCCATTTCCTCTTAGAATAATGGAAAACTCTATACATAAAAGAGTCTACGTGATTAAATCTTGCATTTCATATATGAATTTCCTGAAATGATGCTTTATATTCTTGGTTCCATCATAGATTTCCATCGTATAAGAATCCAACTTTCGCGAAACCTCACTTTCTAGGATATTCTAAGATATATGTGATTGTACTAATGTAGATATACCTAACCTCTTCCTCTTAAATGTTTCTTGAATTTCACTTTTCATTTTTATTTTCCTTTTGAATTCACTTTATTATTAAAATGTTAATCATCTTTTTTATCTTCTATTTCTCTTTGTTGTTTAAACCTTTTCGACCATCTATCTTGTTTTGATATTTAGTTTCTCTTTGTGTTATTGTTTCTATCAATAAATTCAAAGTTATAGATAAGGTCTCAAATCAGTGTTATCTTTCAGTATCTATTTGATTTTATAACTTCTCTTATTTTAAGTCATTCATTTGTACTTTCAATGGATAAATATCTGATAAATCACCGTCAAATTTAGAAAGCCTTATTTTAGACGACATTAACAAAGTAGTTCTTGTTGATATGATGATTTTCTTTCATATTGATATGCACAATTCATACCTCTTCAACTTCATGATTGAGTGGGAAAATATTGGAAATAATGGTGTCATTTACCATTTTTTTATTTATAAAAAATGGAGATATTACTCTAGGATTACCGCGTACTTTTTCGTTTTTATATGTAGGTAACACAATGTTTAATCTACCGTAAACCACCTTGATTTTAAAAATTGGTGACTAGACATTAAAAACTCATTGAACATTCGTTGGAGATAAACTAGAAAATTTAAAGAAGAATTCCTCTCAATTTCTAAGCGAGTCAACACCATTAGTTAAAATGATTTGTTACATAGAGATTTCCCACAAATGGAGCCAAACAAATGGTAAGGAAAATCCTTAACAAATCATTTTAATAAAAATAAGCTAAACAACTAATAAAACAAAAAAAAATAAACATATTATATTAGTCTCAAGTTGACCAATCAAATCATTTACAGTGATCAAGATATTTATTTATACTATCATTTCAGACTTAATCTTATGAATGAATGACACATGGTTTTATGGCTACATCTTATACCTCTATCAGATAGTTTGTTATTAACATGACAAGATTACCCTCTAATAGCCTAGGGTATTTAAGTAATATCAAACAATATTTAAGAAAGTTCTTGAGTGTTTTCTTTAACACGTAAGCTCATGTTTTATTCAACTTTCCTCACTTTTTTATTTTGAATTTGACCATTATACTTTGGTCCTACATTACCTTATGTGATATCTTATTGCTTGTTTTACTTAACTTGATCTTCATATATGAGTCATCTAATTATCTTAATATCTTGTTTTGTTCCTTTCTTCTTTAACGTTTAGATCATTGTTATATTTATAAACAATTCTTCTATCCATTTACTAAATTTTTTATTAACGTCGTCTTCTTCTTCACTTACCTCGTATTATTTATTGTTTGATTTAGTTCACTAATCCTCCTTGGTTTATGATGTCCCTCATAATATGGCCTCATTCACTAACGCACTAACATGATCCTGTTTTACTATAAAAAAAAATTAATAAATAAGAACCTAAAACCCATATAAAAATATCACCTTAATAAAAATTAATATTAGTGTGTATCTCAAGTAAGTTTTTATCGGAAGTTATTATAACAGACTATGACGTCCTAAAAAGGTATGTTATATTTTAAAACAAATATTTAGGATTGAATAAATTAGAATGCAAGATGTGGATTAATACCATTTTTTTTATGGTAATTAGATAATATATTTTGTTTGAAATTTAATATCTATGTATGATACTATTCAAATTATAAAAATGTGTAATAATTAGGCTTTTATAATCGTTATAAAAAAGTGGATTTTATTGGACTGAACATTGTCTTCGACAAGAGTATGAACTCCTTGATTTTGATGAACATAGAATCATATTCGATTCGAGAGTCTATTAGAATTGGCAATAATAAGGATCTTGAACAAAAAGTAACATTTATAGGGATAAGAAAATGAGCCCATTCAAAGTGACCAGTCTTATTATCACGATTTGGACCTCACTGATAATATATTAAAGTCATATGGTTGTAAATTAGACAATTGTGTAAAGTTTGCCTCAACTTTTAACTAAGTATCTCATAAACGTGTTTATGACTGGACACCCCAACTTCCATCGGGTTCAGCTAAATGTGCACCATTCTAATTTTATTATTATTTTTGCTAAATAATTTCCATAAGAAACATACAATATATAATTATATGATGAAAAAAATTAAAATAATAAAATTTAATTATAATTTTAAAATATCACTGATTATAAAACATTTTAAAAAAAAAATTGTTCTCAAACCGGAGATAGTACCTCTCATAACAGGAAAATATAGAAAACCACCATAGATATTTAAAACTAAAGAATGTGAACCATAATTATTTCATACCATTTAAAAATATCAATAAACATGATAAAAATATTTATATATATTATAAATATATAAATAAATAAAATTTAGAGTTTATTATTTTAAAATTATATGAACAAATTATAAGATAAAATAAATATCTAAATTAGTTTGATAGTTAGATATACAGAAAATCATATGAGAATCCAAATCTATTAAGATGTTGAAAATAATGTTAGTTATACTTGGTGTGGATAATAATCGCCTGAGGGTAGGCTAGTAATTTTAAGTGGAGTTTCAAGGTGGTGTATGGGTGTTTAACGGTGGTGTGTGGGTGTTTTATAGTGGTGAGAGAATTGAGCAGCTTGGTAGCAGTTAAGTTTCATTACCCCTAGTTCATGTTGGTGGTTGGGTATTTATAGTATGATGTTTGGGCCCTTATGGGCTTTCGGGTCATGTTTAATGGACCCGGGTCATGTTTAAAGACCCATGAGTTTTAAGCAGGAGGGCATGTAGCTTAGTCAGGAAGTGTTTAGGTTTTTAGTACTTTTGTCATAGTTCGAACAGCCTTAGGTTCACAGCGTTTCGAAGTGATCTGTCCGGTCCAAATGATATGTCCGTTTTATGTTCTTTGTGTACGTCCGGTATTCGGAGAGATTTTACACTGACCTGCCCTTCCGGGGAGTATGCTGAATTCAGACTCATCAGGAGCCCCTTTTTTAGGTGTTTGAGCAAGTGTCCTTGTCAAAGAACTGAAAAACAGTCCGATTCTAGGAAGTGGTTATTAATTCGGAGAGAGTTATGGGTATACCCGGACAGGTCAAACGTCACGAATTCCAAACGGTTTTTGCCAGAGTTAATGGGACACGTGTCACTCTCTGATTGGTCACTCCAGCCGTTTTTTCACCTTGAATTTCGCACCACCTTCTTTAACAAGTTACCTCTTTAATTGCCAATAGTGACATCAGCGCCGTCTTTTAATCATTGCCCAACTTTTCGGATTCTCCTAGGAATCAACTCCTTTTTTTCCACATTTACTATAAATTCTCATTCGTTTTTCACTGTCTCACTATCTCTTTCAAATTTCACTCTGCAATTTCACCCAGAGCTTTATCTCTCTAGAACTAAAAACTTCCTTGGCTGTTTATGTTTACAGCAAGAACAGCATTGATCAAAGGCGGTTGGCTCAACCTCTCGGAGTTGGAGAAAGCACAAAGGGTCGAGAAGGAAAAATGACTTGCAGCAGGGCTACCATCGTCGCCTGTCGAGAAACCAGCCTCCTCTGTTGCAGAATCTGATAGAGGTTCATCCTCTTCGAAAGGTACCAAGCCTAGAAAGCTCTTTCAATCCACCCTTTCTCCCATAGTATCTGGCTCCTCAGTTCAGGAGTCAATCCCTACTGTTGAACCGGGAGTTACTGCTACAAGTGTTAGGAAAAAATCGTCTTTTATTGCCATGGGGTCTGACTCTGATCACTCCCCGGAGAAGCTAGTCATCAAAAGGCCAAGCCGGTTAGTCAAGGGGCTAACCTCTAAAAATACTCCCTCGAAATTGGGGAAAAAAAATAGCGAATCTGGGTCTGGGGCACCCATTAGAGCTCCCCGGGAGAGGTCGTCCGGTCCAGAGGCCAGCAGCCCAGTACCCCCCAAAGAATCTTCTGCCTCAGAAATTCAACTTGAGGTGAGGAGTCAAATGAATACGGGCAGTCAACAGTCCGGAGGGCCAGCTATGCCAAGCTTCAATCCTCCCCGGACTACTTCTACAGAAGCTCGTCCAACAATTATGGAGGAGAGAATGGAGGACTCCACTCAGGAGGTCCGATTTGAGTCCGAGTCCTCCGGACAGGCTGATACCGCTATTTGTCGTTGCCAAGAAGGGCAAGGAGAACTTATATCTGAGGCATCCGGACCTGCCAGAGAGCCTTTAAGGGAGAGTGGGGCCAGGCTTTCATAAAGTTGAGCTCAAGTACCTCTTGGCCTTGCAGAAGATCAAGTATGCATTTATCCATACCTCTGATTTGGGTAGAATGCGCACAAAGTGGGGGATCCCTGAGAACGTAAAAATAAGGATTCCCATCAATCCGGAGACCCCGATGGACTGTAAAAGGAATGAAATAGTCTTCTTTACGGAGTTATTTAACTGGGGACTTAGATTCCCTCTAGACCCGGAGATTGTGCGCTACTTCCACCTGGTCAAGCTCTGCCCAACACAGCTAAGCCCCAATGGGTCGTTCACCTTAATGTCATGTATCATGGCACCTTAATGTTAAGCTCTTTTGTTTTAACAGAGCTGCCAAAGGAGTTCGGGGACTACCTGAAGGCCGGACAGACCACCTGTGGCAAAATCAATGCATGGGTTGCAGAGAACTGGGAGAATCGGTTCCACAAGGCCTTCACTCCTGGAAACCTAGCAAGGTCCCACCTGTGGAACACCACAGGTCGGAGAGACTTATCATGGGAGGAGCTCACCACCCAGCCTGATGAAGACATTGTGCTAAGAAGGTCCCACGAGCTGGATGGGACACTCTACCTGCCTGCCCGGGCCAAAGCCCCAAGCAAAATGAAGGGCAGAAGAAAAGGCAAGAAGGTGGCAGGTGATACTGAGAAGGAGGCCCCAACAGATCCAGAGGGGCCAACACAAGTTCAAATTGATGCAGCCCTTTTACAAGTGGTGGAGCAGGAGAGCGAAAAGCAGGAAGGGAACCTTCCAAAACCTACAAGGGCATCCAAGAGAACTCGCAAGCAAGCAAGTGAAGGCGCTGATAGGGAAGCCAAGAAGAAAAAGACTTCCCAAGGAGATGAGCTTGCTCTCCGGGATCCGGAGCCCTCTTTCCCTACTGACCCGACATTGGCCGAAGAGATCCCAAGGGACTTTCAAGACGAGATTCCAAGGGAATTCCATACCGATGAAGTTGAGGGGGGAGAGCTTAACTTGGATGAAGTGGGCATCACCGGTCTGGGTGGACTTGGTGAATATTTCCTTGGCCTGCCCAGAGACAAGTTCGCAGGGCCCTACATCCCTCCGAGCAGCTCTAACACGGTCAATTTTAACGGTAAGACTTTCATGGTTTCTAGCGAGAAGGATATTATAGCCCATTCTCTACTTAGCAATGTGCAGCCAGTGCTCACTTTGGAAAGGCAAGTCCGAAGTCAGGCAGACACCATCAAAGACCTCAAGTCTGAGAAGGAGAAGCATTCCGATGACCTCCAAACTGCTGCTACTAAGGTTGATTTTCTTAAGGAGGCAAATGAACAGCTAAGGAGGAATCAAGATGAAAGCAACAGAAAAGTTGCTTCTTTGGAAGAGACCATAAAAGATCTTCGGGCTAAACTTTCTGGTATGGAGAAAGATCTCTTGGTCTCACGGGGAGAGACTACTGAAAAGGAGAAGCTCATCACCAACCTGACCACTGACAAGATCGCTTTGGAAAATGCAGTGACTCAGGCTGCTCAAGAGAAGGCTGCTTTGGTAAGGGACCAGGAGGCCACAATCAAGGCCAAGATCAATGCCTATTCCAGGGAGATGATACAAAGCGAAGAACTGATGATTCAAAGGGTGAAGTCTGACATGGTTCTCTTGTTTCACGAAAAATTCCCGAAGAGGAGACTGGGGACTTGTGGCGCTATGTGGATGATGATGACCTTCCATATTATACTATGGTTGATGAGGGATATTCCAGTGAGTCCTCATCTGATAATGAAGAGGAAACTGGAGAGAGCCCAGGTGAAGAAGAGGTTGATCCCAAGGGCAAGGAGATAGTCGAAGAGAGGAGCGACATCAAGGGCATGAAAGCAGATGAGGGCGAGCCATCTTCAAAGGCTCAGTCTTAATTTATAATTTATTTTGTTTATCTTTTAGTCAAACTAAAGTCCTTGGAAGGCCAAGGCACTCTTTTTGTGATGGTGTCCGTACTATTCGGACAGATATTTTTTGTACTGTGTCCAAACTTGTTCAAAAAGTCCTTGGAAGGCCAATGCAATTTTAAGTTGTTGAATGAATGTTTTTATTTTGCTCAACCATCCTCTTCTTTCATTATTTGTTTTAGTTTAGATAGCTGGAATCTAAGTAGCTTTGAGTTATTGCATTGTGAGAGTGTTTAAGATTATCCGGCTAGAGTTTAAATAGCCCCTAGACCTTTCAGTCCGGATAGTATGACAAGAGATAGAATTTTTAACAATACTTAGAATTTTGTCGAAGAAGGCATCAAATTTCATTAAAAGCTCTCCGTGCCACCGAAGAGGGGAAGGTATGCCCCCAAATATTTACATGGATGTTTAAACAAGTAAATATTTACACAACTGTTATTCCAAGTACATTCGAAGGTGTTCAATATTCCAAGGGTGAGTTAAAACCCTGCCATCTTTGTCTTCCAACCAGTAAGTCCCAAGCTTGATTCTCTCAACCACAGTATACGGACCCTCCCAAGTTGGGGCCAGCTTTCCGAAGAGCTTTTCCTTAGTATGCACGAAGACCTTCCTTAATACTTTATCTCCTGGTTGGAAATCTCTCCTTTTAATTTTAGAAGCAAACCTGCTCCTCATCAAGCCCTGATAGTGTGCAATTCTAAGACGAGCTTTAACCCGTCTTTCTTCGATCAAATCAAGTTGATTTCTAATTGCCATCTCATTAGTGTGTCCGGAGAAGTTATGAACACGAAAGGAAGGGAGTGTCTTCTCTATGGGAGCTACTACGTCCATTCCATAGACCAAGGCAAAGGGGGATTCTTGTGTTGCAGCCCCAGGTGTTGTTCGGTAGGCCCACAAGACTTCTTGTAGATAACTGGGCCACTTCCCAGCAGCTCCTTCTAGATTCTTCCTTAACCCGGACAGTATAGTTCTGTTAGCTACTTCAACCTGCCCATTGGCTTTTGGGTGGAAAGGTGAAGAAAAGCAGTGCTGAATACCCCTTGAGGCACATAAGCTTTCCATTTCTCTGTTGTCAAACTGTGGCCCATTGTCTGTTGTTATCTTCTGTGGGACACCGAATCTGCAACATATGTTGGACAGAATGAATTTTATGATAGCTTTCGAGGTTGTCCCTGCCAGGGGAGTTGCTTCTACCCACTTTGAGAAGTAGTCAATGGCCACAATTATAGTTTTACGCCCTCCGGACGCCACAAGGAGAGGCCCAACCAAGTCCAATCCCCATCGAGCAAAAGGGATTGGCTCAGAAATTGATTCCAAAGGAATGGCTGGTACATGAATTTCATTGTTGTACCTCTGGCATGGGTCACACCTTCTCACCAGCTCCTTAGCATCTTTCATGATTGATGGCCAATAGTATCCGGAGAGTAACACTCTTCTTGTTAAAGCTCTAAATCCACAATGGGCTGATCCCTCACCATCATGCAATTCGGAGAGGACCACTTGTGACTCTTGATCCCCTAAACAACGTAGGAGAGGTTTGCTATAAGATTTTTTGTACAACACTTCTCTTAGCATAATGAAACCACGAGCCCTGTGTTTTAATGTTCTGGCTTGTGTTTTATCTGAAGGCACAATACCATCGGACATATATTGTATGAGAGGAGATCTTCAGTCTTGAGGCCAATTCACCTGTATTTCAAAAACTTCCTCTTTTTCATCCTTACTGAGCTGAATAGAAGGGCTTTCAAGCACATGGATCCACGAGTAGGACTCCGTATATGCTATTGTTGCCAATGAGTCTGCTAGCTCATTTTCTGCCTGGGAAATGTGCTCATAGACAACAGCTTTAAACTTTAATGCTTCATTTTTTAGGAGGAGTAAATACTTGAGCAACTGCTCCTTTCTAGCCTCTGATTGGCCTAAGGCATGATGGACAAGCAACTGGGAGTCACTTAGTAGCTTGACCCTTTTAGCCCCACATATGCGGGCCAATTTCAACCCAGCTATAGGTGCTTCGTACTCGGACTCATTATTAGACGCCCTGAAAGCAAAACAAATAGCTTGGTACATGTTGTCCCCGTAGGGGGAAGTGAGACATATTCCTGCCCCAGATCCCATGGTACTAGATCCTCTGTCTGTTCGGACAATCCACACTTTCTTGTTTTTTGAATCAGTAGGTTGCTCTGAATCCCTATCAGAGTGGAATTCAACCAGAAAATCAGCCACAGCTTGGGCTTTTACTGTTGTTCGGGGAGCAAAGTCTATGTCGAAGTCCCCCAACTCTACAGACCACTTTGTCATTCTGCTTGAAATGTCTGCTTTTTGAAGGACATTCTTTAAAGGGAAAGATGTCCGGACGATGATAGGATGAGCCTGGAAATAGGGCCTCATTTTTCTTGCAACTATCACCAAAGCCAATGCCAGTTTTTCAAGTTTCAAGTAACGCCTCTCAACATCAATCAAGCTTTTGCTGATGTAGTACACTGGGTGAGGATGCCCATCAACCTCTCTTACTAGCACTGCACTGATGGCACAACTTGAGACAGCCAGATACACAAAGAGAGTCTCCCCATCAACTGGTTTGAACAAAGTTTTGGGAGAGGAAAGATGTTTCTTGATTGCATTGAATGCCTCATCACACTGTGGGGTCCATTCAAACCCCTTTGCACCATTCAAGGTTTGAAAAAATGGAGCACACCTGTCCGAAGACCTGGAGATGAATCTGTTCAAGGCAGCCAATCTCCCCGTTAATCGCTCTACTTCTTTAATGTTTCGAGGAGGCTCCATCTGGAATAAGGCATTGAGTTGGTCTGGGTCAGGTTGTATCCCATGCTCACTTATGATATACCCTAAGAACTTTCCGGACTGCACTCCGAACACACACTTTTCAGGGTTTAGTTTTAAATTCACCTTTGCCAAGTTGGCAAAAGTTTCTCGGAGATCGGACAAGTGCAACTGCTCATCCACGCTTTTCACCATCATATCGTCAATGTAAACCTCCATATTTCTCCCAATTTGATCAGCAAATGCCTTGTTGACGAGCCTTTGATAAGTAGCCCCAGCTTTTTTTAAACCAAACGGCATCACCTTATAACAATGCAGACCCCTATCAGTGACAAACGTAGTATGTTCTTGATCTTTTGGATCTACTTGGATTTGATTGTACCCGGAGAAGGCATCCATGAAGGAGAGCAGATTTTTCCTAGAAGTAGAGTCTACTAACTGATCTATCCGGGGGACCGGATACAAATCTTTTGGGCAAGCTCTATTGAGGTCTGTGAAGTCAATGCACATAAGCCATTTGCCATTCTTCTTTTTCACCAAGACAGGATTGGCAGTCCACAAAGGGTATTGAGATTCTTTAATGTGGCCCATCTTTGTGAGTCTGTCAACCTCTTGCACTATGACATCAGCCTTTTCTTTTGAGAAAGCTCTCCTATTTTGAACCACTGGTGCCACATCCCTCCGGACAGAAAGGTGATGGGAAATCACCTCTGATGGAACTCCAGTAACATCAGCATTGCACCAAGCAAAAACGTGCTGATGGTCTTTCAAGAATTTCAACATCTCTTTTTTCAACA